>JAJJWX010004725.1:0-13272 GCA_023529315.1 Papaver bracteatum | reverse complement strand
TAGCTTGTATGCGTGTCGTAACCACAACAAATTAATTAATAATTTACTACCTAATTAACAAGTAATATAGGGTAGTCAAGGTCGATCCCACGAGGAGCACGAGATTCTAGTTGTAAATTTGTCACACAAAGGGGGGTATTGATTAAGAATTTGAGAAAGTAAATAAAATAAACAAAGCAATTAAAAGGAAATCAATAAGAGAGATTAGATCAAGGAATCCTTCTTAAGCTGCAAAACAATGATTAAAGTTATGTTCTTTTCCACTTCTTATTAGTCACAAATTATCACCAACCGTAGGTATAGCAGACTAGATCAATTGCTAACCCCAAAATCCCTTATATCACCGGATACGGAAGTTCTCGACCTCACGGAATCTATTCACCAAACCACCTAGTAGTAGATCACTCAAGATGTAATTTAGTTAAACGCATTAATATTTATGAATTTATTAGGTTGATATTAGTAGTTAAACTCTTAGATCAAGGTCCACTTGCTAACGTTGTTTTTACACACAATTGCTCCACGGAATCCCTCCGCAAGGTCTCGTGTTTGCTACTTATGTGAAAAGTCAAGAAACGATTACTTATCCCCTAACTTACACTAGCTTTAGATTAGACTAACAAATCAATCTAGTTGTACACCTAGATAATCTATCAATCAATCATGAATGTCTTTAAGATCACTCCTATTAGTAAAAACAAACGATAATCATGTGAAAACTTCAAAGTAGATTTAAAACAAACTCAAAACATGTTAAGAACTAGGAATTCATCCTCAATCAAATTAGTTACTCATATTAAGGAGTTCACACAAAGAGAAAAGTATTGTGTGTGTAAAAGTGTGCAAAAGTATTGTAAAAGATGTGTGTATCTAAGTGCATCTATGTGTATGGAAGTGTAGAAGTTCTTCTCTATTTATAGGCTTCAATGTTCTCCATATCTTCTAAGGAATAGAATCCCTTTCCTTTTGTAGCTCAATTTCCAAATCCAAGCCTTTCTCAAATCTTCCATCTCCTCTTTCCATATTCCCACCAAATTCTTCATTCAATTCCAAGTCCAACTCTTCACATCCCATGAGAGAAATCCTCACAAAATTCTGCAACTTTTGCTCGCCGGAAAACTGGGTTTTTGGCCGGAAATAGGCTGAAATCCGTCGCCGCCGGCCACCTGAAAATTCTCCTCCGGTCAAGGTATATTCCGTTGGTCAACCGTTAAGACTAACGGTCAAAGGAGTCAACCGTCAGTCAACTGTTAGTCAGCGGGTCAAGGAGAATCACTGAGTTAGAACCCAGTCAGCGAGCTAAATCAGCTGACTGGTTTTGTCCATTGCATGCATGAGTCAGTGCCGACCATGATGGTTGTGCTATACCAGCATTGCACTCCATGTTCAGCCATGATGGCTGTGGTTCCTTCCCTGCAACATTACTCTTCTCTGCAACCACCTTTCCCTGTTTAATTTATCTTCTCATTTGGTGTTGCATCATGCACACACCCATTGGAATCCTTGTTAGCTTCATATGGCACCAACTCAGTACCAGCCATTTCATAGCAACAGCTGCAACAGCTCACCAGTTCCATAACCAGCTCCCATTGCGGACTCTTCCTAGCACTAGATTCAACAGCTATCACTGACCCATTAACAGCTGCAGCTTCATTAGCATCACAACTCCTCATTTCAGTCAGTACCAACTTCACAACCACTATATGCCCTGTACTGCTTTGCCTCTCAACCAACGCCACCAACTCGCTCCTCGTGATTTAATACCGAACACAAGATAACACCACCATAAGATAACAGTAGCTCCTCTTTCACCTGCCATCACTCCATTGAAAACCCAGCGCCCTTGTTGAAATCAACATCACCACTGTCTCAAGGCCACGATGCCAACAATGTATCACAGACCACCAGTTCAACATCTCAATTTCATACCCAGCGGCCACCAATCAGCTTTTCTTCCTTGTTGTAACAGAGACCACCACATTGCAGCATCAACCACCAATCTGAATTCTTGACCTAATGACTCTCGACCACAACTCAAATCAATTCCAGATTCGAATCAAACCCAAATTCCCCTGTCATCTCAAACCCTCAATTTCTATATCTCTGATTTGAACATCAAAAACCCACCTTCACATATTCGAGTCCATCTTCCTTCTGTTGTTAAACAACAACCAGAACCCCATTGATTCTTTTTTCTCTTTGCTGTTCTCAGATGCAAATCGACAACAGTTAATCACAACTGCTTCATTCATCTCCTAAATTCTCGAAATTAGTAGCAGCAGCGTCTTGAAACCATAGCCACTGTTTCGTTTTTGATTCAGGTGAAAGAGATGATGAATGGGATAACATCTCTCAGTTTTAGGTTTTAGAACTGGGTCTGGTCCTGGGTTAGGGTCCGGATGGGTACGCCCCACGGGTGTGGGTATATGGGTCGGATGGATTCGACACCCACCATTAAAACCACCCACGGACCGGGTGCTAGAGCCAACCTTCCTTTGGATAAGGGCTATCCAGTGATAGTAACATCCATTCTTTGAGTGATAAGGGGTACCATGAATGAGAGCCCCTTAACCATAGCTGGGCTCCAGATAGTGCTCGCCCTATAAAATGACGATTTTGCCCTTTTTGTCCAATTTGGGTGATTTCTCCTTCTTTTCGTCTGTGTGACTCCAGAGTACCTAATAGATTAAAAAAACACGTAAAATACATAATTTACAAGAAAAATAGCAAAGAAAGCATAAACTACTAGATAGTAAATTAGGTGTATTCTACACCTATCATAGCTTCCGTAATGGTCTTGTTGGTAAGTGCACCACCACTCGCGGCGTCAATCAAATGTCTCTCAGTAGAAAGAAACCCCTCATAGAAATATTGAATCACAAGTTGATCGCTGATTTGGTGGTGTGGGCAGCTAGCTAAAAGCCTCTTGTACCGCTCCCAATACTCATGAAGAGTCTCTCCCGATATTTGCCTAATACCACAAATCTCTTTGCGAATCACAGCTGCTTTTGATGCTGGAAAATAATTCTCGAGGAACAATTTCTTCATCCCATTCCATGTGGTTATGCTTCCAGAGGGTAAGCAAAAGAACCACTCTCCTGCAGAATCTAAAAGGGGAAAAGGAAATGCTGTCATCATCGCCATATCCGCATCTGTAGTTGCTTGCTTCATACTAGTTACAACATGATGAAATTGTTGTAAGTGACGATTAGGATCTTCTCCCGATAAACCTCTGAATTTGGGCAGCAAATTAATCAATTGCGGCTTCAACTCAATGTTTCCATTCAGCTGAATACATATAGGCTGCTGGTCAAGGTTTGGAGAAGTGAGCTCCTTGAGTGTTCTTGGAGCAGGCAGTCGAGCTCCCATTGTGTTGTCTTCCTCTTGGTCCGAGTCCGAGAATTCACTTGGTGTAGAACTAGGAGGAAGTGCAGTGTTGATTGCCTGAATGAAATCTTTTAGCAAAGTGCCCGAACGAAGACGTATACCAATAGGACTTGGTCTGCCTTCTCCGTGCATTCACCAAAGAAATCGCACCTGAAAATCAGATTCTTAAAGATTGAATAAGTAAACTGAAATTGTAACCAAAAGCAAAAATAAAAACTAAGAATAAACAATAACAACTAAACTCGCCAGTGCCTCCCCGGCAGCGGCGCCAATTTTGGCGAGGTGTCGAATTTCACAAAAATAATATTTCTCTACTTTTACACTAGCAAGTAGTATAATATAAGCAGGATCGTCCCAAGGGAGGAATGAAGTCTAAGTTGTTATGCAAATACTCTTAGCAAAGATGATTGTGTTGTAGAAAATCTGAAAATTATAAAATGTATTCAAATATGAGATGGAAATGATTAAAGGTTCATTCTAGACCACGAAATTCAAACCAAATTGATATATAGCCAAGTTCGTTGCATTATCATGTTACTAACAACCCTAGAATAATTAGTACGCTCAACTATTCCGTTACTATCTCTTAAGCTCACCGGATACAGAAGCGCTCGACTACCGGTTCCTACTTGCCAAGTTTCCTAGAGGTACGCTTACTAGGTGTGACTTAAACAAGTGCTCTAAGTTCTGTGAGATAAGGTTTCTCCTAGTGATGAACTCAAAAGCATGAATCACCTACTAGTGTTGATTTCTACATATGGACACTTAACAAAGTCCCATCATCAGTACCCACATATTGCTACTTGTGTTTATCTTCTCTAGACAATTACAGGTCGAAGAAAATCTAAACTAGAAAATAGATTAAGAATTAATGATTCAATTTCGAACTTAAACCCTTAACAAATAATCCATAGACAATATTATAATAGTAGAAAATCAATCAATAACATAAATGAATGCAAGTGAACAAATTATTTCATATCAAATATAGATTCATATTTGGGGCTTCAAAATCGCCCTTAATCAAGAAGAGTTTTAGTTACTCATAATATTGGAGTTCATCATCAAATATAATAAATGAAATAATAAAGATGAAAATAACAGGGAAGCAAACCCTAGTTCCACTCTCACAAAACTCCCAGTAGAATAGAAAATACGTGATAAACAAAGTGTAGAAGATTCCCTTTTTGTAGCCTTTTTCTCCTTAAACTAGGTCATAACTCAAAAGCCCAAGACAAATATATTGTGTCCACCAAGCCCACATAGGAGAAACCCATGTAGAAAATATGCCCGAATAATAGTCGTCGGAAAAATGGGTTTCCACCGAATTCTACTGGGAAAAGTTACTGAAAATTACCTCCGATGACCGGTAAATCCACCCGTCACGGTCAAAGATAACGGTCAATCGTTAAAAATGACAGATGACTAACGGCGTCCAATCAGAGTCCTGAATAGAGCTAAGTAAGAATCAATCGCTATCGAGCCAAAGCTTGAAACAGTTGCCCTTAATAGCCTATTGGGCTATGCAGGCTAGACAAAGCCCATATTCTCGCTTGCATATATATTGGACGCACCACAAAATCCCAGCCCACTTGATAACTCAGCTGTAATGCCTTAGCCCATTCTTTCACTCACGATCTCGCCATTGAACAGCTGAACCAACCACTCTGAGACCCCATTTCTTCCATACTCGAACCCGTAGCTTCATAGCTAGTTGCACCAGTTTGCCTTGAATTTAAGTTTCAACTCCACAACCACAGTCCATCACCTGTAATCTCAGCTTTACCAACTGTAACTTTGACCAGTACTGCAACTCCAGGATCCCTGCCATTCACATCAGAACTGTGACATACTACCGCTGCACTTTCTTTGAGTTCAACAGCACCATCATTGCCCATGTTAAACTCCATCTGTCTAGCTGCCATTCTCTTCACCTGCAATGTCACATTTCTATTCTTCTGTGTATTTCGAGCTCTATTTTGAACAGCAACCCATAGTAAGCTCCATTGTCCTACTACCAACAGCTTCACTATCAATTCTAGTCACTGCAACATTCGCGAACCCATTCTCAGGCCAGCATCAGGGACCCTACTTCTAAGCAGCACCAACAACACAATCTCAAACCAGTAGCAGATCCTCTTAATCAACAGCTCCCTGAAAACCACCAGCATCAGTTTTAGCACCATTCTGTCACAGCTGAAACTACCAGCAGTGCATCACTAGCACCATCTTATACTTCAATTCCCTTATTCTTGAAAAGACACCTTCCATCCTGCAGCTGCAACTTCAGTCCAGCTGCAACCCTTTGCTGCTTAAAACCAGCTCCATTTCTCCAGCTAGTCCCCCTGCAATATCATGCTACACACAAGCCTAAAACTTCAGCAACACAGACATTCCAGCTGCATAACACCACCTGCACTTGGCCTAAACATCAGTTGTAGCTCTACACACTGCTAGTCCCAGTTCTTAGCTGCTCTTTGCTTGCTTCACCCTTCAACAGTGCCACCAACAACCACATATTAAATATCTCGTTTGTCCCAGCCACCACCAGCAACTTCAGTGCAAACCCAATACTCCAAATCATCACAACTCGATAGTCAGCCACAAATATGTTTCCCAAATCCACAGCAGCAGCTATATCCACCGGCAAATTCATACCCTGATTTATTTTGATTCTTTGAACCCATCTTGCTGCCAGTTCTCAATTCATCTCAAACCCCATTGATTTTTTTCTTGACCCAAATATGTAGCCAAACCCCTCACTGTTCTCCTCTGTCGTTCTCAATTTGAACATCAACCAAGTTTATTTTGTTTTCTCGGTTTCAAACAATACAAACTTTAGAAATATTCATTACAAGACCCGTGTTCTTTGAGCCATAAAGAACCCTGCCATTCCTTCATTTATCTCAACCTCTGCTGAGCAGCCACAAACAACACAACTTGATCTCCGGCAAACGGCAAACAGAAAAGTAGCATCTGCTGCTTTGAAATGGTGAAGACTCAATCCCCTTTCTGCTTAGAGACCTAATTTTTCTCCACTTCAGTTACTCATGTGCGGCATTCTTGTGTTTGAAACACATAGCCAGTGACAAGCCCATTAATCTTCCAACCCAACTGCTTATAGGCTACATAGTATGTGGTTATATTGACTTGGGCCCTGAATGCATAGTTGTTGAAAATCAGCATCATCTCCTGGTTCCCTGCCACCAACGTCTTCGGTGACCAGTTTATTGGCATGGCCCTTTCGCCCTTCTTTGAGTTCTTTCACCAACAACAGCATCTTTTATTTCTCAAATCCACTTCTTTCCTTCAATGTCTCTTCATCACTAAAGTTGTCATGCTTTTCAGACAAAAATCGCATCACTAAAGCCGACAAACTTTTCAGACAGAGATGAAGACATAAAAGTAAATTGTGAGAAATAATCCGCCTCCAAATGTATTTGCACATGAGATGAGACTTTTGCCCTGTTTCTTCTTCTTTTGTTCCAAGTGACTCCAAAGTACCTAAATACTCAAAAGCAGAACATAAGATACATATTTTACAAGAAAACTAAGCAAAGAAAGCATAAACAATAGATAAATATATAAGTGTTTAAGACACCTATCAATACTCAGTTCAGTAACTGTTGCAATTTGACTAAGGTGGAATCTACACATCTTTGGCATGAGCGTTTTGGTCATATCAATTATCGCCTTCTAACTAAGATCATTAATAAAGAAATTTTCAGAGGTGTTCCCAAAATCAATGCAAAGATTGATGGTGTATGTGGTGCCTGTCAAAAGGGTTAACAAACGAAAGTTCACCATAAATCATCTCGAGATATTCTCACTAAAGCTCCACTTGATTTAATTCATATGGACCTCTTCGGACCTATCCAACAACCCACGGTTGCGGGTAAGAAGTACGCTTTAGTTATGGTAGATGATTATACCAGATTCACTTGGGTTGCATTTTTATCTCATAAGAATGAAACCCTTGATGAATTCAAGATTATTGTTAATATAATCCAGAACGAACAAGGTCGCAAACTAAAGAAAATTAGAAGCGACCGTGGAACTGAATTCAAGGACACTAAGGTGTTTGAATTTTGTGACGAACTGAGGATTATTCAACAATACTCACCACCCATTACTCCTCAAGCTAATGGAGTTGCAGAAAGAAAGAATAGGAACATTCAGGAAATGTCCAGGGTAATGCTCCATAACAAAAACTTTCCTTTAAGGTTTTGGGGAGAAGCTATCTTCACATCATGTTATTTGATCAACCGTGTCTACCTACGGTCTAAAACCCTAAACACTCCTTATGAGTTGTGGTATGGTAGAAAACCCAACTTACACTATGTCAGAGTGTTCGGAAGTAAGTACTATATTCTAAAAGATCGAGAACAGATAGAGAAATTTGATACTAAATGTGATGAAGGTATGTTTCTTGGCTATGCCTCTGATAGTCGTGGTTTTCGAGTGTTTAACCTCAGAACCCAAGTTATAATGGAGTCTGCTAATGTTATCATTGATGATATTAGTAATTTTCATCATGATAATCCTCCTGCTGAATTTCCTCCAACTGAGACAATTGAGAAAGTCCAAGAAATCCCAGAATCAGTTGAAGTCATCCCAACTATTACTGATCCTGATATTTCTAGTGACGAGGAGAAGAGTATTGATCAGGATGGCCTGTTGAACAAGAATGTGTCCCTCCTCGACACCTCTGGGTTCAAAGTAATCATGATCCCAACAATATTATCGGAGCAAGAGATTCTACTACTAAGACAAGAGGACAACTTCAAAATATTTGCAATTTTGGTTATTATCTTTCACAAGTAGAACCAAGAAATATTGATGAAGCTCTTAGCGATCCCTTTTGGGTGAATGCAATGCATGAAGAGTTAAATCAATTTCAAAGATAATACGTATGGGAACTAGTACCTTGTCCCTCTAATATCAATATTGTTGGTACCAAATGGATATTTAAGAATAAGTCTGATGAATTTGGCACAATTGTCAGAAAAAAAAGAAAGACTTGTCGCTCAAGGATATTCACAGATTGAGGGTATCGACTTTGAAGAAACCTTTGCTCCTGTGGCACGCCTTAGGACAATACGGTTGTTATTATCTCATGCTTGTTTTCTTAAGGTTAAGATGTTTCAAATAGACATAAAATTCGCGTTCCTAAACGGAAATATAAAGGAAGAGGTCTATGTCGCTCAACATAAGGGTTTTGAAAACCCTGATTTTCCAGATCTTGTCCTTAAGCTTAAAAATGCATTATATCTTACATAAAGTAGGAAAGATCTTGTCCTTAAGCTTAAAAATGCATTATACCTTACCCTGATTTTCCAGATCTGATTTTTCGAAAAACTAACTACTTCTCTTCTTAGGAAAGGTTTTTTGAGAGACGGAGCTGATAAAACTCTGTTTACCAAATGGAGTGGGAAAGATGTTATCATTGCTCAAGTCTATGTAGATGATATCATCTACGGTTCAACTTTCGAAAAACTTGCAAAAGATTTTCAAGTGTCTCTTGGCAAAGAATTTGAAATGAGCAATGTTGGTAAATTAAAGTTCTTTTTAGGATTGAAAATTCAGCAACATAAGAATGGAATTTACTTATCTCAAGAAAAATATGCAAAGGATCTTGTCTCAAGGTTCTGTATGGATAAGTCAACTCCAAAACTGACACCTATGCCTACCACTGGTAAACAACACAGAGATGATAAAGGAGTAAATATGGATCAAAAACTGTATCGATCTATTATTGGTAGCCTTTTATATCTTACATCTACTAGACCTTATATTGCGTTTAGTGTTGGTTGTTGTGCTAGATTTCAATCTAATCATGTTAGAGCATTGCTTGGTCGAACTCGCATGCGTTGCTATCTCAAGCATGTTTGTCAATGTTAGTGATCAAAACTAATATCTTGATTTCTAGTCTACTTATAGCTTAGTCTCGGTCTCGGAAAATAAAGTAGAGTTGAGATCAGACTCCATGGCGATTATCTTACAAAGACAAAGAACTACTCAAGGAACCAGTGGAAATTCCTACGACTAAAAGGTATGTGGAGACTTGAACTCATCTATCACTCAAAAGTCTACTCTATCTCCTTCTCTTGAGACAAAGTCATCTAAGTATGATAGTTTTCATACATACACATTTTCTATTTCGAGCCGAGATTACTCGCATATCTTTATCTCGAAATATGTGTTAGTAAGCTTTCACTTTAACCATTTTAATCTTTACCCGTGACGAAAGTAATGATGACGTTTCAATCTTGAAAATAATTTTGATAACGATAGTCGTGAATAACGATTGTTATAACATTATAGAAGAATGTTTCAATGATTGAAATGTAGAGTTGAGATTACCACCTATGGATATAAGCATATATAGTGTGTTCGGACATTAGTGTATAAATCCATGTACCGGAAACCAAGTGTGCGCATATGTGTGCATACGGTATTGGTGAAGGAGACAGGTTGGGTACGCGTACTGGCGGAACTTTCCTCCCGAAAAATTATGCCAAGTTTGGAGTTTACGAACTCATAAACCAGTCACCTTAGGTACACGTACCTGTATGCGTACTGGCAGAACTTTTCTATCCGAAATTTTTTGTTGAGTTTGGAAACTAAAACCAACTCAAAATCCGATAGCTAAGGTATGCATACCCGTACGCGTGCCCAAGATGGTTATTTCTCAAACTGGTAGTTCATGGACTTAAAACAACAAATTATAAGGAATGCAATCTTTGCAAACCGTGGCTATATTGTTCATGAATTGATTCAAACGAATCAAACCGATTTTGTTTCATTCGTATCTATGTATAAAGATCTAACCAATTGAACAACTCTTCAACTAGTTCTTTTGAGTCATTTGAACTTGTTATGAGAAAGATGAATACGGTTAATATGAAAGTGCTCATATGGCTAACCATTGGTCAACTATTTGTGAACCAACTAAGTGTACACGTTTAGGTACGGTTACTCAAACCTAAATGAAATACATTTCATTTGTGTGTGACAAGCTAAGTTTCGATCTAACGGTTGAAATATATTAGCTAGGTTGAATCAGGTTCTTCATTTTACGGTGAATATTAAATGCTTTGTTACCAAGGTAACTTAGATTGCAAACCCTGATTTGAAAACTATATAAGGGGAACTCTAGCAACTGAAAAAACTAATCCCCACACCTCTTGTATGATACTAGTTGGTTTTTCTAGAGTCGATTCTCCTTTAACCTTAGGTTTCTTCTCGAGACCCTCTAGGTTAACGACCTAAATACTTCATTGGGATTGTGAATCCAGACGAAACTACTTTTCTTGTAGTTGAGCGATCTGATCTTGTCATTTTCTATCGTACGAGTTCAATTGAATAATTGGCTTGAGATTATATATTGATAGGTGTTGTAAACACCTTAATTATTATCTAGTATTTATTCTTTCTTTGCTATTTATTTTGTGAATTATGTATCTTATGTGTGAATTTGAGTTGATTAGGTGCAATCGAGCCATTTGGAACAAAAGAAGGAGAAACCATTCATTTGGAGCGAAAATGGCAAAAAGGTCAATTCACGAGCATGTTTTATAGAGAGCCGAACCTAGCCAGCGATAGGAGACAACCACCGCAGCTTAGTCTAGAGAAGCAAAGAACTTTGGTGGCCCTTAATTAATGAGTGGGTGCTTATGGTTATTTTGGTGACCCTTTATCCATTTAATCCGGGTGGTTGTATTAATTTCCATTTCCTACACAAGCCTAAAAGTTAGAGAAAATCATGTCTCTAATCATTTGGTGTTATTCCCCATTGTCTCTGAGATCTGAGAGAACTCAGTGAAGATGAATCTGATGTGAGTTTCCTCCCATGGGTTAGATTGAGAAGGAGAGATGGAGAAATGTTGTTTGCGGGGCTGTTGAAGAACTGATGAAGGTGGTACTATGAAGTAAATGAGCTTTTAGTTTGAATCTGGGGAGTGCTGTGTTCTTAAACTTTACATGAAGAAATCGATGATGCTGAGTCAAATTGAACAGAAAATAGAGATGGGTTCTTGCCGTTATTGCCACAAGAAACTCAGAGATTGATGGAGTTAGGGTTTGATAGAGATGATGTTTGAAGGGATTTGTTGCTGTCAAGGTCAAGATTCAGGAGGAATTGAATCTGCTAACTCGAGTTCATGGTGGTTTCTGTTATCGATTTTGGAGGACATATTAAAGGTGAAATCAGTGAGAGGAAGATGGACATGGTGGTTTTGGGTAAATGGAGTGTAGTAAATGATGTCTTGACTGATGACAACACCACCAGGTTGAAATTGGAGATTGAGTTACTGTTGTTGGTACTGAGCGGTTATGGTGACTGATATGTTGTTAGTTGATTCTGGAAAGATTTCAGTTTGATTCTTAGATGGTGTTGGTGGGTTGGCAGTGCAATTATGCTAGGTTATGATGAAGTGCAAGTGGATTTCGTAGTGAATTAGGACTAGATGGTGGTTGAGAAGATTTAGGGAGGTTGTGGTACTGTGTTTTCTGTTCTTGAATTGCAGCGAAGAAAGTGAGGCAAGTTTGCTGGGGGTTTGAGTATGCTATGAGGGTATCATGAGTTGTTTTTTGGAATTGTTGTTAGCTGTGTGCAGGTGCCAGTGGTACTGCAGTTTGAATTGTGTTGCAGACAATGAGTGGTGGTTCCGGTGATGGTCTGTAGATAGATATGAAGGTGGATGGAGGGTTATATGCAGTTAGTGGATGTATACTGAGAGTCTAGAAGTTGAGCAGCTGGAATTATGGGTATAGGCTGTTGTTGAGTAGTGTAGGTGCAGGTAGTAAAATTTAAACTGAAATTGCAGTGGCTAAATTCTGTGGATCTCAGTTGAGCATGAGAGAAACAAGTGCTTGAATATCATCTACTGTGTTGTTGGTGTTGCCACAGATAACAAGGTGATGGTACAACAGATGGTGTTTGTAAAACAAAAGGGTGTTTGTTGTAATGGCTTTTGGTTTAAGTCCTTATGCAAGTGTTGCAGTTGTGAAGCTGTTATTGCTGAGGGTTTACAAAGAATGAGATGCTGTGTGAATGAGTAATAATGAATCTGTGATGTTGTTCAGTTGCAGGGTAGTGATGCAGTGGTGGTTGGCAGTTGAGCATGGGGCCGAGGGGTCTGTGTAGATGTATGCTAGGATTACAGGGTTTGTTTAGCAGCAGCTGGTCTTGGTTTGGAACTGCAATGAACTGAGATTGCAGGTATGAGATGTTTGGCTAAAAACTGGTGCAGTGAACTGCTGTTGCAGTTGGGATGAATGGCAGAGCAGGTTATGGTGGAAAGAATGGAAATGGAAGTGAATCTGGTGCTGCTATTTCAGGTGGTGGCATTGAATTGCATGGAATTGGCATTAACAGGTTGAAGTTGTGGTTTACTGATAACAACGATGATGGAGTAAGATCAGGGAAACATGGCAGAACTCGACAGTGGTGATGTTGTGGCTCGAATAGGAGAGTGATGAGTTTTGGTAGTGGAGGCTGGTGTTGTTGCTATTATTACATAATGATTGAAATTGGTTTGCTGGTGGTATTATGATGCATTGCTTGTGGTGAGATTGTAAGTCATAGTATGAGTTGCAGTCTAGAGTGAATGTAAATGCCTGGTGATGTTGCAGGTGTAATGGTTTGAGAAGCTAAGCTGGAGTTGGAATTCTGAAGCTAATGGGTTATGAGCTGAGAGAAGTGACACTGAAGCTGCAGATGTTCCAGCCAACATGGCTGGAAATGAAGCACAATGATGGCAAGTAGGGCCATATTGGCCGTGACTGAAGTATGGATGTGCAAGTTGCAACTGGCCTAAGCCAAATCACTCAGATGAGTCATTTAGCTGATTCTCACCTGATTTAGATGACTTGGTTGACTAG
>JAJJWX010004723.1:0-33885 GCA_023529315.1 Papaver bracteatum | reverse complement strand
TACATCCTCGCATCTCCGGAAATAGTATATTGCCTCCAATGGAAGGTAAATACATTTCTGCTTTGGTCTTTTCCTTTTGCAAGCATGTTGTTTTAATGAAGTAATTGTTTTACTAATTTCTTTAATAGGCATGCAGTTAACCTCGGCCACAACCTCACTTCACCTTATAGTTTCACATGGAGGATTGAGAAAGTTTCTCATTGGTTGTTTCACACATTGTTAAGAATTTTGTTGAATTTATGAAAGTGCCCGACATTTATCACTTTTACACTGTTGTTTGATTTAGCCTAAAAAGATCAACTCAAATACCAAATATTATTATAAGCCTTCCGTTGGACCATTGTGCGGTACGTGTTGCAAGCGACTTGAAGAAGTTAATGACGGATGAACACTGAAAACCCTGGAGAAATTTCCATTTGATCTTTCAGATTCTTGAATTCTCTGTAAACCATAGGGATCTATGGAAAACCGTGATAGTAACTTAAATTTCTTGTAAAAGGAGAAGGAGACAGAAAATAGGGACAAGAAAAGAGAGAGATTTCTTATTCATATGTATCATAGACAAATATTAGAGCCTCTATTTATAGGCTAGACCTAGACACAAGGGCATCCCAGTAATAAACAAGATTCACCCTAGATATTCTTAACATAATTACACATTTATAACACTCCCCCTGATGACATTGTGTCTAAGCTAATTACAAATGTACTAGGAAAAATCAAGAGAGGAAAACCTGAAATTTTATAAGCATGTATAGACTCGAAACATTATTGGATACGCAAATGTTGCCTCGTTAAAACCTTGACAAGGAAAACCCAGTTGGACAAAACCTTGACGAAGGAAAAATAGTACAACGCGATAAAGTCCAGTGAATGCACGTTAATTTGATAATGGATCTCTCCCTGATAATACTTCAGTCAAATCTTGGCGTGCAAATCTTTGAGTCGAGACTTTCCAATTTTGAAGAACGAATTTCTTGAATGCTGGATATGGTAATGTTGATGAGAAATTAGCAAGTTGATGAAGTCTTATTTTATGTTAGTCTTCTAATGATAGTGTTCTCGAGTCTTCACGCTTCTTTAAATTCATTGCATACTTGGTTCTTGGATTGCTAGCTTCACAAAGATGATTTGCAGAAGTAGTTGATGTAATTTTTTCAACAGAGTGGCAATACGCAGTTGCAGTACCATAGGTGTACAAATGTAGTCATATTATGGATTTGAATGATATCCAAATTCAAAGGGGATCCACCAAATAACCAAAATCCATACAACTCCCCCTTGGATGACCACCATGTTGAATTAATTTGCCTCACCAAAAATTGCTCGTAAAACCCAATGGGAAAAATTTTGGACGAAGGAAAAAGAGCACAAATATCAACATTTTTGAAAGAAAATTAAACGTCAACGAGATGTTGCCTCGTTAAAACCTTGTCAGGAAAACCATATGGGACAAAACCTGAAACGAATGAAAAAATGTACAATTTTTGACGTAAATTCACAGAAGACAGGCATCAAATAAGAACTCTAGTCTATCTCAAAGAAGAGTTTAAAGCTAGCATAATTCTAACTGCAGATTTAAGAAAAAGAAATATAATTTATGCTGCTAAAGCGTGGATTTTTGTGTTTTTAAGGACTCCTCAAGAGGTACATAAAGTTGATAGCATCAATTAATTAATCCGGATTTTTGGTTTTGTACCAAATTTCTTAAAACACATAGAGGATTGTTCAACCTGACATAATTAAGTTAGATGGCTGGCTAAATATGTTCCCAACCACATTTCTTGTGTAAATGCAATACGTATCAACAATGAGTAGGAACCCTATGAATAGTAATACATGAGACTAGCCCCACGAGTAGGAGAAGACATTGATAATCTACTCTTATCGGGTACGAATGAAAATCTTATCTAATCTAATCCAAGATCGTATTGTCTTTTCAAAAAAGAAGCGTTGTTCCTCGATGAATCATAAAAATATTTTTATATACTTATACACTATTATAATGCAAAGAGCTCAAATAGGTGCTTTTTACAAAAATAACCATGTGCAGAAAAGCAAACCAAAAATTATTGGAGGATAAGCTTGTCAATTACTCAGCAATGACAAAAATGTAACTGCCACCTTTCTCGAACTTCGAAGAAAAGGTTTTCAAAATTCAAATTGGAATTCGTTTTTCTCTCATTGTTTTCATTGGCTATTCCTTTACGGAAGGGGGTGACTAAATACTGTAGTTGTAGGAATTCCCACACTACACCATATTCAAGAATTTATCAATATTTATGACACAATTTGAAGATTAAAGACCTTTTTTATTAATATGATCTTAAAAGAATTACAAAAATCAAGAACACAAAATACTTAATAAGATTTTCTCTCTCTTAAAAACTTCCTTAGCACTCAAAAATTCATCCCTCACTCTGGAACTATTCATTCCCTTTATATAGGCATTTACATAGTGGATTACAGCTCATGACAGCTCATTTACAGCTAAGATTCCCTTTAGTTTCGGATCTAGGTTATTTCGATAAATTTCAATTAGCACCGCCTTAATAATTCGCAGATTTTATTGATTCGTCGCAGAAATATCACACTTTTCTCATGTTCCTGTCGTTTTCATCTGATATGTCATTTCTTATGTCATTTTGAGATGTATCGCATAATATCATTGATGTATCGCAGAACTGTTGTTTATTTCGCAGGAATATTGTTGTGACAATATTCTGGTCCTACATCTTGCCTCTTCTCATATCTTTTCTGCGAAGAAGATAAATATCATGAGAATTTAAATCTCTTGATTTGCCACAATTCCTTGTCTTTTCACATTTCTTTCTCTCTGACACGTCTCTACATCCATCGCTAGATATTCTACGTGTGTTTTTCTTAACCGTTATATTCTGACCATTCATGTCTTTTCTTCATTTAATGCATTGATGTTCTCGAGAATCTTCTTTTCTTATAAATATCTTCTTCGCTGATCTCTCCTCTTCTTTTTACTTTCTCTTTTCACTTTTTCTCTGCAACTCTTCTGTTCTTCATCTTCTTCCGCAAATTCCGGATCTACTACTGTTTCAATCTTGTTTCTTTATTCTTCTTCATCTTAATCATCATTCCCATACCAAAAAATGGCTCCTGCTAAAAAATTAGGTCAACCTACTTTCCAAAAACACCAACAGAAGTTCCAAACCTTAGGTTTCACACTTTCTGAGATCCCTAGTCAATCTTCAGACTCTGATCTCTCCATTGATCTAGTTTCAGAATTTCCTTCTTCCAATGGGAAAATCCTTATTTCTCTAGGTCAACTAGAAGCTGGCCTTCCTATCCCTCTTTATAACCCAGATCTCCCTCTTTTTTATGAAATTATTTCTGACGTTAAATTTTCACGAGCAATCTATCAATTAAGTGGAGATTGTATTCGTCTCATTCTCGAATATGCCTTTCGTGGAGCTGGTAAAGGATCTCGCTATCCTGAATCTAGGAAACATCCTGATTTTAAAGATATCCCAATTATTCCAGCGAAATATACCGTGGAGAATTTGTTTGCGAATTATCAAGTGATTCCCATGAAGAAAGATAGCACGTGTTGGGCTGTTCGTTTGAATAGGAATAAAAAGGTTGCTAAGGATAAACTTCTTATGCAAGATATAGATTATCATTCAAGTAAAAACCAAGGTCCACGCTTCTCAAAAGATGATAAGTGGTGTAGATTTTCTCTCCTCCTTGAAGGTCCATATATTTCTGGCGCTCTCGATCTTCCTGCGAATCCTGCGAATCTTGCGGCGTATTGTCCTTGGGTTTTTAACTGGCCTGAAAGGAATTCTGAGGTATATCTCACAAAATTTATCATTATTCGCAAATTTGGATAAATGTATCATTCTTATTGATTATATTGAGATATCTTTTATCAGATTGAAAGAATGAAGCTTAACTATGGCAATACTGGGAATCCCAATCTCCTTCAAATTTTGAAAACCTTCACAGATGAAGTAAGAAACAATCTTCTATAACCTTTAACAATATATTGTTGCCCCTGTTTCTTATCTTTATATGTGATTGTTTTCAAGGAAATACCATTTGTCGCGGTGGTTGAAGTCAAAGATAAAGGCAAAAGAGTAGCAACTCCAAATGAAAGTTCTGGTGCTTCTCCTCGCCGCAATAAAAATCAAACCGCTAACGGTCCTCCAAAGAAGATAAGAAAAACTCAACCACTTCCTTATGATAATTCTCAACTCAGAGAGACTTCTATTATCTCTGAAAAAGATAATAGAATTGAAAAAGATAGTGGAATTAATAATGATGCCTCTGTGGGCACTTCAATACATATTTCTTCCGCAAGAATTAGGTCTGCGATGGGTCTTTCTCAACCTGAGACTCCAATGGATCAATTGTCAAACATTTTTAGAAACCCCTTACAAGGTATTGGAGAGGAGGATATTACTCGTACTTGCGACTATCTCTCAAAGATCTGCGACGCTTCAATCTTGACTAATAATAAAAATCTTAAAGGAGTCTCAAGATTTATTAACTTAGGTTTTCTTCATGCGTTAGCTTCGTTGGTATGCCCCTTTCCTTCATTTTTCTTGTAGTAAACTTTACATTTGTCATGAGTATCAAAGATCTTTTACTTATCTTACTCATTTTCTCTTTTCCGTCACAGACTGCTAGAGCTTCTTTTTCTGTTGCTTCAGAATTAGAAAGTAGATTATCATCATCACAGAAAAGGATTACTGATTCACAATATGAATCTGCAAAACTTCTCGAGAAAAATAAGCAATACGAAGCTGAAATCTCCATTCTTCGCGAAAAATGTAAACAGTTGGAAGTAGCTGGAAATACTGAGCTTCTTAATAAAAATAAATCGCTTGAAGTATAAATTCAAGTTCTTCAACAGAAATTAGTTGATAAGGAGAAATTCTGCAAACAAGTTATTGGTATAAGTCTTCCCCCCCCCCCTTTTTTTTTTAGCTTATTTGGGCAACCATTTTGCAGATGCCTATAATCTTACTGATGAAGCCATCATTCTTAATTCTTTTGATGAACCCATAGATGAAACCACTCTTCTTCAGCGTCTTAATGACGCTTTGAATAACTATTCAGATGAAAAAATTAATACTTTGTCCATTGATGAGCTTAAATATCATATCTCTCTTATGAGAATGGATTATAGATTTTTCTTAAGTACATCCAATAGTTTAAAGACTTGAAGAGATGAATTTAGAGAAAAAAATCAAAGTCTTAAAAGACACGAAGAATGAACTTGAGAAGGATAAAGAACGCATTACTCTTCAAGGCACTGAAGCTCTATCAAAATTTCGCAATACCCTTATTGATACTGAACTTGAGAGAGATAGACTTAAGAATGAAAACATTAAACTTCTGAAAAGAGAAAAACAAATCCGTTCCCATCTTCTCATTCAAAGTGATGATGAATTCGCATGGGCTGCGACAATTCTCGATAACGCTAGGAAAAACTTAGCGATAGATGTCAGTCTTCATACCGAGCAAGCAACATTGATACAAGAAATGATCCATGAAAGAGAAGGTTATTTATTTCTCCTCTAATATCTTTGTATTTCTTGGAGATTTCCAACCAATTTCTAATCTGTTGTTGTATCATCTTAGAATCTGAAGGAAGATATTCCAAAAGGGTAGCAGAACTTGAAGAATAAAAAAGTGGTCTTGCGAAAAATCTTGCTTCCCGTAATGAAAAAATCTCAAGACTGCGAGAGAAAATAAAAATATCCAACTCAAACTTGCGTAATAATCTTCTCACCGTTCGCAATAATTCTATTGAGAAAATTTGCAAAGACAACGATCTTCCTCTTAGTCTATATCCTTGTCTTATGGATAATATCCCAGCCAGTTCTCAAGTACCAGTTATTTCTGACAGTGAGGCTGATGCAGATGAAAGTGAGAGCGAAGATGAGGAACGAACTAATGATGAAGATGGTGAAGATGAAGATGAAAATAATGATGGAGATAAATCCCAATAGTTTTATTTTTTCTTTTTGATTTTTTCCTGTATTTCTCCCTTTCTTTCTTGCGATAATTATCTGCGACAAATTGTAATATTCTGCGAATTATCTGCAACTCCTGATGTCTCTCAATATATAAATTCTTTTTTGCTTCTATCTGTTTGTTATTTATATGAATTTATCATATAATGATGAATAACAATATTTACTGTAGGAGCAGAATCTCACAATAACAACGCTCTTGCAAATATTTCTGCCACACATGGCAGGTGTCGCAAATAATTACAAGAAATGACAAAATATGTGAAGATTTTATCATTACTCGCAAGAATAAGGTGATAGTTCGCAAGAAAGATAACAAGAGAGAAAATCATGCGAGACATGGAGGAGTTCGAGAGAAATGCAGAAAACTTGCGAAAGATATTACCGCAGAACTGGGATCCGAAATTAGGGGAAATATGAGCTGTCATCCACTATGTAACTGCCTATATAAAGAAGAGAGCAGGAGAGAGAAAGGGGAGGGATAATTTTAGGAGGAGAGAGAAAGTTATTTTGTAGGGAGGGTTTTTAGAGAGAGAAAATATAATTTCTTTGTCATCTTCTTCCCCAAAACTAGATCTAGAATTCTTCCAAGAACTCCATTAATGGAGATTGTATACGTATATTAATGTAGTTACAAATTATTATAGTGGAGATCCGTGGATGTAGATCACATTGATCGAACCACGTAAAAATCTTGGTGTTCATTTATAATTTTAGTATTTTTATCATCATTTTTATATTTAGATATAGAGATTGTTATCAAGATTTGATATGGGGTGTGTTGTAGGAAATCCTGCAATTACATTTTGGCGCTAGAAACACTACCTGATATTTGTTAGATTGAAGAAGATTCGAAGAAATCGGCTACTATAAGATTTAGAATTCGTGAGATCTAAAAAATTTGAGAGGAAATTATCTAATGGAGAAGTTGTGAACACCAAGATTTCTACATGGGAAAAAGTAAAAGAAAAAGCTAAAGATGAAGATGCAAAGTTACGTCAAAAGGATGAATTTCTACATCAATCTACATCAACTTTGAGTCAAAAAAGGACAAATTCCTTACCATTCTATCTTATTTTATGGTTAATTATTTAGATTTGGAATTTTGGGAAAATTTAATTTGATTATTAGGTTTTTCACTTCACAAAACACCCGTCATAAATTTTTCTAAATATATTTTCTAAATGTCTAGATCTGATGATTGTGACTAAATATTTTGAAACAGAATTTCTATTGAAAACCAGATTTAAAATGAATTTTGATTTTAGACTTATAACAACAAAATCTTATTTTACTAGCACCACAAAAATCACAGGGGCATTAAGATGTTGTTTTTATATTTAAGTCAACTTGTGAAGAAAGGAGGAAAAGAGTAATTATCCAGAGAGAAGAAGCAGCAGCTTAGTTTGCGAAAAATAAAAGGATTATTAATTTATTGGCTAAAGAACGTGTATCAGAACACCAAATTACTATGCTAATGTTTCTGCGAGAGTTAACTTGAAGACTAGCATAGAAGAAGCAATGTGAATCTCCACCGAGAGCAAGTAATAAAGTTATCCAATTGAGACACAAGCAAGAGGGACGGGGAAAAATAATAGAGTAACATGATCGGAAAGATTTTTTGCTAGAAGATAGCAAACGGAGGAAATGTTAATAATTAAGATATATTCCTTCTCATACTTTACTTTACTTCACGAAGAAATATTCCTGAAGAGCAGAGAGGCAAAATACATGCGAATGATATACTCTTTTTGGATCTGATCGTCCCACCAATATTCGCAGCATAAATCCCATTCGCAACATGGCAAACATTCGCAGCATAAATCCAACTAATGTGAAGAAGAAATGATCACTTGGCGAATATTCACAACATGAATAAATATTTCTCAAGGTGATTACTTCACAACATGAATCCCAACAAAGCAGAAGATGATAAAAATCATCAAAGGGCAAAAAAAAAAAAAAAAAAATCAGCGGTGAAGAAGTTTCATTTTTGCGAAGAAACGTACCAGCAATTCCTGCGTAGAAATGTATAACAATGAACAATTATACAAAGACTCCTCTAAGATTGCAAGAAATGAGAAGAAATGTACATTGCGAAGAATCGTAATACATTTTTACTGCTCGAGCTGGTGACTGTGAGGATCTGAGATATTCAAGTTTCGTATGAGATGATTTATTGGCAGCAAAGAATTAGTTTCATAGAAGATTCACCTACATTTCTAAAATGAGGAATGGTGACGAAATGAGATGAAGACTACAAAAGAGAGAAATGAGAAATGGTTCGTTGAGATTTCTGATAAGTGGAGACGCACATGAAAATAATCAAGAGAAGTACCAGTGTATAAAAGACGCGAAAATGTAATTGCATAGAATATTTCACAGCAATGTTTCGCAACAGCAAACAAAAAAGCAAGAAGATAGAAAATCAAAACAAAAAGAAGATTCACTTGATGAGTAGAAAGAAGTGGACCAGCAGTGAATAGTTAAAACTTTAAAGACTAAAAATTCATTAGCGGCAAACAAAAAAGTTATAACCAATTAGTTGGTTGCGTCATCAGTTAATAGGGCCCATCAGTTAACTTTCAAACAAGCTTAAAGACTACAAGACCATTTCAGAAAAGATAAAAGAAGAAATATGAGAACCAATTTTGCGAAGTTTACCGCACCAATAAACAAAACAGCGTAGCCAGAATATTTAATCGCAGAAACAACGCAGCAAGAATATTTCAACATGAAATGAACACCTTTACCAAGCCCAGTTTGTGGGTCTATTTTTGCGAAATATCCGTCCGTAGTGATTGTTTCGCAGAAAGAAAAATTAATTTTAACAAGTGTTTCGAAGAGGAGGGCCCATTTCGCAAAAACTTAATATTCCGCAGGATACATTTATTTTACATAAGAGAATTTTCCAAGGTTGGTTAGAGGCAGAAATTTGGTATTTTATTTCTTCGCAAGATCTTTGGTTATTCCGCAAGAAGAAAATGAGAGATTATTTCACAGACATATTTCGCAAGAAATGTTGAGAACTATTGGTATGGTGCCACATTTCACAAGACTTCATTTCTTCTCAATTTTCAGGCAAATTATATACTTCCAAAGAGACAACAACAAGCCGCAAAAGAGAATTAACTTCAAAAATGATATTATGATAATGAAAGAAGAAAATGACAGAATGAATGAAGAAATTCGAAATTATCGCAAAAGACGCGAATAAGATATTCGCAAGAGAAAAATTCAAATGCATAAGACGGGCTCAAATCGCCTAAAAATATATAAGAATGGGACGAACCTTGATGGCGTACACCTTAGTTCGCGGATTCTATTCCGTAAGAGGCAATGTCCTTAAAGTGCGTCATAAGGGGGGTATCTAAATTTCGCAAGAGAGAAATGCAAATGCATAAGACGGGCGAAAATCGCCTAAAAATATATAAGAACGGGACGAACTTTTATGGCGTACACCTTAGTTCGCGGATTCTATTCCATAAGAGGCAATGTCCTTAAAGTGCGTCATAAGGGGGGTATCTCTTTGCATGGCTATGGAAAGGCTATACCGCTTCTGGAACCTAGTCATGGAGATTTGGGATTATAGAAAATCCATCCGGGAGAGATAACTTGGATTCCCAATTATATAAGGTTATACCCTGGTTGGGCGCCCGAGAGTTTCTCCTAAGGAATGCAACGTATGATCAAGGCGCCGAGGTACACGGTTGAGCTGTGGGTGCCCGGGATGGATGAACCTACCCTGGCCATCCATGGCAAGTCTTGGCTTACGATGTGTTCGGCCCGAAGAAAACCCCACTTAGGGTGCAGTCTTGTAACTATAAGCCATATAAGGCATAAAGTACAAGGATAAGAAAGCAACTGGTTGTTGGCAGAACCGGATGGGAAAGTGCTAGTCTTGTATGGCCGATGTATAATCCTTGAAGGGGCAACCGGGGGGAGAGATAAGGGCGATACCCTCCATTACGGAGAGCTGTGTATCAAAAAATACGGCAATGTCATGGGGATTTATATTCGCAAGAATATTTAGGCCCGTCATATTGTCGCGTGACAGAGACAGCAATGTCATGGGACTTTATATTCGCAAGAATATTTAGGCCCGTCATATTGCCGCATAACAGGCCGAAAAGCCTAAAACTAAATGATAAGATGAGATCAATGGGTTTTTGCGATAAGAGAAAAAGATGAGATAAGTGAAATCAATAATAAGAGGATATAAATCGCAAAGACGTCCTGCGATTTCATCGCAAAGACGGCAATGTCATAAGTATTAAAAAGCAAAGAGAGATTAATCTCACTAGATGGCTTAGACTTATCATATTGTCGCAGAGATTAAAATTAAATGATAAGGCAAGATCAATGGATTATTACATGTAAAAGTAAGAATGTCCTGCGATCTTGTCGTATAAAAGTGGCATAATAAGACCTTTAACTAGGAAGGCGAAATAAGACCACAAGAGAGGTTATACCTACAAGCGTATAACAGATTGCTAACGACTTTATATTAGTCTTATTTCATTACAGATCAATAACAAGAGGCAGGTATGGGAATGCATAAAATGGAAATTAAAATTTATCGCGGAAAATAGTCGCAAGAAAGAAAGAGAAAAGTACACAAGTTTTACAGGCCAAAAAGAAAATAAGACCACTAGAGAGAACGCAAATAAACTTGCGAAGATAATTATATTGCAGAAGAAAAAGTGGAGAAAATAACAATGAGATACAATGAGCCAGAAAAATGAGGCACAAACGCTACATCACTTTTACCGCGGCGAAATGAGAATAATACCTTGAAAATTCGCAGGACTATTCATATTTTGATCCATTATTTGCAACACTATTTACAACACTATTTATGACACTATTCGCAGAACTATTCGCGATACTATTCATAATTCGCGACACTATTTGCGATATTATTCACAGGACTATTCGTAATTCGCAGCACTATTCATATCACTATTTGCGACACTATTCGCAGTACTATTTGAGCACTATTCATAATTCGCAGAAATATTTGGAAATTGGCATGGTTATTCATAATCACGCAGACTAATTCATAAACTCGAAGATATATCCAGAATTTCGCAGGAATTGTGATAATTTTGCAGAATGTGATTATTTTCTTAAAGTGATTATCACTTGAGGCAGAGGCAAGATAAGAACAAAGAAGCAATTTAATCATTCAACATTTTCTCAAGGATTCTCCTTCATAGATAAAGAACATAGGCAGTTAGGGATTACCAAGAAAATATTTTATGTTCTTTATCTTCTCGGCAAGAATCATTTCCAAAATGGGCAAGAATTCTCACCAAAAATGAAGAAATAATTTCGCATGAATAGAGGCAATATTTTTCATTCAAGAACGGATACTTCTTATATTTCGAGGATTGAGTACTTCTTATACTTCTTCAAGGATACTTCGCATACTTCATTCTTCATACTTCGTGTACTTCAAAAGATGATACTTCTAATTATTTTTCAAAGCTTCAGAACTTCGCAAAAGAATAGAGGCAAGTATATACTTTTTAAGTTTGGTATTCTTTCGCTAGTTCCTTCGTCAACAAAGATCAGAGACTACTACAACAACGAAATTTTTCTTAAAGATTGCTCTTAAAGCAATATTCAAGAAAAAAGAGGCAAAATGTAGGAGCAGAATCTCACAATTAAAACGCTATTGCAAAGATTTCTGCCACACATGGCAGGTGTCGCAAATAATTACAAGAAATGACGAAATATGTGAAGATTTTATCATTACTCGCAAGAATAAGGTGATAGTTCGCAAGAAATATAACAAGAGAGAAAATCCTGTGAGACATGGAGGAGTTCGAGAGAAATGAAGAAAACTTGCGAAAGATATTACCGCAGAACTGGGATCCGAAATTAGGGGAAATATGAGCTGTCAATGAGCTGTGTAACTGCCTATATAAAGAAGAGAGCAGGAGAGAGAAAGGGGAGGGATAATTTTATGAGGAGAGAGAAAGTTATTTTGTAGGGAGGGTTTTTAGAGAGAAAAAATATAATTTCTTTGTCATCTTCTTCCCCAAAACTAGATCTAAAATTCTTCCAAGAACTCCATTAATGGAGATTGTAGACGTAAATTAATGTAGTTACAAATTATTATAGTGGAGATCCGTGGATGTAGATCACATTGATCAAACCACGTAAAAATCTTGGTGTTCATTTATAATTTTAGTATTTTTATCATCATTTTTATATTTAGATCTAGAAATTGTTATCAAGATTTGATATGGGGTGTGTTGTAGGAAATCCTGCAATTACATTTACCATTCTATGCATCATTCCCATACTTTCCCCTTGTTATTAATCTGCAATATGATAAATGGAGTATCGCAAATAATAGTGCAAAAAATCTGTTATATGCTTCGCAGATATAACCTCTCTTGTGGTCTTATTTCGCCTTCCTAGTTAAAGGTCTTATTATGCCACTTTTATGCGACAAGATCGCAGGACATTCTTACTTTTACATGTAATAATCCATTGATCTTGTCTTATCATTTATTTTGATCTCTGCGACAATATGATAAGTCTAAGCCATCTTGTGAGATTAACCTCTCTTTGCTTTTTAAGACTTATGACATTGGCGTCTTTGCGATGAAATCGCAGGACGTTTTTGCGATTTATATCCTCTTATCATTGATTTCATTTATCTCATCTTTTTTTTTTTATCGCAAAAACCCATTGATATCGTCTTAACATTTCTCTTTAGGCTTTTTGGACAGTCATGCGGCAATATGACGGGCCTAAATATTCTTGCGAATATAAAGTCCCATGACATTGCTGTCTGTGTCACGCGACAATATGACGTGCCTAAATAATCTTGTGAATATAAAGTCCCATGACATTGCCGTCTTTTTTGATACGCAGCTCCCTAATGGAGGGTATCGCCCTTATCTCTCCCCCTGGTTCCCCCTTCAAGGAGACGTACTTCTGCCATACAAGACTAGCTCCTCCCATCCGGTTCTAGAAACAACCAGTTGTTTTCGTAGTCTCTTATCCTTTATGCCTATATGGATTATAGTTACGAGACTACACCCTAGTGGGGTTTTCTTCGGGCCGACCACATCGTAATCCAAGACTTGCCATAGATGGCCAGGGTAGGTTCATCCGTCCCGGGCACCCACAGATCAACTGTGTACCTCGGCGCCTTGATCATACTTTGCATTCCTTAGGAGAAACTCTCGAACGCCCAACCAGGGTATAACCTTATATAGTTTGGAATCCAAGTTATCTCTCCCGGATGGATTTTCTATAATCCCAAATCTCCATGACTAGGTTCTAGCAGTAGTATATCCTTTCCCGTAGTCATGCAAAGAGATACCCCCCTTATGACGCACTTTAAGGACATTTCCTCTTATAGAATAGAATCCGCGAACTAAGGTGTACGCCATAAAAGTTCATCCCATTCTTATATGTTTTTAGGCGGTTTGCGCCCGTCTTATGCATTTGCATTAAAAATTCTTATATGATTCGAAATCATCATCTTTTTCTTTTAATAAAAAAATTCTTATTTTTGAATAAAGTTTTTCTTTTAATATTATGTCTGCACACTTCTTGTTGTTCTTGTTTTTTCGATTATTCGCAACATGATATTGTTGCACTTATTTTCTTCTATAACGAATGATTATTCGCAATATCTTGTTACTTTTTATTTTCTTGCGAGAAATAAAGATTTTAACTTTTTCCCAGCACTTTTTCAACTTGTTTATTTTCCTGCGAAGAATGAAGAATGAAGATTTCTTGTAAAGAACGGAGATTTCATCTTTTTCCCATCTTTGCACAATTAATCATCATTGATTCTTTTGGGACAAACTATTCTCGTAATATATCCTTTCCCCGCAACTCTATACTGTCCACCATTAATTTCTCTGCTCTCTGAGCTTACTTCCTGTTATGTTGCCAATTACGATTTCTGGCGTTTCTTTCTTCGCAAGTATTAATGTCAACTTCATAACACTTTTTCCCTTCAAACCAATCACCTTTAATTATCCCAATACCATGAGGATGTGGAAACTTTATGCATTGATGATATGTGGATGCTATGCCCAAGATACCATGGAGCCATGGTCTTCCAATTAAGGCATTATAATGAGATTCTATATCCACTACACAGAACTTAATTTTTGAAGATATCTTGTTCAATGGGATTTCCATAGTAATTTCTCCTTTTGGCTTATTAGCAGTGCCATTAAAACCATAGATCTTGTAAGTTGAGGGGATTAATTCATCATCTCTTCCACCCATTGTACGATAGGTATGATAAAATAAGATGTCTACCGAGCTGCCAGTATCAATTAAAACCTTATCTATTGCCCAAGAATCACTTGTTGCGTCACCATCATCTTCTTCTCCCTCTCTGTGCTTTGGATTTATCTCTAACTTTACCACCAACGGGTTGTCATGCATCTTCCCTGGCTTTGGTATCTCTTGTGCAGTAAAAGAAATAACTTGTTTTTTCCATTCTTCTAACGGAGAAATTTTCGCAATATTCATCACCTCTCTTCCCTCTATATCCCTCGCAAATACTCTACTTAGCACATTATTATGGAAATCTTCTATTGTTTTCTGCGAATGTACAATTGAATTGCAAAATAGATTTTTTGCTGTAGCTCCTACTTCAATGACAAATGTTTCTGCGACTTTCGCAACATTGAATCTACGAATTTCTGGTGCTTGCGGCAATTGCTGGGGTTGTGGATATCTCGCTAGAAAATGATTTAACTTCCCCTGTTCAATCATTCGCAGAATAATTCTTTTTACATTTCTACAATTATTCACAGAATGGCCATGAAAATGATGATAAGGACAGAACTCTTGATTTTGGTTGTTAGGATGTGGTTCTTTCCCCATGTTCCAGGGTGAGGGTATATTCTCCATCAAAATAATCGCTTCCCAAATCTTGTCTATACAGGTATTTAGAGGTGGCAATTTGACATCTTCCCATATAATCTTTTGACCTCTTTGCTCTCTTGAATAATTCTGCCTTTGTCCACCATAAGTCTCCTGCGGTTGATCAAACCTTGGGACCTTATTATTGTTATTGCGATTATAGAAATTTCACTCCTTTTCCAATTCCTCCTGATCTCTACTCCCCATTGCTACTATCTTACGCTGATTATCAATCTCCATTTTCTCTCGCTGATTTTGGGAGGTACTTGCTACTGTATTAATCATCCTTGGTAATAAACTTCCATTTGTTGCGGCTGAACTTGTGCCTACGAGAATTGGATATGACTCCATCTCATTTTGTTTTTCCTCCAAAGCGATATACTCTTCTTTCAATTCTCGCAGTTCTGTCATAGTGATTGTGTTTTTAACTCTGAATACCTGGATGTATAATAGATTTGTCGCAAACATAGCATTTATGAAGGATAAAATGAGATATCTTTCATCTACTCTTCCAGCCATTTCACTACCCATTGTCCTCCATCTTATCGTTAAGTGCTTTAAACTCTCGCCAACTCTCTGCTTCAATCCAAACACATCTTCAATTCCAGGTCGTGTAGAGTTATTACTTATGTATGCTCCTAAGAAGGTAGTTTGCAAGTGCATGAATGAAGTTATTGTATTCTTGAGGAGACTTTCAAACCACTTCAATGCTTCGCCAGTTAAACTTGACGCAAAGTATTTGCACAAAACGACATCATGGTTCTCCCATTGTAGCATGCATCGAATATAGGCTTTGATATGTTGGACGGCACATGTAGTCCCATCAAAAATACTGGTCAACACCGGTAAATTGAATTTTGGAGGTATCCCTCCTAATTGTACCTCTTGAGTAAATGGATTTTTCGCAAATTCTTCGATTGCCTCATCAAGTCGTCTTCTTCATCCTTCTCTTCTGTTACTTATCATTCCTCTCATTTCTGCTAATTCTCGCAAGATTTGTTCATTCTTATCAGAATTTTTCTCCATTGGCCTTTTCAACGCAGCCTCTCTTCGTCTGCGTTCATGCCTTTCTTGTTTTGCGATATTTCACGCTTCTTCTCCAAAATCTTGATTTGCCTTCTTCTACGATTTTCTTCTTCTTGAACTTGCAAGTTAATTTATCTTTCATCCTCTTCTCTGCGAATTTCCTCATCCCTTACTGTTTCTCTTCGTTGCCTTTCTAAGTCTCTGCGAATTCTCTCATATTCCTCATTGAGATTACCATTATTACGATTTTGTGCAAGTCTTCTTTCTCTATTATCATGATTATTCTGACGCAATGCTGCTTGAATTTCTTGTTCTTCTATTTCCGCTCGCAATCTCTCTCTCTCCCGCTAAATGTACTTGCTCAATATAATTCCTTTCAATATCATCTTTAATTATTCTGCGATTTCTTCGAATTTCTTCATCACGTAACATTTTCCTTCTCTCCTCTTGATTTTCTCCCTCATCTTGATTATGTCTAATGTCCAAAGTTTCACCGCGTGGAATATAAAGATCATTTATCAAATTCTCGCCAATATTTTGTATAGGGTGATTTTGTCTTGTTTCTTCTCTATATGATCTGAACTTGATCTCATGCTGCTTCTTGATCTTCTGTTTTGCAACCTCAAATTTTCCATTCTTAGTTCATGATTTTGCCTTGTAAGATTTGCACGTTCTTCTGCCTATAATCTTCTTTCCCCATGTATCCTTTGTCTTAAATCATCTACTACTTCATGCCCTTCTTGAATTACTCCTCCATCCACTTCTTGATTTCTTTTCTCTTCTTCATTTTCTGCCTCTTCCATCGAATCCGACCTCCAAGTATGCACACTTACTCTATCATAATCCACATCTCTATCTTGTGCTTGTATTTGTTGATTCGGTGGTTGAATTGAATTTTCTTATCTATTTCTTATTCTACTTCTTCCTGATCTGATCCATAAAGATCCTTCCAATTCACCTGTTCCTTCTCCTGCAATTCTTTTACTTCTTCTCACTGATGTTGGTGGTTCTGATGTATTTCTTCTTCTCCTAGCCATTTCTTCAAATTCTAACAATTTCTTCAAATCTTCAAGTTGCAATTTGAAATTTCTCAAATTGATTCTCCCTGTTTCTGGGCGCCAAAATGTAGTTGCAGAAATTCCCACACTACACCCTATTCAAGAATTTATCAATATTTATGACACAATATGAAGATTAAGGACCTTTTTTACTAATATGATCTTAAAAGAATTACAGAAATCAAGAACACAAAATACTTAATAAGATTTTCTCTCTCCTAAAAACTTCCTTAGCACTCAAAAATTCATCCCTCACTCTGGAACTATTCATTCCCTTTATATAGGCATTTACATAGTGGATTACAGCTCATGACAGCTCATTTACAGCTAAGATTCCCTTTAGTTTCGGATCTAGGTTATTGCGATAAATCGCAATTAGCACCGCCTTAATCATTCGCAGATTTTATTGATTCATCGTAGAAATATCACACTTTTCTCATGTTCCTGTCGTTTTCATCTGATATGTCATTTCTTATGTCATTTTGAGATGTATCGCAGAATATCATTGATGTATCGCAGAACTGTTGTTTATTTCGCAGGAATATTGTTGTGACAATATTCTGGTACTACAAATACAACCCATAGTTTAGTTATTTACTACCCTGGAAAAAATTTGTAAACCTTATTGACGTGGGTAAACAAAACTTACACTTACCATTCTCCCTCACCAATATCCAAACACATGCCAATTTAATGAAGACTCTGAACTTTATAATCAACATCAATCCAAATGATGACTTAACTATTTATAGTCCATTTAACCATGGTGTTCATGAACGCTCTCTAGTATAACGGGAGGACAAAAATCAAGGGCGACTTCCTGTGAGGTACTGTTCGTTCTTCCATTCATGACCTTTTAATGATGATCATGTAGTACCAGAATAGTACCTATAAGTATAAATGACATTATTCACGAGAGTGTCGTGAGGATTCTTCAGCAACATTTGGCGAGCGTCACGGGGAAGCATCATAATAGTTGACGATTGAAGAGACATGTTATGAGAGTGTTGTTTCACGAGGATTACAAAAGTTGGCAAAGATTAATATTGCAAATACCACGATGAGATCGCAGAATATATCCGAAAGAAGGGGAAAACTTAGTTGTCACCCACTATGTAATTTCCTATATAAAGGGTTCAAGTAAGTCCAGATGAGGATGATGTATTTTTTAGAGTTGAGAAAATCTTGAGGAGAGAGAAACTCCAGAAAATAAAGTTGTAATTCTGAGTTTGAATATTTTCTGTAAACATTTCTGAGATCTAAATAATAAAAGTGTCGTTTAATTCTTTAATCTTCAACTAGTTTCACTTAGATTTTTATAGGATCTTAATAGGGGTGTAGTGTGGGAAATCCTGCTACTACATTTTGGCGCTGACTAAGGGGAATCAAGATCCAAAATCTCTAATTACAATTTGAAGATTTGGAGAAATTGAAGAAATGGCTGGAAGAAGGAGAAGAAATACATTAGAACCACCAATAATAGTGAGAAGAAGTAAAAGACTTGCAGGTGAAGAAACAAGTGTATTAGGAGAATCTTCAAGGATGAGAACTAGGAGGAATAGAAAAAGGAATGAAAGCGAATATTCAATTCAACAACCAAACCAATCAACATCGGTACAAAATGGAAGAGTGGATTATGATAGAGTAAGCGTGCATACATGGAGATCAGATTCAATGAGAGAAGAAACAAATCGAAAATTAAGAGAAGAAAATGGAGTAGGAAGAAATCAGGAGGTAGAAGAAGGGTCGATTCATCAAGATGAAGATGAAACAGCAGAGGAATTAGGGCAAAGAATACAAGAAGAAAGAAGGTTAGAGGCGGTGGAACGTGCAAATTTAACAAGACAAAATCATGAGTTGAGAATGGAGAACTTAAGGTTACAAAGAAGAAGATCAAGAAGTACAACTAGATCAAGTTCAAGGTCATTTAGAGAAATACCAAGGCGAAATTCCCTCATAAGAAATGATGGAGAAAATGTACAAGAAGAAACGCAAAATCCAAATAGAGGGCAATGCCAGGGAGAAGAGAGAGTAAATAATGATTATAACAATCCACAGGGGGAAACTTTAAATGGAAGACGAAATATTGAAAATCAAAGAAATGAACATAATCAAGATGGTGAAGAAAATCACGAAGAAGGTAGAAGAATATTACATGGACGCGAGCACGTCATAAATCAAAGAATTATTGAGAATGAAATAGAAAGACATTATGCTGAACAGGCACGTCTAGCTTGCGAGAGAGAAAGGCTGAGGGCAGAAATGGAAGAACAGGAGTTTCAAGAGGCAATAAGGCAAAACAATCATGATAATCGAGAAAGAAGACGTACACAAAATCGTGAAAATGGCAATATTCGGGAAGAATATGACAGAATACAGAGAAGGATAGAAAGACAACAAAGAGAATTGGTGAGAAATGAAGAAGTTGGAGGAGAAGAAATTAGGAGACAAAATCAACTGCGAATTTTAGATAGAAATGAAGAGGAAAATCGCAGGAGAAGAGAAAGTGCGTTAAAAAGTCCAATAGAACAAAGCCCAACTGCAAATGAGCAAATTTTGAGGGAATTAGCAGAAATGAGAGGGATGATAAATAATAGAAGAGAAGGTGGAAGAAGGAAACTTGATGAAGCAATCGAAGAAGCAGCTAGAACTCCCTTCACACAGGAAGTAAAACTAAGAGGAATTTCTCCAAAATGCAATTTGCCAGCACTAAACAGTATTTTCGATGAGACTACTTGTGCTATTCAACATGTTAAAGCTTATGTTAGGTGTATGCTACAGTGGGAGAATCATGATGTTGTTTTATGCAAGTACTTTGCATCCAGTTTGACTGGTGAGGCGCTAAAATGGTTTGATGGATTGCCGAAAAATACTATTACTTCTTTTGATCACTTACAAGCTACATTTTTGGGTGCATACATAAGTAACAACTCTTCATGACCAGGTATCGAAGATGTGTTTGGATTAAAACAGAGAATTGGCGAGAGTCTAAAACATCTAACCATAAGATGGAAGACAATGTGTAGTGAGATGGCGGGAAGAGTAGATGAGAGATATCTTATTTTATCCTTCATTAATGCAATGTTTGCGACCAATTTGCTCTACATACAAATTTTCAGAATCAAAAACACCATCACAATGACTGAACTAAGAGAACTACAAGAAGAGTACATTACTTTGGAAGAAAAACAAAACGAAATGGAGTCATACCCAATTGCAAACACAAGTTCTGTAGTGGCTAGTGGAAATTTTCTTCCCAAAATGATTAATAACGTGGCGAGCACCTCGCAAGTTCAAGCAGAGAAAGTGGCGAATAATGACAAACAAAAGCTAGTGGCTATGGGAAGTCGTGATCAAGAAGAATTTGAAAGAGAGAAGAATTATTACAATCGTGGAGGAAATAGTCAAATCCAAAGGCTTGACCAACCCCAAGAAACTTATGGTGGACAAAAGCAAAATAATTTCAAATCGGGGAGCATGAGAACCATATGGGAGGAGATTAAGATGCCACCCTTGAATGCTAGTGTAGAAAAAATCTGGGAAGCTATCATTTTAATGGAAAATATACCCTCGCCATGGAACATGGGGAAGGAACCACATCCTAACACTCGTAATCAAGAATTCTGTCCTTATCATCATTTTCATGGGCATTCGATAAATAATTGCAGAAACGTAAAAAGAATAATTTTAAGAATGATCGATCAGGGGAAGCTAAATCATTTTCTAAAAGGGCATCAATAGTCGCAACAATTGCCACCACCACCAGACGATCACAGAATGACTAATGTAAAAGGAGCAGAAACTTTTGTTATAGAGGTTGGAACTAAAGAAAAGAATTTATTTTGTAATTCTATTGTGCATTCTTTCAGAACCATCGAAGATTTCCACGATAATGTCTTAAGTAGAGTCTTTGCCAGAGATATGGATGGAAAATAAATAATGAATATAGCGAGAATCTCGCCATTAGAAGAGTGGCAGAAACAAATCCTTTCTTTTACAAAGACAAGAAATACCAGAGCCTGGCGAGCTGCATGATAACCCATTGGTGGTAAGGTTGGAAATAAAACCAGAACAATCAGAATAAGAAGAAGAAGGTAAAGAAAACAATAACGAAATGGAAGAGTCTTGGGCCATTGATAAAATCCTAATTGATACTGGCAGTTCCGTAGATATCCTGTTCTACCACACCTACAGAACCATGGGTGGGAAAGATGAAGATTTGATACCATCGACATACAGAATCTATGGTTTTAATGGAACTGCCAACAAGCCTAAAGGGGAGATCACAATGAGGATTCCGTTAAGAGGAATGACTTCTAAGATTTTATTCTGTGTTGTCGATATTGAATCACCATATAACGCCTTGATTGGTCGACCTTGGTTACACATGATATTGGGTGTTGCATCTACCTTTCATCAGTGCATTAAATTCCCTCATCCAAATGGTGTTGTAGTAATTAAAGGAGATTGGGGAGAAAGTAAGAAATGTTATGAGATAGATATCAAGTATTGTGAAGAAAGAGCAGGGAAGAACAACAATTGGAAATACAAAATTAAGCAACAACAGAGAAGTGACAAATTAATGGTTGATTCAATAGAAAAGCATGAAGAAGTAACTAACGAGTCCCTTGCAGATATCAAGCAAATAATAAAACGCAGCAAAGGTACAGGTATAAAAAGCATAAAAGGAAGAAATGACAAGCAACTTGCGGAAAAACACTAAGTAAAAGAACAGATGATTAGGAAGATGAAAAGAATGAAGTGATAGAAAGATGAAATATGACGAGCAGATCGCTAGAAGTGGAAAGGTAAAGTTTTTTTTTCTGTTTGAGTGAAGAAAATGAAAATGAAATTGAAAAGTTGAAAAAAAAATAAAAAATTATTGAGATTTGAAACTCGCAAGAAATTTTAAGAAACGCGAATATAATTTCGCAGAGATTAAGAGAATGGGACAAACCTTTATGGCATGCACCTTAGTTCGAGAATACAATTTCGTAAGAGGCAAATGTAAGACCTACAAGCATGTCATAAAGGGGGTATCTCTTTATATGATTCAGGGATAAGGTTATACCGCTACTGGAACCTGAGTCAAACCGACGTAGGGGTTAAAGAAAACCTATCCGGGAGAGAGATCTTGGATTTACAGCTTTATAAGGTTATACCCTGGTTGGACAACTGAGAGTCTCTTCCAAGAAGTGCAGAGTATGATCAAGGCGCCGAGGTACACGGTTTAGCCAAGGATGCCCGGGACGGACGAACCTACCATGTCCATCTTTGGTAAGTCTTGGCTACAATACACTTGGCCTGAAGAAAACCCTACCTAGGGTGCAGTCTTGTAACTATAAGCCATATAGGCATAAAGGACAAGAGGCTGCGAAAACAAATGGTTGTTGGTAAATCTGGATGGGAGGAGCTAGTCTTGTATGGCCGATGTGCCCTCCTTGAAGGGGAAACCAGGGGGAAGATAAGGGCGGCACCCTCCATTAGGGAGCTGATAAGTGTCTTAAGACGGAAATGTCATGGGGCTTTAAGATCGCAAGATCATTTAGGCCTGTCATATTGTCGCGTAAATTATACAGAGGCAAAAAGCCATAAGAGAAAAAAGTTAAGATGAGGTCAAGGGGTTTTTACATGCAAATGTGAAGACATCCTGCGATTTCATCGCAAGACGGCAATGTCACGAGTCTTTGTTTTCGCGAGAAAACTTAGTCTTGTCATATTGTCGCAATATAATAAAGAAATGCAGATAAGACAAGATCAATGGGTCAATACATGAAAATGTAAAGACGTCCTACGATCTTGTCGCGGAGAGAATACTATGGCAAAGTAAGACCTTTAAGTAGGAAGGCATGATAAGACCATAAGATCGCAAAAATATCAAGGTTTGCGACAATATCGCAGAAATTATGAAATTCGCCAAAATATTCGTTTATTAACTTTCTCATATTGCAGATGAATAATAGAGGCAAGTATGGGAATGAATAGAATGATAAAGATTATTATTCATCACCATATGAGAAATTTATATGGATATTAAAGCGCAGATAATTAGTAGATGCAAACTATATTGACCAAGTTATATTTGCAAAAAAAAGGATGTTCTTTCATTCATACAGATAAAGGGGCAAAGAAATTTACACATTAAATTGAAGAAAGTTGCAGCAAATTGAAGAAACTTGCGATTGATTACATAAAAGAAAGAAGTCAAACAGATACATTGTTTCATTTATCAACATTGTTATCTTTATCAGATTCTTCTTTTTCACCGGATTTCTCTTCTTCATTATCTTTGATGGGTTCTTCATCATCGCCAGAATTTTTTCCTTCGTCATTATTCTCTTCTTCACTTTCGTCAAAATCTTCATCAGAATCAGAGACACCAAGATCTGGAATTATTGATGGTATTTCCTTTGCAAGATCAGGATACAAAGAATGAGGAATTCCATGGTCATCACAAACCTTCTTAGTGGTATCATTACGAGTGATGAGGGTTCTATTAAAATTTGCAGAAGTAATCTCAAATTGAGATTTCAATCGCGAGTATTTATTGTTGCGAGCAGTAAGATCGCTCGCGAGTTGGTCATTAATATCTTCTAGTTCTCTCATCCTTACATGGCATCTATCTTCAGAATCTGCGAGAATAAGGCACCGTTAAGATAGAAATTATAAGAAATAATAATAAAAAGCAAAAGGTTAATAGAATAGAGTGGTTAACAACCTTCTTTCTCAGAAATCAAGTCCCTAATTAAGGCCGATTGATCAGCATGAAGACTAGCATCTATACCTAAATTATTCATAGCATTATCAAGAACCTATGCTTCCCAAGAAAACTCATCATCGCAAGTAATAAGAAGGCGAGAACGAACTTGAGTTTTTCTTGCAAGAAGATCTTTATTTTCGTAGAAGAGTTTATCTCTTTCCATTTGAACTTCGAGAAGAATTTTATGGAAATCTGCTAGAGTTTCACTGCCATTTCTAATTGCTTGATCTTTCTCGTCAACAAGATCACTATTTCTACTTCTTAATCCATTGATCACTTCTTTTGATTCATGATAAAGATGCTTAAATTTATTAGATAATCCTAAAGTGTGTATGTGTTCAATGTTCAGGAGATTAAACTTAAATTTAAGTTCCTCTATAGAGAGGGATTTAATTTGTTCGTCAGCAAAATTACTTAAGGAGTTATTAAGGCGAGCAAGAAGAGTATTATCATCTACAGGTTCGGGAAAGGTTTGAAGGAACGTATCCTCGTCAGTTAGACCATAAACATCTGCAAAAATGATTGCTTGGATAAGCTATATAAAATAAAAATAAAAAATCTAAAAGAAAGAAAAAGTAAATCATACCATAAAGTTGTTTGTTGGCATTGTTAAGATCCAAAACCTTTTGTTTATCAACTGAAGCTTCAGTTTCCAACAGTTTATTTTTCTCGCGAAGCTCAACAATTTCAGCCTCTAGTTTCTCTTTATCTTGGCGAAGGTTAACAACCTTTTTCTTAAATGAAGCACATTTATTATCTAAATCAGCAGCAACAGCAAAAGAATCTCTCCCAACCTGCAACAGAGTTTTATAAGTACAAAAAATTTGACGAGAGAAATCTGGCGAATTAAGAAACAATTGAGAAAACATACCAGAATACCAAGTGCATTTAAGAAGCTTGGAGTTAGAGTTCCAGAAATTCCACGAAGAAAATTATTATCAGATAATATTGGAGCATCGCACACTTTGACGAGCGCTTGAGCTAGCCCATTAAGAGTCTCATCACCATACTCATTCGCAGTTCCACGAGAAGAATCGCCAAAAAGCATGGACAGTCGGGCCATAGAAGAATCATAGGGAGAAGAATTTTTCACAGAGGGAACTTCTCTAATATCGTCAAATTCTTCGATAAATTCATCATTAGATTTATTAATAATGATTGAATCCAATTGGGTATATTGAGAAGAAGAATGCTGAGTTTTATTCTTCTTCAAAGGAGGCTCGCTGGGTTCTTTATCACGAGGGGCAGAGCGTCTTCCTTCACTTGAAACAGTAGATTTCCCTTTACGATTAGTTGAAGGTTTCTCCTTAGGTTTTGGCTCTAAAGGTGGTAATTCTTCAATTACCTACAAACACAGATAAAGATAAGAAATAGGGGCAACAATATATTGTTAATTAATAAAGGAATATTTCTTACTTCATCTGTGAAAGATCTAAGAGCTAGAAGAGTGTTGGGTTTCCTATATTTCTGGTAATTAAGCTTCATTTTGGCAACCTACAAGATAACGGAAAAGTTAGCGAGAGTGTGAAGGAAAAAATAATAATAGCATAAGAAGATATTCGCAGTCCAGTTGAAAGTCCATGGTTCATAGTGAGAGATATTCGCAGGAAGTTGGAGAGAACCAGATATATAAGGACCTTTAAGGCATAAGGGAAAAATAAACCACTTATCGTCATTAGAATGACGAGGGCCATCATTTGTATTGGTACGAAAATCAATATCTTGCATAAGAGCATTTTCAGCAGTGACCTTCTTTTTATGCAAACGGACACCCCAACAAGTACTATCCCTTACCATGGGGAGTAACTGGTAATTTCGAAAGAAGTTATCTACAGTATACTTTGCAGGGATAATCGGAATATGTTTATATTTAAGACTTTTATTATCTTCGAAATATTGGGATCCTTTGCCAGCACCATGAGAGGAATATTCCAGTAATAATCTAATACAATCCCCGCCAAGTTGATACACCGCTCTTGAAAATCTCTTATCAGAAATTATTTGGTAAAAGAGTGGAAGTTCAGGGTTGTAGAGAGGAATTGGAAGACCAGCTTCAAGTTGGCCTAACGAAAATATAATTTTTTCACGAGAACACTGGAAGTTAGAAAATAATTCAAGAGAAAGAACAGATTTGGGACTTTGATCTGGGATTAAAGATAAGTCAAATCCTTGATTTTTAAGTTTTTCTTGCATCAAATTGAAAGCAATAAGATTTTTGGCACCAGCAGCAACCATTTTGAGAGAATGGAAATGAAAGAATATTGAAAAAAAATGGCGAAAGATAGTAGATGCGCGATTTGCGGGAAAGCAATGAAATTTGCAGAGAAGAAGAAGGAAAGAGAATGAGAAGAAATAAAAAGAGAAGAATGAGAGAAGGTATTTATAGCAGAAGAAGTTTCTCGAGAAAATAAATATAGTTAATACAATGAAAAGACGTGAATGGTCAAATTACAGCGGTTTAAGATGACGTGTCGAAAAATATATGGATGATAAAATTATATGAAGACAGCTGGTGAAAGGTTTAGAGACGTGTCAGAATAAAGATGGCGGTGAAAAGATAGGAGATTACGGCAATTTATTCTCACGAACTTTTCTTCTTCGCAGAAAATATGTGAGAAGAGGAAAGATGTAGTACCAGAATATCTCCACAACGATATTCTCATGATAAGAACAACGCTTTCACGAGAAGGTCAAATATTCCTATAAGTATAAATGACATTATTCACGAGAGTGTCGTGAGGATTCTTCAGCAACATTTGGCGAGCGTCACGGGGAAGCATCAAAATAGCTGACGATTGAAGAGACATGTTATGAGAGTGTTGTTTCACGAGGATTACAAAAGTTGGTGAAGATTAATATTGCAAATACCACGATGAGATCGCAGAATATATTCGAAAGAATGGGAAAACTTAGCTATCACCCACTATGTAATTTCCTATATAAAGGGTTCAAGTAAGTCCATATGAGGATGATGTATTTTTTAGAGTTGAGAAAATCTTGAGGAGAGAGAAACTCCAGAAAAGAAAGTTGTAATTCTGAGTTTGAATATTTTCTGTAAACATTTCTGAGATCTAAATAATAAAAGTGTCGTTTAATTCTTTAATCTTCAACTAGTTTCACTTAGATTTTTATAGGATCTTAATAGGGGTGTAGTGTGGGAAATCCTGCTACTACAGATCATCATGTAATGGTACTTCAACTAGAGAGAATTTGATTTAAAAATCAGTAAGTGGGTATACCCATTTGATGTAGTGTTTGTGATTTACTAAAATAGTTGGGAATTTTGTTCTTCATATGAATTTAAATATCTACGACGGGTTATATGGGAAATAGAAGGAGTATTTCGATCTCAGGAATTATCTCTTCTTTGTGATTTATAATAATCGTGATTTCCTTAATATAACCGGTGTGAATTGAACTGAATTCAATGTCCAACACAATCAACACGTGCATAACACGTGCACTTTGCTAGTAAACATTATGGAAAGTTGGATACCGACTAGACACGATAACGGGTGGGTCAACGGATTAACGAGTGCGTGAAAAATACCAGGTGAAATCCAAAATATTCACGTTCTATTAGTGCTTTAATAATTTTGCACATGAAACATGCAACATTTACCTTTTTGGATTTTCCGAAATGTATTTTTTGTATATTTGGCACTAGATTATTTTATGGTGAAATGTATTTTTTTGCACTGCGCCTGTGTAGATGCAATATGTTTTTTTGCAGTTCAGAATGAATTTCGCATGTGCAACACCCCGTTAGCACAATATTTCTGATGATAACACTTTAAAATTTTAAATAACAAGCCTAAAAATTATCTAAAATATGACATGGGTTGTGATATTGATGGGCTGACATGACTTTGATGTCGACATGAAAGTTCTAAAAACTTATTTGCACAAGAAACTGAAAGGAAAGTTGAATTGTTGAATTTCTTGAAATATACGGAAAGTCGATATTGCAAATATTGCATAATTTAGTTGATCATGCAAAAAGAATTTTTCAAAGTTAAACCTGATCAAGTCTTACCTTCATTCAGTACAATGTCGCAATATTTTATTTTATTTTGGATACACAAAATTGGTTAAAAAGACCAAAATCAAAATTTCCTGGGTGAAAAGGACAGTAAGATTTAGATATTGTTTAAATGAACAAAAATTTAAAAATAGGAAGGATGTAACCAGTTTCATCCTGCCCATTTTCAAATACTTTTTCTTATTTTTATTTTACACAGGATGCATCCAGTGTCATCCTTGTTATTTTTTAAGTTTAAGCCAGGATGAATCCAGTTTAATCCTTGCTATTTTTTTTGTCCATTTGACCCATATAAATCTTTGTTTGTTCTATTGCCATGAGTAGTTATTTTTTACTCGGTCCAAAAAAACTATTGCATATAAATCTACCAATCTTAATTTCAACCGTTAACTTTGAACGATTGATATTCAAAGGGGTAGATGGTCATTTTATACATCTTGAATTGTGTTCATTTTTTATAAGAATGTAGAGTCATATAAGAGGTAAATATTATCAAAATATTACACTTAAATTCATTGTCTTTTGGGTTTTGCAGAGAAAATGACGCAAATTTTGTCTGACCTTGTCCATTTAAGAGTGTCCATGGATCCTACCGCTTATAGATATACTCCTAAAGGGTTAAAATGCTGCTATTTATATATACAAACATCTTTTGAAAATGTTTGGTGTACCACAAAGGTACACCGTGAGCTGCACCGAGGAGTGAGGTGTGAGAGAGAAAAAAGATTGAGGTGCATTTTGCGGTGGTTTTTCCACGGTGAATATAGAGTTTCCGATAGACGAGACGTATATTGCTTACTGGACAAGACGAGACCTCTGCTTTTCCATCCAGTCTGCTTTTCCAAGCATTTTCGTTTTCTCTCTGCCCTAAAACCCCAGGCTTACTGGTCCATGTCAAAAGATGTTTGCTTTTCCCAATTTTCTACTCTCGATTCAGCTTGTATATATAAAAATAAGAGGAGCCACCATGTGAAAAGATGTTCAGAAATGATACACACACCAAACTGTGTGTACCGCGATCTGCACCGAAGGGGATCCAAGGGCTGTTAGGGAGCCCTGCGGGGATTTGCAGGGGGTGGGGCCAAAGGTGGGACCCATAATATTTTTTTCTTTCATACCTCACTCCTCGGTGCAGCTCACGGTGTACCATTGCGGTACACCAAACATTTTCAAAAAACATAAATGATACACACACCGAACTGTGTGTACCGCGATCTGCACTGAAGGGGATCCAAGGGCTATTTGGGAGCCCTGCGGGGATTTGCAAGGGGGTTGGGGCCAAAGGTGGGACCCACAATCTTTTTTTTTTTCTCTCACACCTCACTCCTCGGTGCAGCTCACGGTGTACCTTTGTGGTACACCAAACATTTTCGTAGATTTATAGGGGCCCCTTTTTTCTGTCAAAACATTAAAAATGTGATTAATAGCCCTTTCTGGACTATCCTAGGATTACTTCCATCTTGGATCCAAGACACACGAAGTACTCTCTGGTAAGCAGGGCGCTTGTAGCTGAATTAACGACACTCCTACAGGGGATAATCTTGGATGTTGGAGTCCACTAGAGCCAGCCTAAGCGAAACTTTTTATGTCGTGCACACCATCAATGGTCAGAAAGATAAGAAGCAAATAGGAGTAAGTGTGTACATTAGTAAATGACTTTTATGGGTAACAATTAGATATATTGCAACACCTAATGGTTATATCTAAACCTATAAACTTGTTGACTATAAAGAAAAAAGACTTTGTATTTATTTTTACAAAAAGTCTTAACAGATAAAGAAAAAACCCTCCAGAAGGTCGATATGTTTTAGAGGTTTCTCAAATATAATGTCATAACAAAAACGTACATCACACCTAAATCACGCTAACGTCCTTCTGGTGTCGCACCATAATTATGAATTTTACACAGTGTGTAGTTTGGTAAACGAATAAATTGATCACGTGAAATACAGTGCACACGACAGTTTTCACTTCGCAACTTATACTATTATTTATTTTGACCATACAAAATCATGTTTTCATCCATTGTAATTGTTTTTATATATCCGTTCTTAATATATTCAATGACCACGCAGAAGAAACTTAACATTTTCTTCCTATTTTACTCTCAAAGTGTATGTATATACATAGGTTTACATGTTGAGGTTATCCTAAGTAAAACAATTAGCTAAGAAAGTTCATTTCTGTCATCTTTTGAAATAAATTTACTAAATGCTACTCACACAACAAACACCACACGCATTCTCTCGGTGGTCGCTACAACCTCTGTTGCCTGAGATGAGGGTAACCTTATCTTCTTACCCTTTTCTTTTTGGAACTTGATAATAAATTCAGCAATTCAGAATATGTTCTTTCATTTCAATTTGGCCCGTTAGTTATTTTATCCCCAAAATTCCCTCCCTTTAGTATTAATCCCCAATTTTCCTAATTATGGTTAGTGATAAAAATCCCTAAATTCAAAAAATTAGGGTTTCTAAAAATAATTCGAAATTCATAGTATGGGTTTGTGATTACCAACCTCATTATGTTTGCAAACATCGTGACGTTCTCTTGTAAGAAAACTGGGGTTTTCCATAACCAGTTACTTGTTTAAGCTTTTATCTCATAAAACACCATTAAAGTTAAATCAAACCATAAACACAAACTATATACTCTTAGAAGCATCTGTTGATGATAAAACTCACTAGAAACCTCTCCTTCACTCAAACGCCATACTTGCAGAGCTTAAAGAATAGATATGGAGAGAGAAACGGCGGACAATAACGAAGAAGAAGATAAGAACCCTAGCTGTGTTTTGACCAATCTTATCCGTTAAAATTATCCTATGGATTTAACATTAGCATGATCTATGATTATAGATTTGGTTTAGTTAGGTTAGGTTAGGGACCTACCGACTTATCACCCTAACTAACGGAAGTGTGACTGTTTTGTAAATGGTTTGTAACTGTATGACCATTTTGCAAATCGGGTCTTAATAGTGGGACTGTTTTGTACATTTCACTTTAATAAAACTAAAAGAAGAAGTTTAAATGAAAATGGAAAAAAAAATGCTTCAAACCCGAGTCGTCGGTGCGTCCGAAAAAAACGCGCACTGGATACGCATATTGGTGCGTCGGACACCCGTCGTCAAGTGCGCGCGTCGGACGCATGCAACCCATTGAACAAGCTGATATTCCAGAAAAAGGGGGGAAATGGGGTGCAAAAATAACTTTTCACATAAAAAAGAGTGTTAAACGAACTTTGCACAGGAAAAGATCATAGATTAAAGGGTGCAAGAATAACTTTTCACTTAATAAAGGGTGAAGAAAGAATGTTGCAGACATGCGGGTTTGTTACCCCAACTTCATTCAGAATTAAAACAATTTCTGAACTAAAATAGATGAAAAAGTTCCGGAGCATTCAGCCGGGACCCACCATTACCCTATAAGGGTTCAACATGTGTACTTTGGGGGTTAGTTTGGGAAAACCAAGGTTTCTGTGTGGTTTTTTGAACGGTACATGTGGAAGAGCTGGTCTGTAATTGCCCCTTTACTGTAAAAAGAGTTGATTTTGTTCTCAGAGAGAGACTCGGACTGAGAGAGACGAAGTGGTGTTTTCAAGAAAAAGGAAAGAAAATGAAGAGACGGGGGAGAGTTAATACTGAACTGATTTTACTAGACCAGCATCACCACCAACCTACTTGATTTTGTTCTCAGAGAGAGACTCGGACTGAGAGAGACGAAGTGGTGTTTTCAAGAAAAGGGAAAGAAAACGAAGAGACGGGAGATTTAATACCGAACTGATTTGAGTATACCAGCGTCACCACCAACCCACTTGGGATTTAATAACATTGGAGGGTAAATGATCCGACGATCTCGGAAACGGAAGGATTGAATTCATTACATTAATAACGTAGTAATGTCGATCCTTGCGGTCTGGTGCAATGTTTGGGATTCTGGAAGGAACTTTAGTTAGTCTCCTACAAATTCATTGTATTTTATCACGGTTTTTATGGCGGTCCATTAAGAATGGTTGATTTCCAAAACAAAAATAATCAATTTCGAAAACAAGAAATTTGAACCTAAACGCAGATGTGGTTTAGATTCCAAAAAGTTTGCAAGGACCGTCAAATGGACCGCATAAAAACCTTGCAGACTCTGGCATTTTAAATTGGATGGAAAAGCTTAAAAAAAAATTGGATTGAGGAATAGGGAAGTGGAAAAGAGAGAGTTGAATAACATTAAAGTTTTAATACTAGAATAAGAGAAGAATAATCAATTTCTTATGCACGTGTATAAGAATGTGTAAACCCTAGTTGATAAGGTGTAAACTCTAGTTAGTTATTTGAAGAATCTCATACGGCTAAACGTAGTAGTATAAAACAGGAGCAGTCTGTTGAGTAAGAAGTGAAAAATAAAATTATACTAATAGGGAAAAGCTAAATCAAAATCTAATTCAAATTGCGTAGGAATCTGAAATATATAGGATTGAAGTACAATGGTTATGGTTAAAGAAGAGTTTTCTCTTCAGAGTTCTAGGACTGATGATTTCTGGTCAAATTTTCATAGTCTGCGTAACCTGATTCAAGAGGAAAGTGAAAATATTGGTCTTTCTGATAAGTTCAGTCTAATTCTCGGAGAACTGGAACAGCTGCATCAGTTATCTACTACTCCGAGACAACTGGTAATCGATGTTAAAGTTCTGTCAAATTTTGTTTGTAAACTATCTTTATCTATCTAGACTTTCAGGAACAAAACTAGTCCTACTGATTTCATAACGTGTATGCTTCACAAATATGGTGAAAAAAATAGCTCAAATCAATCCAGATCATTGAAGTGGAATGAAATTGGTAAAGATGTATGTGATATATTCGGTCACGTGTCTTTATGTTCTATTACCATGGTTGCTGAGCCAAATAAGAAGAAGATGGTTTCGAAGAAACGTATGATATCCATAATGGAAGTTGACTATCCATAAGATCTTGACGGCAACGGAGTAGTGGAGAAGACTGAAACTATTAAGAATATTGATACTATGTTTGAGGTTTTGAAGACGAGGAAGAAATCGATTAAGTTCGAAAATGTTATTCTGAACAGAAATTCGTTTGCGCAGACAACGGAAAATATATTTGCGCTCTCTTTTTTGGTAAGCATGGGTAGAGCTGAAATTAAAGGATATGATGATGGTCATCTGGTAGTTTCATTAAGAAATGCACCAAATTCAAATTTAATAAAATGCGGGGAGGTTCAGTGTAAGCATTTCATACATGTGCTTGGTTACAAGGACTGGAATATGATGAAAGATTTTGTTGGTGTTGGGGATGAGGTTATGACACATCGTAACTCCGGCAACATCAAAGGTGATCTCTCTGCTGGTAACTTTTTGAAACTAGAAAATGTGTAACTACAAGCATGGCTAAGTGAAAGGAGTTCCGGTAGTAGCTGGGTAATTGGATTTCACTTCAATCAACTGTTATATGGTGGTTTTTTTTTTTTGGGTTGTTTTGAGACATGGCTCTGTGGGTTTTTTTTTTGGGTTATTTTACTGCTTTTACCTTTGTCTTATTATCAATAGTCAATTCAATTTCCTATACAACATATATAACGGTATGTTTGTCAAAAAACGCCTTGGAACTACAACTCCCCTATTAATGGAAACACAACTTATCAATCAAAATACAAGTGAGAACACAACTAATCACTCAAAATTCATTTGGCCAAAATAGTTTTATACTACTTTAAAATTTGAAATGGTGCAAATCGTGTCTAATATTGGTGGAAATTACGCTTTTCACTATAAAAACTGACTAGATTTGTGCCCGTGCAATGCACCTGGAATATTTTTTTATTTTAATTTGGTATGCGTGGGGCTTCTCCCCGCCCCATGATGTATTTTTTATTTGGTATGAGCGGGGCTTCGCCTATTCATTGGCAGTCATCTCATCTTTTGTGCTTTTAGATCATAAATCATCCCAAACTCTGTATTTTTACTGTTTTCAAGAATAATTCATTTTGCTAAGTTAATTTGTGTTTTTAGGTAGTAGTAAAGCTTGGATGTTGGCACCATATTGTGAAGGAAACATAGTGGGTG
>JAJJWX010004722.1:0-317242 GCA_023529315.1 Papaver bracteatum | reverse complement strand
AACACCCAATATCCCGTGTAACCAAGGTTGTCCTATCAAAGCATTATAAGGTGATTCGATGTCCACAACACAGAATAAGATTTTCGAAGATATTCCTTTCAACGGTATCTGCATTTCAATTTCCCCCTTTGGTGTGTTAGCTGTACCATTAAATCCATAGATTTTATACGCTGATGGTATCAAATCTTCATCTCTTCCGCCCATGGTTCTATAGGTATGATAGAATAAGATATCAACTGAACTCCCAGTGTATATTAAGACTCTGTTGATGGCCCAAGAGTCTTCAATTTTACCATCATTTTCTTCATCTTCTACTTGTATTTGCTTTGGGTTTATCTCTAGCCTTACTACCAACGGGTTATCATGCTTCTCGCCAAGCCCTGGTACATCTTGTGCACTGAAAGATATAGTTTGTTTTTGCCATTCTTCTAATGGCGAGGCTCTAGCAATATTCATTATCTCTCTTCCATCTATATTTTTCGCGAAGACTCTGCTTAAAACATTATCATGAAAATCTTCTACAGTTCTGTATGAATGTATAATGGAATTACAAAACAAATTCTTTGCTTTAGCCCAAACTTCTATCACGAATGTTTCTGCTCCTTTTACAGCATTCATTATGCGAGTTTCTGGTGCTGGAGGCAATCGCTGAGATTGTGGATGTCCTACTAAAAAGTGATTTAGATTTCCTTGTTCGATCATCCTTAAAGTTATTCTCTTTACATTCCTGCAGTCATTTACTGTGTGGCCATGAAAATGATGGTAAGGACAAAATTCTTGACTGCGATTGTTAGGATGTGGTTCTTTTCCCATGTTCCATGGGGATGGTATATTTTCCATTAAAATGATAGCTTCCCAAATTTTTTCTATAATAGCATTAAGAGGTGGCATCTTAATTTCTTCCCATATTATCTTTTGATTTCCTTGCCCTCTATAGTTATTCTGCTTTTGTCCGTCATAAGTTTCTTGCGGCTGGTCAAGTCTTTGAATCTTATTATTTCCACCGCGATTGTAGTAATTCTTCTCCCTTTCATATTCTTCTTGATCTCGACTCCCCATCGCTACCAATTTTTGTTGGTTATCAATTACTACTTTCTCTTGTTGTGCATGCGAGGTGCTTGCCACATTATTTATCATTTTAGGGAGAAAACTTCCACTTTCCGCTAGCGAGCTGGTGTTCACGATTGGGTATGATTCCATCTCATTTTGTTTCTCCTCCAAAGCAATGTATTCTTCTTGTAGTTCTCGCAGTTCAGTCATAGTGATTGTATTCTTGACTCTGAAAATTTGTATGTACAGTAGGTTGGTCGCAAACATTGCATTGATAAAAGACAAGATAAGATATCTCTCGTCAACTCTTCCTACCATCTCACTGCACCTTGTCTTCTATCTTATGGTTAAATGCTTCAGACTCTCACCAACTCTCTGTTTTAACCCAAACACATCTTCAATACCCGGCCGCGATGAATTGTTGCTAATATACGCTCCTAAAAATGTAGCTTGTAAATGATCAAAAGAAGTTATGGTATTTTTTGGTAATCCTTCGAACCATTTCAATGCCTCGCTAGTTAAGATGGATGCAAAATATTTGCATAACACAACATCATGATTCTCCCACTGTAGCATACATCTAACATAAGCTTTGACGTGTTGAACAACACAAGTAGTTCCATCAAAAATGCTGGTTAATGCTGGTAAATTGCATTTTGGAGGTATCCCTCTTAACTGTACTTCTTGAGTAAATGGAGTTCTCGCAGCTTCTTCAATAGCTTCATCAAGTTGCCTTCTACCTCCTTCTCTTCTATTTTTTATCATTCCTCGCATTTCTGCTAATTCTCTCAATATTTGCTCATTCTCAGCTGAATTTTGTTCCATTGGCCTCTTTGATGATGTTTCCCTTCTTCTGCATTCTTTCCTTTCTTGTCTTGCGAGATTTTGCGTATCTTCTTCTTCACCATCATTTCGTCTTTCTCTGCGATTTTATCTTTCATCTTCCTCTTGTTATCGTAACTGCCTATCTTCTTCTCTGCGAATTTCTTCATTTCTCCTTAATTCTCTTCGCTGTCTCTCTATTATCCTCTGTATCCTATCATATTCCTCCTGAATATTACCATTGTAGCGATTTTGTGTACGTCTCCTTTCTCGATTTTCATGATTATTTTGTCGCACTACTTCTCGAAATTTATGTTCTTCTACTTCTGCACTTAATCTTTCTCTCTCGCGGGATAGACGTGCTTGTTCAGCATAATGATTCTCAATTTCTTCTTCAATCATTCTTTGATTCTCTCGCCCATGTAATATCCTCCTACCTTCTTCGGGATTTTCTTCTTCAATTTGATTGTTTCTTCCCTCTTGATTTCTGTTGTCGCGTGGATTATAGCGATCACCAATTATCTGTTCTTCTCTATTTTGCACTTCTCCTCGAGAATTTTATCTAACATTTCTTATAGGGGAATTTTGCCTTGGTTCTTCTCTGAATGATCTTGAATTTGATCTTACATTACTTCTTGATCTCCTTCTTTGTAACCTCAAATTCTCCATTCTTAGCTCATGATTTTTCCTTGTTAAATTTGCACGCTCTTCTGCCTCTAATCTTCTTTCTTCCTGTATTCTTTGTCTCAAATCATCTACTATTTCACGTTCTTCATGAATTAATCCTCCAACCATTTCTTGATTTCTTTCTCCTTCTTATTCATTTCTCAATTGTCGATTTTCTGCTTCTTCTATCGAATCCGACCTCTAAGTATGCACACTCACTCTATCATAATCCACGTTCGTATCTTGTGTTTGTGTTTGTTGATTCAGTTGTTGAATTCTATTTCTATTTCTTCATTTCTAATTCTATTTCTTCCTGATCTTATCCTTAAAGATTCTTCCAATTCACATGTTCCCTCACCTGCAAGTCTTTTACTTCTCCTCACAGTTTTCGGTGGTTCTGATGTATTTCTTCTTCTTCTAGCCATTTCTTCAACCCTAACAATTTCTTCAAATTTTTCAAGTTGTAATTAGAGATTTCTTAGCTTGATTGTCCCTGTTTTCGGGCGCCAAAATGTAGTTGCAGGAATTCCCACACTACACCCTTGTTAAGATTCTATAGAAATCTATTGGAAATCAATTAAACTTCAAAGATTTAAACGACACATTACTATTCAAATCTCAGAAATGTTTACAGAATTGGAAGAAATCAAGATTACAAATATTCTCTTGGAGTTTCTCTCTCCTAAAGACTCTTTCAACTCTCAAAAATACATCATCCTTTTCTGGATTTATCGAGCCCTTTATAAAGAGATTTACATAATGGATGACAGCTAAGTTTTCCTCCTATTTCGGATCTATTCTGCGATCGCATCACAACTGTTACAATATTCTCTATCGCAAGAATGATGACCATCGCAGGATCAACATATTCTTCTTTTATTTCTTCCATCGTCAGTTTCTCTTTGGGTATTCTGTGTCGCTCGTGAAACGTTGTTAAAGAATTGGAAGTGACGCTCGCAAAAATGTTGTTAATATCGCAGGAATAACGTTTTAGTGATATTCTGGTCCTACAGAAGAAATACAAGAAACTTGTTAAAGAATTGTCTGCGAGAATTCCAAAAATAAAATAGAGACATATATCAAGAAAAGATAATAGACTCGCAGATGCTTTTGAGTTCATATCAAGTATGATGACAAACCCAACTGCGAGATGCATAAGAATTTAGACACATGTATCACCTTCAATTAATAAGGAAGAAAAAGAAAAGGAGGATGTAATGATAATAGAAAATGACACAGAAGAATCATCCAACGATATTATCGCAGATTGGAGAGAAGAACTTCACGCATACTTGGCGACAGGCGAAAGACCAAGAAATAGATTGGAGGCGCACAAATTAAAAAGTCGTCCAACAAATTATGAATTAAGGGATGGGGTATTGTATGGAAAATCTTTTAATGAGCCATTACTTAGATGTTTGACACGGGAAGAAGCAGAAACAATGTTAAAAATGTTGCATAGCGGTGATGCTGGTAATCATAGCGGAGGAAGATCTTTGGCTTATAGAACAAAAATACAAGGCTATTATTGGTCGTATATGCATGAAGATGCAAAACAATTATCATAACGTTGTGAAGATTTCCAGCGATATGGAAAAAGTATACATGCACCAGGGGCACCATTATCATCTTCAAAAGGTGTGTGTCCTTTTGGAAAATGGGGCTTAGATATTGTGGGACCCTTTGTGCCAGGTTTAGGATAGAAGAGATACTTAATTGTCGCGACAGATTACTTCACAAAATGGGCAGAAGTAAAAGCCGTACAACACATTCGCGATAAGGATATATTTACATTCATCTTTGAAAATATCATCTGCAGATTTGGAATTCCAGCACAGTTGGTTTCTGATAATGGAAAACAATTTGAAGGACAAAACATAGAATTGCTACTCAATGCATTTAAGATAAGATGTGGAAAATCTACTCCTTTATACCCACAAGCTAATGGTCAGGCTGAAGCAACTAATAAGATAATCGCAGACATCTTGAAAAAGAAATTAGAAGGGTACCATTGATCATGGTGTGAACAGGTACATAATACAGTCTGGGCTTACAACACAACCAGGAGAGAGGTAACTGGGATGTCACCTTTTTGTTTAACATATGGTGTTGAAGAAGTACTACCAACAGAAGTTGCTATTCCTACAACAAAAAGAGAGGTTTGGGAGAAGAATCTTAATGCTAGTATGATTCTAAGAGAACTTGATGAATTAGAAGAAAAGAGAGAAAAAACATTACAACATATGGAAAATTACCAGCGAAGGTTGGCTCGCGAATATAAAAAACGAGTTAAGAAATGTGAGTTTCAGCCAGGTGATTTAGTTTTGCGAGAAACACCGGAGTACCAACGAGAATGTGGTGGAAAGTTGGCGAGAAAATGGAATGGACCATATATCATTAAGGAGATAGTTGGAATAGGGGCATATAGGATGGTAGACACAGAGGGCAGAGATGTTTGTCAAAGACTTGGTAGGCCATGGAGCATATTATTTTTAAAAAGATATTATCAGTAACAAATTTTTAATAAAAAATGAGCAAAACAAATTTTTACAGCTGCGAGTTTGTTCGCAAGATTATTCAAGATTACATAAAGAATGAAAGATTGCGATATACGAAAGAGAAACAAAGAACGGGACGAACCTTTATGGCGTACACCCTAGTTCGCGAATACAATTTCGCAAAAGGCAAATGTAAGACCTAAAGTAAGTCATATTAGGGGGTATCTCTTTGCGTGACTCAGGGATAAGGTTATACCACTTCTGGAACCTGAGTCATGAAGATGTTGGAGTTAAAGAAAACCTATCCGGGAGAGGTACCTTGGATTTCCAACTATATAAGGTTATACCCTGGTTGGACGACCGAGGGTCTATTCTAAGGAGTGCAGAGTATGATCAAGGCGTCGCGGTACACGATTGAGCCAAGGATGCTCGGGACGGACGAACCTACCCTGGCCATTCTTGGTAAGTCTTGGCTATGATGCGCTCGGCCCAAAGAAAACCCCACTTAAGGTGCAGTCTTGTAACTATAAGCCATATAGGCATAAAGGACAAGAGGCTGCGAAAACAACTGGTTGTTGGTAAATCTGGATGGGAGGAGCTAGTCTTGTATGGCCAATGTGCCCTCCTTGAAGGGGAAACTAGGGGGAAGATAAGGGCGGCACCCTCCGTTAGGGAGCTGATAAGTGTCTAAAGACGGCAATGTCATGGGGCTTTATGCTCGCAAGAGCATTTAGGCCTGTCATATTGTCGAGTGAAAAATATTATACAGAGGCAACAAGCCATAAGATAAAGTTAAGATGAGATCAATGAGTTTTTATATGAAAGTATAAAGACGTCCTGCGATTTCATCGCAAGACGGCAATGTCATGAGGCTTTGTTCTCACGAGATGAACTTACACTTGTCATATTGTCACAGAGAAATTGACAAAATACAGATAAGGCAAGATCAATGGGTTTTTGCAAAAAAAATATAAAGACGTCCTGCGATTTTGTCGCAGACAGAAAAATTGGAAAAATAAGACCTTTAACTAGGAAGGCAAAATAAGACCAACAGAATAATCCCAAACATTAACTATTTTCTTTTAAGAGTGTAGGAAAGATTTGTTCATCGCAGGAGAAATGATGAGAAACAAAAATCCTTCAGAGTTCTTCAGAAACATTATTCAAAATCGCAGAGCAGGATTATTAGAAGAAAATATCGCAGTAGTATTCATCACACCGCAGACCTATTTCTAATTTCGCAAGAAATATAGCAACACAGCTCGCAAAAAGAAGATACATTAAATAATTGACCATTACAAGTAAGATAATGAAGGGCAAGTAGGGGAGTGGATAAATAGAATCTCATTATCTTCCTTGAGAATATTCAAAAAACATAAGTAAAAGTTGAATTCAAAAGTTGCATAAAGTTACATTACTCGCAAGAAAGAGGAAAAAAGAGAAAACAAAAATAAAACTCAGGCTTCAGTATTGATATCGCCAGATTCATCATCTTTGTTTGTATTATCAACTTCACCAACATTCTTCTCATTGCGATTGATTCGAGATTCTTCTTCTTCGCCAACAGTTGCTTCACCACCAGTGGTTACTTCTCTAGGAGGACTTTTTTCTTCTTCTGTTTGGTTTTCTTGAGAAATATTTTCTTCCTCACTTGCATTTTCTAGATCCTTATCCATAGGAAGAGGAACTTCATCATCATCTACTTCTAGAGGAGTAATAGATACAGGGGGAAGAGACTGAGATATTAGAATGTCATTCACAAGGACTTTAGCACTAAGATGAACTTTGCGAAGGAAACCTTTATCGCGATTTCTAATCTCCAAGTTCTTAAAATACTCAAGATATTCATATCTTCTCTCTGATCGATCGCGAGATTTAACATAACGAGAAAGGAGAGATCCATTTTCTTTGCGAACTTTAGCCAATTTATCAGTCAAATCGGAAATGGTAGAGTGAAGGCTTCTTTCAGATTCTGCGAGAAACAAAAATGACAAGAAAATATTCAGATGAAAATCTCGCAAGAAGTATAGTGGAGAAATTAAATAGAAAAATTAACAGTTAAGATAGTCAAAATGACTACCTTCTTTTTGAGAAGTTAAGTTTTGAATTAAAGATAAGCAACAATTCTCCCATTGATTCATGGCATCGTCAAATTTGTCCCCAACTATACCCTTCAGGCTAGATTTTATATTTTCTTCTTTGGAGAGGAGATACGAGTTTTCCTTTGCTAATAAAGAATAAGATTCTTCTAATTGGGAGTATTGATCTTTAAGCTTGTTGGCCTTTAAACTAAGAGTTAACCTACCCTTGATAAGTTTATCCTTCTCAGCGGCAGATAATTCAGTTACTTCCTTGAGCTCATCCTTAAGAGAACGAAGAGATTGCTCTTAATTATCACATATTCTTTGAAGATTACTCAATTGTTGCGAGGAAATCTCCATCAAGCTTGAAAAACTATGTTTTTCTTGAGATAAAGTTCTATTTTCATCTGATAAAGATTTCGTTGCCAAATTAGCCTTGATTAACAAATATGAGAGGCGAGTAACCTCGCTACTTAATAAATATTGGCTTTGCGATAATTGATTATTCTCATTAGTAAGATTATCTATTTGATCTATCGAATATGTGTAGAGATTATCTAATCTATTATACTGGTCCATCTAAGAATCTTTTTCAACACGAGCTTCTTCAGCGATAGACTCAAATTTAAGTCTCTCCATGAATCGATTTTGATTTAAAACTAAATATACGAACCAAGAATTTAAGAAGGAAGTTTGAGTACAGAGAAAATGAAAATTTGTTAGAACAGAAAAACCAGAGACAGAGGAAGGAAAATTATACCTTTTAACTCATTATTCTTGCTGCGAAGATTCTCGCAATCAAGTGAAGAATTGAGAAGCTTCTGATAGATAATGTCATATTCTGAAGTCTTAGCTTGGAGATTTCTTTTAAGCAATTCAACTTCACTTTCTAAAGCTGCTTGTGAAGCAATTTGGTTAGAACCAAGATACTTACATAAAACCTCGCAGATGTCCTGCTTGACAGGGTCAATATAAGACCTCTTAGCCTCATCCAAAACATCAGACAAGACTTTAAAAGCAACATCCACTCATATCAAAGTTTCCTTAGAAGAAGAAGAAGGTGCATATGGTGAAATAATGACAGTAAAAAGCTGGAGGTTTTGATTGTTCACAATGATTGCATCGTCAGAAGTAGGAGTGTTTAGAAAGGTAACAGTTGAAGGTAATAAAGGGCTGGAAGGAGTTTCATTGACATCAACTTTGGGGATATTAGTGGTGATAGTCTCGCAAAAGAAGAAGGAGGTTCCATTTGCAAGGTTGTGGGAATAACTCTTGCAGATGTCAGCTTGGGAATAGTAATGTTAGCCTCAAGAGTTTTAACTTGGCGAGATCTTTTGCGAGGATTAGCAATACTTTCGTCATCCTGCGAATAATAACTTAGATAAGAAACAGAGGCAACAATATTGTTATTAAGAAGAAGTAAGTGTTTCTTACTACCTTATGACTCGCAGGATTCCTTCACTACGGGAAAAACATCGATTAACTACGCAACTCGTCAATAATAGTCGTAAACACGGTTGTCGTTCCATTGTATACCACGCTTTTTTCAGTTGTGAATGTCTTTCGAAAAAAATTATTTATGCCTAACACAACTCTTACTTGTGTTGTGAAAATAACTCATACACTACACTTGTTGGGGTTATGGAAAATTCGTTTGCAACTCTGGTTAGCGTTGTATGTGAATTCGTTGACAACTATGGTTATAGTTATATATGAATTCGTTGACAACTTTGGGAAGAGTTGTATGTGAATTCGTTGACAACTATGCTTAGAGTTGTATGTGATTTCCTTGACAACTATGATTAGAGTTGTATGTGAATTCCTTGACAACTAGGATTATAAGTTGTGGTACATATTCGATTTGAAAAAAAAAAAATTGAGAATTTAAATACAAAATTAAATCTGTAAAAAGAATATTAGATTTCCAATTATAATCACTACTATATAAGCAATTTTACAGAACTTCAACACCAAAAAAAAGAGCTTATAACACTTATATTTTAGTAAAACCTTTCTAGCCCTTGCCAACTTGAACTCCAGGAGCTGCCCTAGATACATTACCCCCATCCCATAAACCATGTGATGGGGGTTTCCTATTGGGGAAGGTTGTGGTGCCGGATGATACAATCCAGGAAATTGCACATGTGCAGCTTGTGGTGTAGCGCCATTGTAAGAAGCATGTCCGGTGTGTGACTGCATGTATGACCCATGTGGTGCTTTACCTTGCATGTTGAAGTAGGTATTTGACTGCATTCCTGGAATCTCCCTTGGGGTCTGAATCCAAATTTCAGAAGTCTCCGCCTATAATATTTATCAAAATAGGATTAGGAAAATTCATACAAGTTTCCTTTCTCTTAATAAGCATTCTTTTGGTGAAATAATTGAAAAAGAGAGGCAAAATTAACAACTGACAGTGATACCACAATCTTTATGTCAACCCTTCCGAGATTAAAACTATGCTACCAATAATGCTAGTGAGTTAAAAATTCCAATAATTTCAAGCAAGGCTATGATAAAAACAGGCTCGCACACAACCCCTCCTTCCTGAATGAGCATACCAGCAAAATATCTCTGAAAACTTATGATCATGACTTATAATCCCAGGGGTTTATAAATCCCTTTTCCATATATACCATTGGTTTGATCAACTTAGGGACACGCGAATCCTATGGAACTCATTCCCCATTCTAGATTGAACTACAATGCCCTCCTTAAAATAGCTGCTCAGTGTTCAGTCCAACAAATAACTAAGCTAATGCAAGCTGAGTAGTGAACGTCATAACAAAAAACTAACAGCATTGAAATAAAAGAACAAATACCTGAGGATTTGTAATATAAATGCTGCTTGCTTCTTTGTACTTGAGCCCGGCTGAATCCTCAAGTCCACTACCAACCCCGTTTGGGCCCTGGGCATTCATAGGATATCCACCTGGATTCGCAAAATTTTCAAACCTTGAAGGATGATTACCGGCAGGAATGGGTTTAAATTGTTGGGTTCCGTATTTGAGACCAGTGGCAGCCATGTGTGAGCTGGTTCCTGGTATCAGCAAGTAGCTGCTGCCATTTGGAGGATGTGCATAGGTAGGGTTCATACCATTGTCAACCCCAAGCACACTGAGTTGTTCCATTACAGTCAATAATATTGCTACACTCAGAATTATTAACCAATCTCAAAAAGTCGTGGTTCTCGTAAACATGATGTTTCTATGTACCCAACCTGTAGCAAATAAGTCATAAAATAAAATAATTAGGTGTTAATGGTATCATTCCATAAACTAACTATATAGTCACTGATAAAAGCAAGAGCAAAATAAAAAATACGCATAAGGAAGGGAGAGAGGAAAGGTCTTCATAAGATGTAAGTATCCATATAATGCAAATCATGTGATAAAATAACATCTTATACGAGGATGGACAAGTAAAAAGAACAAGACATTTTTCGCTCACTGATATTGATAGTTTAGATTTGGTTTGGGACACAATACTAATGTGAAGCTTATGAATAGAAAATTATGACTATCCAAAAGGAATTGATTATTTCTAGATAGCATGCATTACTCCAAAACGAAAACCCTTGCTATAGTTCTGCCATTTCGATACCAACTGCAATGCTCAGTACCATCAACACTAACCTGAACTGCAGCTACAGCATCACCCCATCACCTCTTAAAATTATTCAGCTCTTACACCCATGTGCTCAAGACCATCAGAACATCATCACTGCAATTTCTATAGTGCTCTACCTCAACTCAGACATCACAAAGTGATCCTGAGCAACACAGAACACGTTAAAAACCAACCATGACTCGGGTAATAATTGACATCAATCATGTACTAAAGAGGGCATATCATAATCAAAGCACTAAACAGAGTATCATGGAGCGGATAAAAATTACTCACATGAAAGATTGCTAGAAACGAAACTGAGCTTGTGTTTTTAATCGAGCTATTGAAGCTTGTTTTCTCCATTTTGGAATTCAAAATACCGTCCGTAGCTTTCCTCATCATCCAAAACAGAATAATACTACAAAACAAAGAAAATAGTGTTAATACTTTTAACAAACAGGTAGAGTACATCAAATTTTCATCATCAAATCACAGTAACATTTAGAGAGAAAATAATACTACAACTGATACGGGATTTTCCCTTGAAATAAAAAAAAAATCAGAATCACAAAATTACCTTTTTGACGGTAACATATAAAACCCATCTCAATTCCACCATCTCCGTATCTGGTATCAAATTCATTATTACAAATACCCATTAATATCATCAATTCCTTCTCAAACTTTTAAATAGCCATCCATCTCATCAAAACCAACAGCAAACACAAACCCTAAATTTTCTATTGTTGATGGAAACCAACATATCCTCAAATATTCACTGTCAAATTGAATCACACAAACCCTAGCTTCTATTTAGAGTAATCATTCTCTTCTTCTCGATTTGTAGCAGTAGCAATGACAAAATCTCCACCTGATTCATTCATCACTCGTAACTCATCTTCTTAACAGCAGTTGCAGCAACGATTTACATCTCGGCTTGATTTTAATCTCAAAACCAGAAATTAGGCTTAGATTTTTGTTCCCGTGGTACTCTCTGTAATAAAAAGAAAAGAAAAAACACAAAGGGATTATAGTATTCGGGAAAGTGATCTTCTTCTGGTTTCATACCGATGAGATTGAGGGAAGGAGAGAGCGCCAGGGGTTAAGGGTTTTGGTCAATTTGAGAATGAGATAACATGTTTTTAAGAGAGTGAGAGATTAGAGTTATGCAACCAAATAAAAACAAGATAGGTCGGAGATCGGAGATGAAGTCGATTTGTTTCTCTGAAAAAAAAAGAATTGGTAGAGTTAGAGAAGATAAGAGATGGGAGGAGGAAAATGAGTGATGAGAAGTGAGCGAATGAAGAAGATAAGTGAGAGAAAAAAAAATGGTTTTATATAAAAGAATTTGAACGGATAAGATGTGGTAGGATGGTGTCATACGGATTAGGAAAATATTTGTACGGTGTAGATTTAAGTTAAGAGTGTCATACGGATCAAGGTATTTGTGCTTTCTCTTTGTGTTAATACGAACTCATGTTTTCGGTTTAATTATCAACCTTTGACATGAAAAACAATCTAAAAAAAATATTAATAAATTTAAGACATTGTTATCGACATTCTGATATAAAAAAAATCCAAAAAATGTATAAGAATGAATTAGGAAAATGAAAAATGAAATCGATAATTGGTGTGTTTCTTTGTGCTTTCTCTTTGTGTTTTTGTTCTTTCTCTTTGTGCTTGCGGTTTGAATTTCGACAAGCCACATATGTCATGAAGTAATTTTGACAAGTCATACATGTCATGAAGTAGCTTTAGTTCACACTGGTAAACTCAGGTTATAAGATTACTAGAGATGGACCACGAAATTCAGGTTGGTTCTGACTTCAAACTTAGATGGATACATCATTGAAATCCATAAATATGAAGCTTAATGCATAATCGAACTTCAAATGTGGTATAATAACATACGAACTATGAGCCAAGAAGCTCCGGGAGGGTTCTGACTTCAAACTTAGCATGATACATCATCGAAATCGATAAGTATGAAGCTCAGTGTTGATTCAAACTTCAAATGTGGTATACCGACATACAAATTATGAACTTAGAAGCTTCGGGAGGGTTCTGCCTTCAAACTTAGCATGATACATAATCGAAATCGATAAATATGAAGCTCAGTGTTGATTCGAACTTCAAAATTGTTATAACGACTTACAAATTATGAACTTAGAAGCTTCGGGAGGGTTCTGAATTCAAACTTAGCATGATACATCATCGAAATCGATAAATATGAAGCTCAGTGTTGATTCGAACTTCAAATGTGGTATAACAGTTGAATTCAAACTTAGTATGATACATAATTGAAATTGATAAATATGAAGCTCAGTGTCGATCCGAACTTCAAATGTGGTATAACGCCATACAAACTATGAACCAATAAGCTCTTGGAGGGTTCTAACTTCAAAATGAGCATGATACATCACCGAAATCGATAAATATGAAGTTCAGTGTCAATTTGAACTTCAAATGAAAGATTCCTTTGGAATATAAGTCTGAAATTTCATAAGAACGATGAAATCCATCCATTTACAAGTAAGATTCCTTTGGAATATTCCCCGAAACATTAAACCAACCCTATTCTGCCATATTGCACGCAAACCCCTGGCTCCGAGATCGAAACCTGGACGTGAGTGGACTACTATAAGTCGGAAACTTCGTAAGAACGATGAATCCATCCATTTACAGGTAAGATTCCTTCGGAATATTCCCCGAAACCTTAAACAAAACCTATTCTGGCATATTGTATGCAAAACTTGGCTCCGAGATCGAAGCCTAGCCGTCAGGGGACTGCTATAAGTCGAAAATTTGTAAGAACGATGAATCCATCCATTTACAGGTAAGCTTCCTTCGGAATATTCCCTGAAACATTAAACAAACCATATTCTGGCATATTGTATGCAAACCCTGGCTTCGAGATCGAAACCTGGCCGTGAGTGGACTACTATTAGTCGAAATCTTCGTAAGAACGATGAATCCATCCATTTACATGTAAGATTCCTTCATAATATTCCCCGAAACCTTAAAGAAACCATATTCTAGCATATCGTATGCATACCCTGGCTCTGAGATCGAAACCTGGTCGGGAGTGGACTATTATAAGTCGGAAACTTGGTAAGAACGATGAATCCATCAATTTACACATAAGATTCCTTCGGAATATTCCCCGAAACATTAAACTAACCCTATTCTGGCATATTGTTTGCATACCCTGGCTCCGAGATCGAAACCTGGCTGTGAGTGGACAGTTATAATTCGGAAACTTGGTAAGAACGATGAATCGATCCATTTACACGTAAGATTCCTTCGGAATATTCCCTGAAACATTAAACTAACCCTATTCTGGCATATTGTATGCATACCCTGGCTCCGAGATCGAAACCTGGCCGTGAGTGGACTGTTATAAGTCGGAAACTTGGTAAGAAAGATGAATCCATCCATTTACAGGTAATATTCCTTAGGGATATTCCTCGAAGCATTAAAGAAACCATATTCTGGCATATTGTATGCAAACCCTGGCTCCGAGATCGAAACCTGGCCGTGAGTGGACTGTTATAAGTCGGAAACTTGGTAAGAACGATGAATCCATCTATTTACAGGTAAGATTCCTTCGGAATATTCCCTGAAACCTTAAACAGAACCTATTCTGTCATATTGTATGCAAACCCTGGCTCCAAGATCGAAACCTAGCCGTCAGTGGACTACTATAAGTCGAAAATTTGTAAGAACGATGAATCCATCCATTTACAGGTAAGCTTCCTTCGAAATATTCCCCAAAACATTAAACAAACCATATTCTAGCATATTGTATGCAAACCCTGGCTTCGAGATCGAAACCTGGCCATGATTGGACTACTATAAGTTGGAAACGTCGTAAAAACGATGAATCCATCCATTTACATGTAAGATTCCTTCGGAATATTCCCCGAAACCTTAAAGAAACCATATTCTGACATATTGTATGCATACCTTGGCTCTGAGATCGAAACCTGGTCGGGAGTGGACTATTATAAGTCGGAAACTTGGAAATAATGACGAATCCATCCATTTACACGTAAGATTCCTTCGGAATATTCCCCGAAACATTAAACTAACCTTATTCTGGCATATTGTATGCATACCCTGGCTCTGAGATCGAAACCTGGCCGTGAGTGGACTGTTATAAGTCGGAAACTTGGTAAGAACGATGAATCCATCCATTTACAGGTAAGATTCCTTCGTGATATTCCCCGAAGCATTAAACAAACCATATTCTGGCATATTGTATGCAAAACCTGGCACCGAGATCGAAACCTGGCCGTGAGTGGAATATTATCAGTCGGAATCTTCGTAAGAACGATGAATCCATCCATTTACAGGTAAGATTCCTTCGGAATATTCCCCGAAACATTAAACAAACCATATTCTGGCATATTGTATGCAAACCCTGGATCCGAGATCGAAACCTGTCCTTGAATGGACTACTATAAGTCGGAAAATTCCTAAGAACGATGAATCCATCCATTTACAGGTAAGATTCCTTCAGAATATTCCCCGAAATATTAAACAAACCATATTCTTGCATATTGTATGCAAACCATGGCTCCGAGATCGAAACCTGGCCGTAAGTGGACTACTATAATTCGAAAACTTCGTAAGAACGATGAATCCATCCATTTACAGGTAAGATTCCTTCGGAATATGAATAAAATTTAGCAGAAGTGTTTATACCTCTACGACAACTCTAATAAAGGTTGTCAATAGTGATGACAAATTTTTTTAGCAGAAGTGAGAAGTTTTTTGCAGAAGTGAATAAAATTTAGCAGAAGTGAGAAAAATTTAGCAGAAGTTGGAATTTTTTTGCAAAAGTGAGAAAAATTTAGCAGAAGTTTTTATACCTCTACGACGACTCTTAAGGGGGTTGTAGGAGGTATATTTATCCTTTTCTTCTTATCTTTTCCATCTCCCATCATAACTGTCCATTTTTTTTTCCTTCAACATTTTTTTTCCTTATCACTTTTTTATTAAAGTAAACGTAAAATATAACCAGACATGTAAATGTGGAAGGGTGGTTGGAATGCAAGTCTTAGACATAAGAGGTTTAGGTTCGATTCACCTTAACCTCATTTTTTTTCAAAGTCAATTTTTCATTTTACAACCCTTGTAAAGGTTGTGAATATTGATCAGAAAAAAAAGCACAAAAATGACAATATTGAGAAACCGGAAGGATGGTTGATGACTTATGCTAACAAACAGTTGGCTTGGGTTCGAATCTCTCAAAGAACATTTTTCAAATTTTTTTTTTTAATCTTCAACAACGCTTATGCGTGTTGTTATATAGTTATTCACTACCTTTAAGATATGAGTTGTAAATTCTAAAGGTGGTCACTTCTCTCTGCAACCCTTTTCACACAAAAAGTTGTGGTTCTGATTCTCGTCACTACTCTTAGGAACTCATTGGTCCTAAGAGTTGGACATATTTTACTTTGACAACACTTTTTTTGGAAACATTTGTAAAACATACTACATTTTACAACTTTTAATTTACGAGTTGTAAATCTACAGTTGTAGATTACTAATTTTCCCATAGTGCTTCTCTTGTGAGCTAATTTTTTGAGAAGATTAGGGTTTTGGGTTACAGACGGGGTGTTAGGGGAAGTTCTGCTGAAGAGAATATATAATAAGGGAATTATGAAGAATCAAATAGAAAAGATTAATAAAATATGAGTAAACATGATTCAAGTAAGCAAAACAGAATTTAGTAATATCAGAAAAACACATACCTTGAAGATTCCATTAAAGCAGTAGCAGGTAGATATGAAGAAGAAGAAAAATTACAGATCGGAAAAATTTGCAGAGGATGAAGAAACGAAGAAGGGTAAAAGAAGAAAATTAGTTTTGTAACCAAATTCTACCTTTTATAAGCAAAAGGAGATGACATGTTGAGGAGTGATGTGCCGGTAAAAAGAGGAATTTACAACACTTATAGGCGGTTAAGCTAAATTCCCGGAGTTTTGTCGAGAAGAAAATATGGAAAGATAGGAGGCTGCGAGCATTATGAAGAGTTGGAGATTCTCATATCCCCTCCACTTCGCGAAGAAGACATGAGAAGAGGCAAGATGTAGGACCAGAATATCGCCATGGAATTATTCTTGCGATATTAACAACACTTCTGCGGGCGTCACCGCGAGTTCTTCAATAACACTTTGCGAGCGTCATAAAATAACTTAAAGGGTGATCCAAAGGATGGCGTAATAGCTGACGATTGAAGAAACACGAGAAGAGCGTGATTGATCTGCGATGGTTACAATGCTCGCGAGATTTCATATTATAACTGTTGTATTAAGATCGCAGAACAAATCCGAAATAAAAGGAAAACTTAGCTGTCATCCACTATGTAATTACCCTATATAAAGAGACCAGATAGATTCAGAAAGGGGGGATGTATTTTTTGAGTGTTGAGAAAGTCTTGAGGAGAGAGAAAATTCAAGAGAGCGGTTATGTTCTTGATCTTCTTCCATTACTTGTAAAATATTTCTGAGAATCAAATAATAAAGTGTTGTTTTAATCATCAAATATGAGTTAATCACTATAAGATCTTATTAAGGGTGTAGTGTAGGATTTCCTGCAACTACACGGCCGGTCCAAGTAGTTGTTTTCATTTTGTTGTCTTGAAGAAATATATCAGTGTAGTTATAGTAAATGTGGGTGTTTTTCTTTTTAGGAGTTTGAAAAGGGTGTGAATGGATATTTTGAATGCAATGTTGTAAATGCTAGCGACCGAGAGTACTGTAAATGCTGATCTCGGTTGTAATGAACTGGGTCTTTTCTGTAGATAGTATTGAAGGTAGATTCAATCAGGAGAGAATTTAATTTTGCAGGATGTTGTAGCATTGCAGGAGAAAACAACTTGGGAGAACATGTAGAAAATGCATACAATTTTCAAGATGTTACCCAGTTACCCTTCTAAAAAATTTGTTCAGTCAACCAATCAAAATCGAAGGTTTTTTCCACCTACATATTTACTCTTTTATCTAAAAAAATACCACTGAATACGCAACACATGTGCGACTCATTTGCGAAATGTCAGTAATTTTCCTTGCAAAAAGTAGCACTGAATGTGCGACTCCATTGAGATTGATTAACGACACTTAAAATAATGTGCGACCCTGAGCCGAACGGCTCTTAACTTAATAGCACAGGTTTTGCGACTAGTATATGATGGATGTGCTACACATGAACGACGTAGGTCCCAAAGCCGTTTAATCCGACTAAACGCCGGCAGGCTCTTAACTTAACAGCACCATATTTGCGTTACCCTAGTGATGTGTGTATGACATATGTGCGACAAATTTTAATGACTTGATTAAGGAAAATTAAAAGCTAATGGTTACTTTTTATGGTTCGCATTAGTGATTCTACTGTTTGAATAAGAAGTAAATATAATTGAAACAACATCCTATTGAAGTCTCAAGAATAGAGATTTGAAATCAGTTACACAAGATACTGTTTTTTAGATTGACATGAATCATCATAACTAATCAATTTTAAACTTCCTTATACCATTCAGTTAATCGGATGCAACACAAACCTGATAATGATAGTTGATCCACCATCAATGGGAATCCTAAGTAGTCATTCAACAAACGAACCCCACAGAAACGATGTAAATTCTGGTCAGAACCTTAAAGGACCATCATGATTTTCCATCACGAGTCTAATTAAAACTCTTTTACTGGAAAAACTGAATCACAAACTTACCAGCCTAATCAATACTCTTTCATTACAACATCCATATATTTTATCGATCAAACATCCAAATCAGTCATGCACCAGATCCCATTTTTCGAAATGTGCGACCCCAGTCCGAGGATATGTTAGGTAATCTATATTTTGTTGGGGGTGAGTTAGTCAAACAATAAAATGGAATGCTATTATGTTAAGTTGTGGTATTTTGTGTTTCCTTAACTTCTATTGTGGTACCAACCATCATTGGCCCTTCACAAATGATGAAAAATGGGAGAAAAACAATAAAACCGGGTTTGTAACAGTTATATTTGTTACAAACCGAGCTGTTACAGAGAACGATATATATAAACTATAGCATTAAGACTGTCGCCAATCTGTCGCAAACACTGTATCAATTGCGACTGCTCTTGTGCGTCTAATGTTCTTGGTGTTCTTGGTAGCATCAGAAAATGGTGTATCACTGCAACTTGAATATCTCGACTCTGTGATGCTCTGCAACTATCCCAAACTCTCCATCCCCTCTCAGTGAAACCCCTAGAGTATATTTATACTCAACATGACCATAATATCTCCTCAAATCTCCACCCATTACTCGACAGTAAAGAGGTTATATCCTCGGTTATTTTCTTTTCCTTTCTTTCCTTCCCATGCGTGCATGTTGCTATCAAACCTCTCTTGCATGCTCCAAACACGTTTCTAATGCAGGTAGGATTAATTCGAACTCACTCCAAACAAATCCCAACCATAAAGAAACACGGGAAGGAATGAAGCATTCCCGGGAATGCTCTCATGCTCTATTTTATACACACTCTATGAAAGGCCTTTATTTTGCAAATCTAGACTAACTAACAATCTTGTTTTGATGCCTTGAACATATCCCAATCCAAACCAATGAATAAATCCGCTAAAAAATCTCTCAAAGTCATTAACTGAACCACGAGTGTTTATCGTCCCCAATCCAGGAAACTCGCAGGAGTAAACAAACTTTCCCGCCAAAATTAAGATTTGAACGATGAAGAAAGTTGCCCCCATCCAATATTCAGGTGCCTTTATCAGTTGGGGTGCCATGGGATGCCCCTTATCCAAATTGATGGTCCATTTAGCAAATGTCCTCCGGGGGTGTCTTTAGCAGTTTTTCGAGCTGATTCTTCCAAAAATGTTTATTTCCCAAAAATACCTACAAACACACAAAACACCATAATAAGGACGAAAATGAGTACTAACAATACGGAACATTGAGGACAAATTAGACATATAAATGCGTCTATCATGACACTATCAGTCTTTGCCCACTTTTCCCATCATCACTAACTGTCCCTGTCTTCCTGACAAGCTCTTGTGATGGCGCGTTGCACACTGTAAATCGCCAGACCAATACCCCAGTAAGTATCCCCCAGTTTGTGACATGCTTGATGTCTCGAGTGTGGATCGAAAAAGCGGGGGTCTAACAACCAAACCTAATATTTCGATTAGCAATCTATATGGACAACTCCGATTTACTTTCTAGATAATCAACTAGACAGTCATACTCAATCAAATAGAAAATATCTCAAGGAGTTTTTTATCTCTATCTCTCAATTTAATTTACTCAAGCAAATACAATCTACGAGTCTTAATCAATGAGAGATAACTTGGATGATACCAAAGACCAATATCCAAGTGTCAATGAATTTAAATCAACAACTAATAAGGTTGGATATTTTAATTGATTGAAAAACGCACAACCCGTATTATTTCAATTATATAACAAAATATAATGTGGAATAGAAATAACACAGACACCAGAATTTTGTTAACGAGGAAACCGCAAATGCAGAATAACCATGGGACCTAGTCCAGAATAAACATGCATTGTATTAAGCCGCTACAGACACTAGCCTACTCCAAATTAACTTCGGTCTGGACTGTAGTTGAACCCCAACCAATCTCACACTGATCCAAGGTAAAGTTATGCTCCTATGCCTATGATCCCAACAGGATACTGCACACTTGATTCCCTTAGCTGATCTCACCCACAACCAAGAGTTGCTACGACCCAAAGTCGAATACTTTAGTAAACAATTCTGTCTCACACAGAAAAGTCTACAAGATAGATAAATTCATCTATCACGAATAAACCTATGAGTTTTGTTCCGTCTTTTGATAAATCAAGGTGAACAGGAACCAATCAATAAAACCAAACTTATATTCCCGAAGAACAACTCAGTTTTATCAATCACCTTGCAATAGTCTTAATCGACGCAGCGAAAAAAGATATTGTGGAATCACAAACGATGAGACAAAGATGTTTGTGATTACTTTTATATCTTGCCTATCAGAGAAATAAATCTCAAGCCCATTATTACAATTGTAGTCATACAATGAAAGAGGCAAGATCAGATCACACAACTACGATAAAAGTAGTATCGGTCTGGCTTCATGATGGACACATTTATGTGTCTATTTTAATCTCAATTGTATATATTGTTAGTGCTCGATTTTGCACTTATTTGGTTATTTTATGTCTTTGTAGGTACTTTTGGAGAACTAAACATGTGCGGAAAAATTGCTCGAAAAGTACTCCCTGAGAACGTGTTAAAGGCACCCCAAAAATGCGCTGAAGACATCCGGAGGAGTCGTTAAAGGCACCCTTAGAATTGCTATTTACACCCCAAAATTTACTATTTGCACCCCAGTTGCTAAAGGGAGACCGTCCACGGATAAGGGGGAGGTCACTTTCTTCTCAAATTCAAAACAGAAAAAGGCGGGAAAATTTGATTTTCACGACAGAAATTAGGGTTGATGATTTGATCGACTTTTGTGAAGATTAAAGGTCTGAAATTGATTGGATTTACTTGTTAGGCCAAAACAGGCCGGGTAAGGTCTTTGGATTGAACCCAAATTGGCTAGAAATCGAGTTGGATAAAAACAGGGGTGGAGTTATACACGGACCCTGTATGAATTGGTTTTTGGTGTTTTAGGGAGACTAAAGGCTAGATATCCTTTCCAAAGATACGTATCTATCTAAGGAAGAGTTTGGGATGATTTGGAAGGATCAGAAACGCGTGAAACAAGTAAGGGAAGAGATTATTACCGTGACTTCCACGAAACGAAAAGGAGAGATTTAATCGGGTTTTAGAGGTTTGGAGGTGTATAAAAGCCTTGGTAGAGTTCTATAAGGGGGTATTGAAGTTTATACAAAGTTTGGGGAGGTTTGGAGAAGCACAGAGAGCGAAAATCAAGTTGCAGGAATTATTTTTCTGCTGGTGTAGAGGAAGAACACGAAGAACATTAGACAGATTACAACAGTGTTTTATTTTACAACATATCAGTTCTGTCATTTCTTGTAACAATTTGTGTTTCAACAGTTCTATGTAATAGTCTGTTTGTAACACCTATAAAGTTTTGCAAACAGTCTGCTTTATTAGTTTTCTCTTGTTTTTCACCCTTTTGAGCTATGAACACCTATTTTGAGCACGTGAATAACATGAGGATCTAAACCCCAACACTGGGATGACGGAGGAAGCCATGTTTCACAATTATTTGGTAATTATAATTGATTATTATGACTTTTTGCATTGATTTTTAACCGATTTATGATTTTAATTGATTATTTATGATTTTGTTTGATAGTGTATGCTTAGTCCAAGAACTCTTGATGCACTATGCTTATGATTTACATCTAATTCTTCATAAAATCTACTTTTGGAAAAGAAATAGAGTCTACAAAAGAGCTAAAGTTGTTATGAACCATTGTATGAACCAATTGTTTGTGAAGTTTGGTGGAATCCTAAATCCCAGTCTCTCGTAATATTGATATCATCTTTGTTTGAGTTTGCTATAATTTTTAGTGTGTTTTCTATTTTAGTTTTAAATTTAAGTCTAAAAAAATCCTTCACAAGTCTGAGAGGAACGACAACTTTCTTACCACTTTACAACAACTTTCAAAATCACATCAATTTTTGGCGCCGCCGATGCGGACTTGTGTTTAGGTTAGGTTTTAGATTTATTTTATTTATTTATTAGGTTTTTATTCTTTTGTTCTATTTTACGTTTTCTTGGGTATTTGTCTTTTGGTTACAGGTTTTGGATCTCGGATCGAAAAGAAAGCTGAGCCAAAGATTTTGGTGATTAATTAAAGACTTGGAGTCAAAGACAAAGCGAAAAGAAACGAGGAAAAGACAAAGAATTTTATTTTTATTTATTTTTTTTAGGGTTTTTCGAAAATTGTATTAGGGTTTATTATTTTGTAATTTTTATTTTCTTTTTGGACATTTTGGACATTTTGGACTTTTGGACATTATTTTTATTTTTACCCTTCGGAAGGGTACTTTTAAATATAAACTGTTTGCAGAGAAGGAGGACAATTACGATATTGTCTCTGCACCTTGGGTTCATACACTGACATAGGAGTCAGTGGCCCGAGTCGACTACAACCGATTCATCTCCCGTCTGGAACGGGAGGTAAGATTCTAAACACTCGCTAATCCCCTGTCAGCGAGTTACTGGACTCCTTCGTATGCATATATGTTGAGGACTGAATACTGACATTTATTTTTTAGTAAAGGGAAAGGCCTGGACATACAAGATAAGGGTTCGGATTTCATCACCGTTCTCTTCTTGCCCGCCTTTGGAACACATAACCTACGCATACCTAAGCCTTAAAATTTTGACTAGAATGAGACCGATAAGGTAACAAGCTTAATAGGAAAGTCATTCGAAAAATATTGGTTACTCTTTTAAGCATATTTCGAAGTTCATGATAGTTTCTGTGAATTGAATGCGTGACTGCGCCGCCTTGTAATATCGGTGAGGCCTTGGGTATCAAAGCTCAACCGAGCTTCCCTCGCCTCTATTCAACTTACTTTGACTCGGATTGATTCCAGATGGGTTTTCTTAAATTGTAATGAATTCCCTTTCGAAGGATTAGAAGCTGGTCTAGAAACAATCTAAGTGGAGCCATCATGCTTTTTGTTTGCTAGAAATCAATAGGTTTGATTTGGTTGAGTCAGCCTTGTTTTGTGATTGCATAGAATCCCCTTCCTTATTCTTTTGTATGCCTGAACGTAAAAGAGACGCTCTAGGTAGATTTGTTAAAGAGAAACCTAGCAGTTCGAAGCATCTTGATTACTTTAATTTAGAGAGTCCGATTTTTGAAAATTACAGTTTTGAACGTCCGTATTTTACTGAGGAGAGAATCCCTATAGATACAGAGGAGAGAATCCCTATAGCTCCAGAAATGGCAACTTTGAAAACTTTGTTTAATCCGACTAGGACTACTCGTCCTTCATGTATCAGGTTAGCTGAAACGGAGGAAAATTATGAACTTAGACCTAGGATCTTACAGATGCTCCCAATCTTTTTAGGAAAAGAAAATGATAACCCTTATTTCCATGTTAGGGACTTTGAGGAAATTTGTAGTACCATAAAGATTAGAAACCTTGATGATAATGCTTTGAAACTTAGGTTATTCCCTTTTTCTCTGAAAGATAAAGCTAAATCGTGGCTATATAGTTTGGCTTCCAATTCAATCGAAACATATGAACAACTTACATCTGCCTTTTTGAACAAGTTTTTCCCTAGGCACAAGACATCGTCTATTAGGACGCAAATCTGCACATTTTCTCAGTAGGAGGGAGAATATTTGTATAGGTATTTGGAAAGGTTCAATGATTTATTAGCCCAATGTCCTCATCATGGTTTAGAAAAGGTTAGGTTAGTTCAGATCCTTTATGAGGGTTTATATTATTCCACTATGACCACAGTAGAGTCTATGTGTACAGGTGGGTTTGAAAACCAAACAGTTGATGAGGCGATGACATTTTTGAGTAAAATCGCCGAAAAGACCCAACAATGGGAAAACAATAGGGGACCCCAGAAAATAATTCTTCTAGGTAGAGGAAACGTTAATAGGGTTGATGGAGGTTATGAATTAGATGCCAAAATTGTTGTTATAGCAAAAAGGTTAGAGGCCTTATAAGTGGGTCATACTAGTAGTAGATCAGAGCCTTTTTGGGAAGGCCATAACAATGAAGAGCAAGCCAATGCTCTCTATAATAACACTAGATTCGACAACCGTCAGAAATTTGACCCATATTCTGAAACCTATAATCCTGGTTGGAAAAACCATCCAAACCTTTCCTGGTCTAAAGGCCAGAGTCAAGGTCAGTTTAGTAATTCTAATGCTCCCCCAGGTTTTGGTTCAAATAATAACTCTTCAAGTCAGTTTCAGAACTCTTCATAGAATATGATGATTAGCTTAGAGGAATCTCTTAGTATTTTAAGAAAGATCCAGGATATGTTAGCACAGAGCCACGACATGTTATTAAAGAGCCAAGTTAGTTTTCAACAGGAAACCAAGTAGAACTTTCAAACTAATGCTCAGACTCTTACTAAGTTAGAACTTCAAGTAGGCCAAATAGCTAAGACCTTAAGTGAGAGAGATAACGGAAGGTTTCCTAGTCAAACACAACCTAACCCTAGAGGACTTCATGAAGTAGGTACAAAACCGTCATATCATTTGAATTCTATTAGAACCCTTAGGAGTGGTAGAGTAGTAGACAATCAGGTAACCATGCCCGATAGTGAACATACTGTAGTTCACCCCTCAGGATATCACCCCTCAGGACCACCACTAGCTGATGGGGATGATAAAGCTTCCGATGATGTCAATTATGTTCCTGAGAGGTCTGATTCTATTCCTAAAGCCCCATTTCCCCATCTATTAGTACCAACAAAGAGTGAATCCAACTTTAATGACATAATGGAGGTTTTTAAGAAAGTTACCATAAACTTTCCTTTATTAGAAGCAATTAGGCAGCTTCTGGTTTATGCCAAATTCCTTAAGGATATGTGTACGCGAAAGAGCAAGCTTAGTGTCCCTAATAAATCCTTTTTATTTAGTCATGTAAGTTCGATCATTCAGAATACCACAACTCCTAAGTATAAAGACCCAGGTGCCCCTACTATTGCTTGCACGATAGGAAAATATCGGGTAGATAAAGCTTTACTTGACTTAGGAGCTAGTGTGAACTTACTGCCGTACCATGTGTACTTACAACTAGGACTTGGAAAATTGAAGCCTACCAAGATAACACTCCAGTTAGCTGATAAGTCTGTTAAAATTCCTCGTGGTGTGATAGAGGATGTTCTAATTGAGGTCGACAAGTTTATTTACCCTGTGGATTTCGTGGTCTTAGATACCCAACCTGTCCCTGACTCAGAGAACCAGATACCTGTGATTTTAGGTCGCCCATTTCTAGCTACGTCTAATACGATCATAAACTGTCGAAGTGGTATTATGAATTTATCTTTTGGTAATATGACCATTGATTTGAATATTTTTAATGTCAATAAGCTACATTCTGAGCTAGATGACACATGCATTTAAGAGGTAAATATGATAGGAACCTTAGTTTATGAGTCATTACCAAACATCATCTCGGAAGATCCATTAGAGAGTTTTCTAGCCCAATTTAGCATGGATTTCGATGATGATGGCAACATTGAACAAGTAAATGCTCAGTTGAATTCTATTCCTATGTTAGATACCGATACATGGAAAGCTAGGTTTGAACCATTATTAGCTTTTGAGTCTACCTTAATTCCTTGTTCAGAAGAGCCTCCTAAGTTGAACCCTAACTATATAATTTTAGGCCCATCTGAGACTTTTCCTGTTATTATAGCTTCCGATTTGGATAGTGATCAGGAGAGTAGGCTAGTGACCGTGCTTCAAGACAATAAGGAAGTTTTAGGGTGGACCATAGCGGATATTAAGGACATAAGTCCTACATTGTGTATGCACCATATGCATTTAGAGGATGAACCACCTAATTATAACTTAGATAAAGCAATTGACCTTTTTCAGGAACCTGATGATCTAGAAATTAGGAATATTGTGACTAGTCTATTTAGAGACACCCAAAATTATAAGTTTGGGGGTGGACTTGGAATATATTCCTCTACCATTTCATAAGAATATCTTCATAGAGCAATTCAGTTGTTAGAAACCCATCCTATGGTTGATATGGTTTATCTAGGATATGATACCCAAATTGAATTTGTTTTCCCACCAAATATTTTTCTTCCAAATGTGGGAACGTATGAGTTTCAAATATGTCAGCTATTCAGTTTTAAGACTAAGCCTAAGTATTTTAGGAGATTAGAATCGACACATTTGCTTAAGAATGACCACTGCTTTCATTATGGTCTACGTGAGTCAACTCTAATTGACTTAGAGGATCCCCAATTATTCAGGTTATTATTATGTGCTTCAAAGTTCTTAGTTGAGTTTTTCCAGACTCTACAGCCTGAATCAGAGCTTTTCACTGTGGAAATTTAGCCCAGAGAGGTTTACCTAAACCCATTTATAGAGCCTGAACCTGAACCTAAACTAGATATAGTGATGTTAAACAAGATATTGGATAAGGTTGTGCTTGGCTTGTTCATTCTTTTGGTCAATTGTTGTTTCCTTTTACCTGTGTCGGCTCTATTTGGTTTTGACGATCCACAGTTGTTCCATCTATTGATATATGATTTTATGAGGTGATTAATTCTTTCTTACGTCCGGCTGAAGACTTTAAACTTAACACTTCTTGGGAGGTAACCCAATATTCATGCGACACGGTAATATCTTTCCTTATCTTTTTTGCTTCAAATGGTAACAATTTCTCCTTGTTCATGTTTTTAATATTATCTTTAGAACATTGAGGACAATGTTAGATTTAAGTTTGGGGGTATGGGAGAAACTTGTTAGTTGCATTAGTAAACTCCAGAGTCTAGAAATTTATGCTTATTAAGGATGGCACTAACCAATCTAAGTGGATGGAAGCATTTTGGTTGTAGGAGTTGAGGAACCAATCTGATTAGATGGAAACATCTAAAGAGTCTATTCATAAAAGCACAGAGCTCAGGTGCTAGAAAAAACATGATAGTTTCACCATATCTCGTTGAGTCCTTTTCACTTCTGTTTTTATTTTATTTTGTTTTTAAACTATGTTTCTCTAAGTGATTAGGTGGGGCTCACGATTCAAGTTGTTACCACTGCTAGGGTGAAATAGAGTGATTGAGTTACTAAAAAATAAATAAAAAAATACCAGACCAATAAGACCAATCGGAATAAATATTAACACTTGGATAGCAATATGTGTGTGTTATCCCTGTCTCTGTCGCCTAAACAAGCATGGAACGTAGGATCCACGAGAATTACCATGTAATCTGCTGACAAGAAGCATGCGCTTGGATCCACAAGATCTAATCATTTTGTTAAAAAAAAATGTTTAAAGTTAATTGTTCAGTGAATAAATTGACCGTTGGTTCCCTTGTATATGCCAGACGAGTTGATCTAGAATTAGGATTGTCGACCACTGGTTCCCTTGTATATGCCAGTTGTGTTGATATTAGTCAGACCAGTATCTCAGGCCATTAGGATAGGTACATTTTGGCAGTGGCCTTTAGACAGATATGAGAAACACCGTTCATTTAGTAAATATCAAAACCATCTATGTTTTTCTCTACATCCATCTTCATGACCTATCCACGTGATTAGTTTTGACTCCGGATATTGATGTCCATAGTGAGACTATCTGAGTAGAGCTCTGTCACTTATATATGAAATTTAGTATGCTTGAGTGCAAACTCGTGTACAACAATTGGAATTTCGCATCAGGGTACTTCCTCTTGTAGTCAACAAGTATGCCAACCAATGAGATTCTTTAGTGCCTTCCAAGGTTCTGCCTAGATAGCTAGGGTCTGGAGTATAAAGGTTTTGTGGGTATATCTCTAGTAAGACCTCCCAAGACTATAACCCGGCCACTAGGGCCACCTAGGGGTTTAAAGGCTTATTGCATACGCTAAATGCAATCGACGATGCCTGCGGCAGTGAGTTAGGATTTTATTTGGTAGATTTGATTTGCTCGGGACTAGCAAATAATAAGTTTGAGGGTATTTGATGGACACATTTATGTGTCTATTTTAATCTCAATTGTATATATTGTTAGTGCTCGATTTTGTACTTATTTGGTTATTTTATGTCTTTGTAGGTACTTTTGGAGAAATAAACATGTGCGGAAAAATTGGCTCGAAAAGTACTCCCTGAGAACGTGTTAAAGGCACCCCAGAAATGCGTTGAAGACATCCGGAGGAGTCGTTAAAGGCACCCTGAGAATTGCTATTTACACCCCAAAATTTACTATTTGCACCCCAGTTGCTAAAGGGAGACCGTCCATGGATAAGGGGGGGTCACTTTCTTCTCAAATTCAAAACAGAAAAAGGCGGGAATTTTTTTTTTCACGGAAGAAATTAGGGTTGATGATTTGATCGACTTTTGTGAAGATTAAAGGTCTGAAATTGATTGGATTTACTTGTTAGGCCAAAATAGGCCTGGTAAGGTCTTTGGATTGAACCCAAATTGGCTAGAAATCGAGTTGGAGCAAAACAGGGGTGGAGTTATTCAAGGACCCTGTATGAATTGGTTTTTGGTGTTTTAGGGAGACTAAAGGCGAAATATCCTTTCCAAATATAAGTATCAATCTAAGGAAGAGTTTGGGATGATTTGGAAGGATCAGAAACGCGTGAAATAAGTAAGGGAAGAGATTATTGCCGTGACTTCCACGAAACGAAAAGAAGAGATTTAATCGGGTTTTAGAGGTTTGGAGGTGTATAAAAGGCTTGGTAGAGTTCCATAGGGGGGTATTGAAGTTTATACAAAGTTTGGGGAGGTTTGGAGAAGCACAGAGAGCGAAAATCAAGTTGCAGGAATTATTTTTCTGCTGGTGTAGAGGAAGAACACGAAGAACATTAGACAGATTATAGCAGTGTTTTATTTTACAACATATCAGTTTTGTCGTTTCTTGTAACAATTCGTGTTTCAACAGTTCTATGTAATAGTCTGTTTGTAACACCTATAAAGTTTTGCAAACAGTCTGCTTTATTAGTTTTCTCTTGTTTTTCACCCTTTTGAGATATGAACACCTATTTTGAGCACGTGAATAACATGAGGATCTAAACCCCAACACTGGGATGATGGAGGAAGCCATGTTTCACAATTATTTGGTAATTATAATTGATTATTATGACTTTTTGCATTGATTTTTAACCGATTTATGATTTTAATTGATTATTTATGATTTTGTTTGATAGTGTATGCTTAGTCCAAGAACTCTTGATGCACTATGCTTATGATTTACATCTAATTCTTCATAAAATCTACTTTTGGCAAAGAAATAGAGTCTACAAAAGAGCTAAAGTTGTTATGAACCATTGTATGAACCAATTGTTTGTGAAATTTGGTGGAATCCTAAATCCCAGTCTCTCGTAATATTGATATCATCTTTGTTTGAGTTTGCTATAATTTTTAGTGTGTTTTCTATTTTAGTTTTAAATTTAAGTCTAAAAAAATTCTTCACAAGTCTGAGAGGAACGACAACTTTCTTACCACTTTACAACAACTTTCAAAATCACATCACTTCACAATCCCAATGAAGTCTTTAAGTCGTTAACCTGGTTTTAGAAGAAGAAAACCAAAGTTGAAAGTAGAATCGACTCTAGCTTAGCAAACTAGTATCACACATTATGTGTGGGGATTATGTTTCCCAGTTGCTAGAGTTCTCACTTATATAGTCTTTCAAATCAAGGTTTGCAATCAATATTAGCTTGGTAACAAAGTATTCAATATTCACCGTTAGATGAAAACCTGATTAGATTCAAGTTAATATTTATCAACCGTTAGATCGAAAAGTTAGCTTGTTATACACACATGTACCTGACGATTTTGGATTTGTCTAACCGTTCCCAAACTTTTACATTAGTTGGTTCAACACTAGTTAATCAAATGGTTAGCCAAATGATAACTTTCATATCAACCATATTCTTCTTCACCATAACTAGTCCAAATGAACTAGTTAGAGAGTTGTTCAATTGCTATGAGATAACATGTACTACACAAGACACAATTGAAGCAAAAACGATGTGATTCACTCGAATCAATTCATGAACTATAAAGCCACCATTTGCAATAGCATTCCTTAATTAATTATGATAAGTTCACAAACATCGTTTTTAGACATAACCGACTCAAGTTCGCGGACTCAAGTTAACCGGTTAGAGTTTACAAACTCCAGCAGAAATTCTAGGGTAGAGAAATTTCGTCAGTTCGTGGACTGATTTCGCGAACTGAAACTGAGATACAACTCCAGCAGAAATTATCGGTCTCGAGAAATATGCCAGTTAGCGGACTGAGTTGACGACTCACATTTGCGGTTTCACTTTATCAAAAAAGTTCGCAAACTTCGGTTCAAGTGATAAGGACTTATACATATATGTGTTACCACAACAATGCTTATATCCTCCAATGGTTATATTGTCTAAACCCTCATTTCAATCATTGAAACATTCTCAGAGGATGTTATATAGTTGTTATTCACAAACTATTTTTCGTCAGAGCAATTTTCAAAGTGATTGAAACATAACATGAATTTCGTCACTAGGTATAGATGAACTTGGATAAAGCGAAAACTTTACCAACACATATTTCGAGAAATAGATAAGCGAGATATACTCATCTCGATATGACATATGTGTATAATCTTAGTCTTAGTCTATATAGTAATATGACTTTTGTCTCAAGATAGGAGATAGAGTAGATAGACTTTTGAGTGATAGATAAGTTCAAGTCTCCACATACCTTTTAGTCGATGAAGATCCACTGGTTCCTTGAGTAGTCCTTCGTCTTGTATGATGATCGCCATGGAGTTCTTGAGCTCAACTACACTTTATATCCTAGTCCGAGACCTTAGCTATGGTAGACTAGAAATCAAGACTTTATAGTTTTGATCACTAACATTGACAAACATGCTTGAGATAGAAATGAATGAGAGTTCGACCGAGAAATGCTCTAACAATCTCCCCCTTTGTCAATTTTAGTGGCAAAACTATTAATACATATGGAATACAAAAATATATAAATAATTTTGTAGCTCCTATTCCACATGTCGTCTAATCTTCAACAATACTCGAAATCTTCGTCACTTCCAAGTAATCCAATGATCCCAAAGGTTGTAAGTTTAGCATCATCGTTGTTGAAAATCCGTAGCTATAACAATGAGTAAATCAATGGTTCTCAATCATTATTATACAGTGTCATAGTATCATTACACAACGTCAAAGTCCAATTGCATCACAACTTCAACAACAATACTATGGTGATACTTCACTCCCCCCCCCCCTCCTCTTAGTCAATACTCCATCTCACATGGAAACCACTCCCCCTTACATAATGATCCGAAAACCATATGTATTTGTAGTATGAACTACATATTAATTCTCCCCCTTTTTGTCAATAAATTTGGCAAAGGTACAAGAACGGGATCCTAATGAAATTTATGTAATAGACATTTCTTGACCAAAGGTAAATGTATATCATCTTGTTTAGATGCAATCATAAATCCAAAGATAAATGCATTCATCAAGGAGTTTATAAAGATATAAGATAACCCCTCTAATATTCCACAGCCACACTCCCCACAAAGATTTGGCAATTAAGCACAAGTTCAAAAGAACTCTCCCTCATAAAATTTCATTCCCTAGGGAACAACAACAACGACCTTAACTTCAAGAGAAAAGAAGGATTTCTTTTAGACTCAAAAAATTACATACAAGTATGAATTTGGAATCCAAAATATTCAATCATATTAACCAAAGCGAACCAAGATTAATTTGACTAAATATGTTCGACACAAGTAAACTTATGGAGACTTAACTCAATTAGATTAATCACAAGAGGACTCTTAAATAATCTAATTGTCATACACAATCAAACTAATTACAAAAGTAATCAATTTAATTGGCCACACTCGACAAGAGATGCTCAAACATAAGAAAAACTTATGGAGTGATAACTAAATATCCACACAAGATGATTAATTTAGTTCAACATAAAGTACCTTACGGAACAACAGCCAAGCTAATCACAAAGAAATCAACTTTTGTTGTTTTAGTGCTCAACATAAGACACTTCATGGAACAACACAGTATTTACACAAAAATTGACCTATACCGCGGAATAAGAAAGGATTCATTCTATGTTTCCATCACTATTTGCACAATGACATACAATAGACATAATCCATGAATCACAAAAGATTTTAACTTATCTTACATCAATAATTGACAATATAGGCTTAACTTTTGTGTTTTGCCAAGGGTCTATTCATTCTTTTATCAATATTTGCATATCAATTCACGAACGACTTTACTTTTGACAAAACATGGGACAATTAAGTTCACGGACGTAAACACACATATCCCATCAAAATATTGCAATATATAGAATCAAAAGATTAATACTGTAACCACCATCTTCCAAACAAGTTTAGAATTTAACACAATAAAGCTAAGAATAAGAAGATGAAAACTTTGGACATAGCTATGTCTAATGACAATAATGGCTATTCCAAAACACTAGTTATTCTTCTAAATAAAACAAGAAAAATAGAAGATTTACTAGGCAATAAGACCTTTGAAGAATTCTTTATCGTCCCCGAACTCCTTGTCGTCAACATCCATTGGAACATAAGGTTCATTAAGGTAGGAGTTTATATCAATAAACCTTCTTGGTTGCTGTTGTCGAACCAAGGCCTTCTGAATCTCATGAGCCTTATACGTAAAAGCCTTTATTTGTTGAATCCCCTTTCGCATCTCCTTCAACACTTCAAGAACATTAGAAAACTTCTGAGAATTTGAAGGAACGACTCTTGGCTTCCTCATATTCCTTCTCTTCCTTTTCAATGTTGGAGGCAATGGAGATTTTTTTTTTCCTTCATGATTGATGGCTTAACAATCATATTACCTTCTTTTTCATCAGAAGACATCATTCTTTGAGTTTCCATGAACGTATGGGTTTGTGAGAGGAAATCACAATTAACTCAACAAGTAGTCTTGAGATAAAAAGAGGTTTTTGGAGAAGGGAAAGGAATGTAGGGTTCGAAACCTAAAACAGGTTCGTAAACGATCAACTCTTATCCCTATAAAGAGAAGAATTGTCGATAATACCCTTTTTTTTGTTTGATAGACAAAAATTAATAAACCTAAGAAAAGAAAGAAGAAAAACTTTTGCTAAAGCCTGAGAGGTGCAAAATCATTGTCTCTTTAGATCAGGCACATGAGACAAGATTTTAAAAACAACACAATCAAGTTGCATTGTGGTGAACAATAATTTGTCCACCAATTTTCTCTTGGGAGGAATCCACAGACCTCTGTCTAGCAAAACTATTTGACCATAATTTCTTCTCTAATGGTCTTAGTTTATCCTTGGAAACTAACTTCTTAGATGAAGATAAAATCTTACATACCTCAGTGGTCTTCTGCGCAAGTTTAAGTTTTCTTGCTAGATGATTTGCTCTTCGTTGAAGCTTGTTGACATGCCTTTGTTGGTGTTTGAACTTGTAGCAACTTGAGAGTTAATGACCCTTTAATGAACAATATGAGCATGTCATACTTGGATAAAAATATGGCTTCTGGAATATGCAGGCAGCTAGGCACATAGTGGATCCTGAAACATTATAAGCAGTGTTTCCAAAGATTGAGTCAACTTCCTTTTCCAGAATTATTGGATTTTCTTCTGAAAGAATATCAAGATTGATACGTGTATTTCTACAATTATCAAAATCAATATTTTCACAAATAAGTGTAACACTTGATTTCTTGTCTTCATTAGAATCATAATTGTCATACATTTCATCAAGAGTTGTAGTAAGACCTTTGTTCCCAGTGTATTTTCTCCGATTTGGACACTCATTTGCAAAATGACCAAAACCTTTACACTTAAAGCACTGAGGCATATCCTCATCATCAGTTTCATCAATATCCATGTTTTTAAGAGGAACATGATTATGATGTTTGACTGATGCCTTAGGATTATCTCTGGAGAACCGTTTACTTATCTTCAACAGAATATCCCTAAACTGTCTTGTGATTATCGAGACTGATTTGTCAAGATATTCATCTGATGAATCTGTCTCAGAGTGATCATTTTCAGAGATACACACTTTTTTTAATTTTATCAAGTAATTTAGTGTCCTTTAGTGCTTTGAACGCAAAATCCTTAGATTTGGACGAACGTTCATGATCAAAGATCTTAAGCTTTCCAACCAGCGTATTTCTGAAGAGATTATCCAGGTTATTTCCCTCAATGATGGCATGCTTCTTAGAATCATATAAAGATGGCAGCGATCTGAGAATTTTCATCACAATGTCGTTTTCAGGAATAGTCTTACCCAATGCAAAATATGCATTAACAATTTCAGACACTTTGTAATTAAACTCATCAAATGTTTCTTCATATGCCATACGAAGGTTTTTCCAATCGGAATTAAGGTTTTGAAGCCTAGCTTCCTTTTCACTGGTATTACCTTCAAATATGGTTGCTAAGATATCCCAAGCTTCTTGCGACTTAGTGCAATTTGACACATGGTACTGAAGATTTGGGGTAATGGCATGTATGATGGCATTGAAACCGTTGGAGTTTTGCTTTGCAGCAAGAATCTCAGCAAGAGTATATTCAAATATGTTCTTAGGAACGTTTACACCTCCAACTGCCTCAATGGGAGCATCATATCCATTATCAACATATACCAATGATTGGAAATCACGTTCTTGAATAAAATCTCGCATAGCAATTTTCTACCATAAGTAATTGGAGCCATCGAAGACTAGTGATACGTTTAATGAGATATCACCTCTGTCCATAGAGACAGATCGCTACAAACACAGACTTGTAAGGTCTTGAACGTGTTTTCCTGCTCTGATACCAAATTGAAAAAGCGGGGGTCTAACAACCACACCCAATATTTCGATTAGCAATCTGTATGGAAAACTCTGAGTTACTTTCTAGAAAATCAACTAGACAGTCAGACTCAATCATATAGAAAATATCTCAAGGAGTTTATTATCTCTATCTCTCAATTTGATTTACTCAAACAAATACAATCTGCGAGTCTTAATCAAAAAGAGATAACTTGGATGGTACCAAATACCAATATCCAAGTGTCAATCAATTTAAATCAATAACCAATAAGGTCGAATATTATAATTGATTGAACAACGCACAACCTGTATTATTTCAATTATATAACAAAATATAATTCGGAAAATAAATAACACAGACACCAGAATTTTGTCAACGAGGAAACTGCAAATGCAGAAAAACCCCGGTACCTAATCCAGATTTAAGATACACTGTATTAAGCCGCTACAGACACTATCCTACTCCAAATTAACTTCAGTCTGGACTGTAGTTGAACCCCAACCAATCTCACACTGATCCAAGGTACAGTTATGCTCCTACGCCTCTGATCCCAGCAGGTTACTGCACACTTGATTCCCTTAGCTGATCTCACCCACAACCAAGAGTTGCTACGACCCAAAGTCAAAGACTTTAGTAAACAAATTTTTCTCACACAGAAAAGTCTACAAGATAGATAAATTTGTCTCTCATGAATAAACCTATGAATTTTGTTCCGTCTTTTGATAAATCAAGGTGAACAGGAACCAATCAATAAAACCAGACTTATATTCCCGAAGAACAGCTCAGTTTAATCAATCACCTCACAATAGTCTTAATCGACGCAGCGAAAAAAGATATTGTGGAATCACAAACGATGAGACGAAGATGTTTGTGATTACTTTTATATCTTGCCTATCAGAGAAATAAATCTCAAGACAATTATTACAATTGTACTCGTACGATAGAAGATGCAAGATCAGATCACACAACTATGATAAAAGTAGTATCGGTCTAGCTTCACAATCCCAATGAAGTCTTTAAATCATTAACCTGGATTACTTTTATATCTTGCCTAGTATCACACAAAATGTGTGGGGATTAGGTTTCCCAGTTGCTAGAGTTCTCCATTATATAGTCTTTCAAATCATAGTTTGCAATCAATGTTATCTTGGTAACAAAGCATTCAATATTCATCGTTAGATGAAAACCTGATTAGATTCAAGCTAATATTTATCAACCGTTAGATCGAAAACTTAGCTTGTTATACACACATGTACTTGACGATTTTGGGTTTGTGTAACCGTACCCAAACTTGTACATTAGTTAGTTCAACACTAGTTAACCAAATGGTTACCCAAATGATAACTTTCATATCAACCATATTCTTCTTCACCATAACTAGTCCAAATGACTCAAATGAACTAGTTAGAGAGTTGTTCAATTGCTATGAGATCCCATGTACTACACAAGACACAATTGAAGTAAAAATGATGTGATTCACTCGAATCGATTCATGAACTATAAAGCCACGGTTTGCAATATCATTCCTTAGTTAATTATGATAAGTTCACAAACATCGTTTTTAGACATAACCTACTCAAGTTCGCGGACTGGGTTCGCGGACTCAAGTTAACCGGTTGGAGTTTACAAACTCCAACAGAAATTCTCAGGTCGAGAACTTCCGTCAGTTCGTGGACTGAAACTGAGCTACAACTCCAGCAGAAATTCTCAGGCTCGAGAACTACGCCAGTTCGCAGACTGAGTTGACGGCTTACGTTCCGGTTTCACTTGATCAACAAAGTTCGCAAACTTCGGTTCAAGTGATAAGGACTTATACATATATGTGTTACCATAACAATGCTTATATTCTCCAATGTTTATATTATCTAAACCCTCATTTCAATCATTGAAACATTCTCAGAGGACGTTATATAGTTGTTATTCACAAAATATTTTTCGTCATAGCAATTTCCAAAGTGATTGAAACATAACATGACTTTCATCACTAGGTAAAGATGAACAAGCAATGCTCTAACAATCATGGAACCCACGGGAAGTAGCATACGGTGATAGATTAAATAATTAAGTTATTTGGGAAATCGATATTTATGAAATATCGTGTGTATTTTATGCATGTAATGCATCGAATATATTCAGCATGTATGAAGCATCGCTGTTTTAAGGCTTAACGGAGTAAGTCACGGATAAGCATATTAAAATAGCATCACGTCCAACCATCTTCGAGTGATTGTTTGGAGACTGCATGGTTGAGCCATGCCTTGGCCGATCACTCTATGTGGAAGAGTGGAAGACGGTGATCATGGGGATGATTCATTAGTCGCTTAACTCCTAGCCAGGGCTAACCAACCAAGCTTGTAGAGTTGGACGGACGAGATAATCTTGTGACGCTCATTTGCGACCGTTGATATAGTTTAGGATTTTGATGAGATGCGCAAGCATCACTCTTCAGCTTGGTCAAAACTAAGCATGGGAGGTGTTTTAGGCAAGGCCGACCGGGTATGCATGTAGACGGATTGACGGTATATACGTCCGTACCTCACTGTCCCATGAAGGTGCAATCTAGGACACTCAATTTGACCTGCAAAGAGGATCGGTTAAGATCGATTTGCAACAGAAATCCCATGCCGCAAAGGAGTTGGAAACTGCGCGACATGCCTACTTAGGGGGCACATTTTGAGACGTACAGCCATGGTTGGCCTTGGTCGATCGGTCATTCCTGTAGATGGGCCTACGGTGATCATGTTGACATTCTCGGGACCTTTTAAGTCTACACCTACACCCTCCATCCAAGCTTGCGAAGATGGACGCTCAAGATCGATTAGCGACACATGTAACTTGCCACAAACCCTAATTAGGGTTTTGTATGGTTCACCCCCACGCAACTTCAACCGATCGGTTTTGCATGTTATACTCCTCCCTTGGGGAGGCCGATCATGTGGGGCCCACATTGGGCCGGGTGTGAGCATGTGTGTACTTGTTCCACGGTCTTAGGTGTGATCTAAGCCATCCAACCATGCTTGCAAAGTTGAATGGTTGTAATTAATTTTAAGACAACTAACGTAATTCCGTGGTTTTTAAAGCATCACGCCAGCCCTATTTCGAGCAATCGTTCACTTCTCCATGGCTTGGTCATGAGATAACTGATCAGGTAGGTGGAAAGTGGGTCTGCCAGTGTGCATGCCAACACTTCACCGATCGATCATGAGATGATCCAAGCCGTCCAACTTTGCTTGCGAAATTGGATGGTCACAACTTCTTTGAGACTGTTTTTGACAGCCTTGCGCATACGAGCCACTCCATACCAGCTCGACCATCCTTATTCAAGGCTGGCATTTGGTGGTTGTTTAGGGGCATAGCACATGTTCGACCGACCATGGAATAAACAGGCCCGCTGGTGGTCATTGCGGTGATAGCCTGCTCCTGCTGAGGATCATCTAGGATGGTTAAATCATGCGTCCAACTTGCGTGGCCGTGATCGTTTCTGAGACTGATATGGACAGTCCAAATTTCCCTTAGGAAATTAAATATGCTCAATCTGGCTAGTATAACACACCGATAGATGTATGCTCAATCGGGCAAGTATAACACACCGAGAGATATAACATGTACGGGTATTTCATGCATGTCTCATTGATAATTGGATATTCATGTTACTCCGCTGAGAGTAACAATCAGTCATCATGTTGTACTTATAATGAGAGTCATGATGAGAAGAACACAGGAAATACAAGGCTAGTCATGCATTAATTAATAATGCTATAAATCCACAGAATATCGGGATTGTTGCTACATACTCCGTTCTGGGTAAATTTTGTATATTTATCGAATCGCTTCAAATAAATAAAAGGAGAGGATTTCTGCGCTCATTATTTGTCATATGGCCTTACCCTTTGTAGGATGTCGGCACAAAATTGGTTTTATAACTTTATCCCTGAACTAAAATCACCATCAAAATTAAGTCCCCTGCCTAGCACATGATGGTTACACTGTTTTGGGGTAGGCATTAGATGGTGACATATACAACGTAAGAAAACAGGATAAAGGAAGTCTACCTGGAGGAATTCTGACCGATCGCTGGAAATCCTCCATGTGAGCATGCGTGCATGACCATGGGCCTTGGTGGGACCAGCTTCCTCTTTTAGGCGTTTGAGCTAGAAATAGAATTCTCCTTCTACTATGATTCCTTCAGCATGGGCGCTTATACATTGCTGGTAAAATCACTCATATCCAGCAACTTCTCCAATCATTGATTAGGGTTCGAAAGAAAGCACGACTTTGTCAATGTTGAATCCTCATATATCGGGTAGGCTTCGCCTCAACCGTTTTAGTCTTCCTTTAGGGTTTCCTCATCATATATGTATATGTAGAGATTTTGAACCACTTTTAACAATTTTACGATAGGGTTTTCTTGCAGAAACTCCATTTTCTCATCATGTCAAACAACAGTGGATCGTCTTCTTCATACCATCCAGGGTCTTCTATTAAACATGTACGACCTTCATCTGAGCTTCATGATTAACCCCCTGCTCGTGTTCTCCGAGTTAAGAAGATCATACCGGTTCGTATCTCCTTTCCTTTTCTCTTCCGAACAGTTGCTTGTTCTTCATGATCAAGCGAATAATCCTATCTTTTTTGCAGATATACCCCACTGGAACATGCATGACGGTTATCGACGACGACGACTTAACTAGTCCTATTCCTTCAAAATCAAACACGCATACCCATGTGGACCTTGAAGATGCTGATCTGGGTATCTCATCTTATGAATACCCCAATGCAGGTCTTTCATTCGATATCCACATGAGATGCTTATCTTCCAGATACCGAGATGTCGGTGGATTCTTAGTGCGAAAGGAGTTTGTGCCTTTGTACACAAAGGTCTGGACAAAGTACGGCCACATCGCAACCAGGAATGTAGTTCGGTACTGTTTATCTTCCTTGGTCACCACGGTAAATTGCCTTCTTCCCATGATTGTTGTGATGAAGAATATTTCTATCTGCAACATTGCTGAATAAAACCTCGAAAAGTGGGAGAACATGGTATCTACCTGTGAATCCTTGGAGTTCAACGTGTGCTGGTTACGGCAGTGTCTTGACATCATCAAGGTTGATCGATCTGGTATCCTCGTGAATGTTGTTCATGCTGCGAAAGCTATCCTAGAGGAGGAGAAGGCTCTGGATGTGGAATCAAATAAGGTGGAGCATGCAGTTCAAAACTTGAAGAATGGGACGGAGAGATACCAATCTAGGCTGAAGATGATGCTGTCAAGGAACTACAATCTGCTGGATGGCCTCTTCTAAGCCACGCTTCCTTCTTTTGAACATTCTCGAGAAATGAATTGCATTGGTTTTTTGGTAGATGGATAAAGTTTTTTCCTTTATTCATTAACGTTTTTTTTCTTTTTTTGAATAAATTGATAATTTAAATGTGTAATGAAAATACATGTACTATCATGTCTTGGGACAGTAGCGGGAAAATGATTAAGCATGGTATGCCTTGAGCCATTTTCCGTTAATAACTGCTTCTAACTTGCCTCCATCCATCTTAATGATTTTGTAGTAGCCAGTACTGTAAACCTTGGTAATCACGTAGGGACCATCCCATTTTGGAGAGAATTTTGGCGCAGACATGTCTTGCTGAATGTGCTTAGCTGTCTTCAAGACCAAATCTCCTACTTTAAAAACTCGTGGCTTCACAGTCTTGTTATACGCACTGAAGATTATATTTCTGTACACCTGAGCACGTTCCTCCGCCTTGCTTATTCTGGAGTCCAGAGTGTCTAACTCAGCAATTCTTGAGTTAGATACTTCAGCCTCGTTCCAGTGGACCCCACTTTCTGCTGCAATCCTGGATGACGGAATCTTGATTTCTGCGGGGAAGATTGCATCTGCACCATAAACAAGCGAATATGGAGAAACTCCAATGGAGATTCTAGGTGATATCCGATACGCCCATAGCGCCAAAGGCAGCTGTTCGTGCCATTCTCTGGGATTGTCATGCACTGTTCGGCTGAGAATCTGAATTAGCATCTTGTTGGTGCTCTCAGCTTGTCTGTTTCCTTGAGGATAGTAAATGGTGGAGAAGACATGTTTAGTCCCATATTCTTCAAGCAGCTCTCATACCTGTTTGTTTACAAAGGGAGTGCCATTATCGGTGATGATATGCTTGGGTACACTAAACCGACAAATGATGTATTCTTTAATGAAAGATGCAATTGTTGCTCCTGTAGTTCCTTGTAGAGGGATGGATTCAACCCATTTGGTAAAATACTCCGTCGCAGTTATGATATACTCATGTTTCTTTGACGATGACAGATTAATCTTCCTAATAATATCAAATCCCCAGCTATAAAACGGACATGGACTGCTTATCGAGTGTAAAGGAGTGGAAGGTGCGTGAATGAGGTTTCTATGACTTTTGCATGCGTGGAATCTTTGAACAAATGCAGATGCATCCTCCTCCATGGTTGGATAATAGTATTTCTCGTGTATCTGGAGAAATAACTTCATTTTTCCTTGATGTTCCCCTTCATGCAATTCTTTCAATATAGTAGGAATGTCTTCCTTAGCCAGGCATCGTAATAGATCGCCTCCAAAGCTGTAGTTGCAGGAATTCCCACACTACACCCTACTCAAGAATTTATCAATATTTATGACACAATTTGAAGATTAAGGACCTTTTTTATTTATATGATCTTAAAAGAATTACAGTAATCAAGAATACAATTCACTTCATAAGATTTTCTCTCTCCTAAAAACTTTCCTAGCACTCAAAAAATCATCTCTCTCTGGAACTATTCATTTCTTTTATATAGGCATTTACATAGTGGATTACAGCTCATGACAGCTCATTTACAGCTAAGATTCCCTTTAGTTTCGGATTTGGGTTCTTGCGATACATCGCAGTTTGCACCGCCTTAATATTTCGCAAGTTTTATTGATTCATCGCAGAAATGTCACGCTTTTCTCATATTTCTGTCGTTTTCATCCGATATGTCATTCCTTACGTCACTTTGAGATTTATCGCAGAATATCATTGTTGTTTATTTCGCAGGAATATTGCTGTGAAAATATTCTGATCCTACATCTTGCTTCTTCTCATATCTTTTTTGCGAATAAGATAAAGATCATGAGAATTTAAGTTTCTTGATTTTCCGCAACTCCTTGTCTTTTACCCGACAAAATTCCCTATTTTACGTTTTTACCGTTGACACATGTCAATCCTTACTTCTTTAACGATTAGCCCGGTTTCCCATTCTTCATCTATAAATAGATGTCCCACTCGAGGATATGTCTTCTTTCACCTTCTCTCTTTTCTTCAACTTCTTCCTTTTTTGTCTGCAACTTTTTCTTTCCTGTTATCCTTCCTGCTGCTGCTCTAATGGAAACTCAAAGGTAGGTTCTTATGTTGAATCTTATTTTGTTCATGTTACATTATTTCTATCGCCCGATTTTCTTTATAATCCCCATATTTTATTATCTTTTTCAGTAACACTACTTCTCAGACTAAGATTACTATCAAAAACCCTAACCCTAAGGGTCCTCAGAAAAAGCGTGTTGGGAAGGCGAAGAGATCTGAGAATGATAAGGTAGTAAGAAACATCTATTTCTTTAAAATAACAATATTGTTGTCTCTGTTTCTTATCTACGTTATTATTCGCAGAGTGAAGAGAATATTTCTAGACCTCTTAAGCGTTCTCGTCAAGTTAAAGCTCTTTCAGATGAAGTGGATATTCTTTATTTTTTGCCTGCAAACCCTGTTCCACCGCAAGATAAATCTTCTCCTTCTCCTTGCGTGAATTCCAATATTAGTACCCATACTACTTCTTTATCAATTCCAAATAAAGTTATTGATGCTAATATTTCCATCTCTAATAATCCCAATATTTTAAAAGTTACGATAGATGAATCTATGATGGTTGGAACTATGATAAATGAATCAGCAGCAAATAAACCTGCGATGAATGAATCCGTGGTGAATGAAACTTCGGTAAATGAAGCTGCGGTGAATGATTCTTCGGTAAATGAGACTACGGTAAATGATGTTGCGGTAAATGAGACTGTAACTGAGACTAATCAAGTTCCTTTTTACACTCCTACTACCACGAATGATTCTAATCAAGTTCCTGCGATAAATGATATTGCCAAAACCTCTTCCTCTACTTCTCTTCCTTCTTCCCAAGAAATAGCAACAGGGGTTGAAGCTGCTTTTCAAATATTATCTGAAGTTTTGAACGATGCTATGAAATCTTTTACAGATCCTGCGAGACAGGATGTTTATATGATTCTAAACAAGCATCTCGGATCTTGCGGTTCTTCATCTTTGCTAACTACTTTAAAAAGTGAGGTTGAAACCTTGAAGAAGAACCTTCAAGCAAAAACTTTAGAATGTGAACTTCTCGATCATAAGCTTCGCAATTCTGAACTGGGCTGCAAAAATATTCGCAGCAGAAATGATGATCTGAAAGGTATAACTTTCTTGCCTCTGCTTTTTCCTCAGTAAATCTTTGTTTTCTATGTACTCAATTTTTCTTTATTTATTTGTTGATGCATATTTAGCTTCAAAACATAACCAATTAATGAAGATACTTGAATGGAAAACCATCGCCGATGAAGTCCGCATTGAGAAAGAGTCTTGGAAAAATCAATTTGATAGATTGAATATTCTTCACACATATTCAATTGACGAGATAAATAATCTTAAGAATGAGAATAACCAACTAATTTGCGAACGAGATCGCCTAAGTAATGAAGCCGCTCAACTTTTATATTCGCTAAATCAGACTAATTTGAAGGTGGAAACTTTATCAGATGAAAAAAAAACTTTGTCTCAAGAGAAACATAGCTTTGTGAATAAAACAATGGTTTATTCGCAGCAATTGGGAAATCTTCAAAAATTGTGTGACAACCAAGAACAATCTCTTCGTGTATTGAAAGATGACATTAAAAAGATAACCGAGTCATCTTCCGCTGAACAAGAGAAACTTATAAAGGGTAGATTATCTCTAAGCGTAAAAGTCAACAATCTCAAAGATGACTATGCTCAACTGAAGAAATCCCATTCCTCCTTAAAAGAAGAAAAAACTTATCTTCTTTCTAAAGAGAAAAGTGTAAAATCTCGTTTGAAAGGTAACGTTGGTGATACTTTCGATGATACCATGAATCAATGGAAGAATTGCTTCCTTAACATAATTCAAACTTTATCCTCGCAAAAGGAAGGTAGTCATTTTGACTGCCTTATCTATTAATTATTTCATTGTATTTTCCCATCTTATTTCTTGCAAGAATTCCATCTAATATGCAACTTTTCTTCCGCAGAATATGAGAAGCATCTTCAAGCTTTTATCTCTGATCTGTCTACGAAGTTGGCCAAACTTCGCAAAAAGAATACCGCGCTTTCTAACTCTCGCAAAAGAGCATTGAGAAGATTTGACTACCTTGAATACTTCAAGGATATATAGATCAGAAACCAAGAAAAGAATTGCCTCCGCAAGGCTCATTTAGGCGCTGAGGTTCTCGTAAATAATGTTCTTTTCTCTCATTCTTTACCTCCTATAAAGATCAAACCCTTGGAGATAAATAATAATGAAGTTCCTCGTCTCATTGATGAAGATCTAAATTATTCAAGTGATGAAGAAGATTTTTCCAAAGATGAACAAAATCCAACTAAAGAAATAGAAGAAGAAGAAAACCTTCCCAATGAAGCAGAACAACAAAATCCACTTCTAAGGGAAATCACTAGTGATGGAGAAATAGAAGAAGAAGAAAACCCTCATAAGGAAGCAAAAGAACAAAATCCTCCTCAAAAATCAATCGCTGGTGATGGAGAAACTCAAACTGAAAAAGATATTGCTGGTGAAGATAATATGTAGGTACTGAATATCGCAAGATAATAGTTCACGAGTATCAGGAGAAAAGAGTTATAAAATGATACGATGATAGAAGAAGCGCGGAGAAATATGAAGTTTTGCGAGGATGATATAATTTTGCGAGTATAAGTTGCGATACTTCGTAACTCATGTACAGCTGTATAAGTTTTACTATAAATAGGAGTTCAAATGTAAAATTCAGGGGGTTCTTTGAGTGAGTGTTAGAAAATATATTAGGAAAGAGAATAGAGAAAGTTGTAACTATTCTAATTCCATTTAGATACTTCTTTGTAATCAATTGAGAACATTAATAAGAAAATTGTTATTCATCATCAAGAACTTCTTGAGTTTTTACTAATTCTATTGAGGGTGTAGTTGTAGGTTATTCTGCAACTACATAATTGGCGCTAGAAACAGGGACTTGAGAGTTGTGGTAGCCAAAATTTGAGGGAATTGTGGAAAATTTGAAGATCAAATGAAGTCAGTAGATGGATATTGTAAAAAAGAAGAATGTAATATGATCACAAATACAATGATTGATGAATTTCATAGTAATATGAAGAGAAAAATATACAAGCGAGATTGTAGAGGAAGAAAGATCATGGAGGAAGAAAAGATAACAACTTTAGAAGAATGGGAAAAACAGAAAATCACATTTTCATGGAGTGAAATTCCAAATGAAGACTTGAACCACACTTCACCATTGGTGATCGCATTGCCAATCATGCTAGAAGATAAGAAAGCTGAAGAAAAATGGAAATTAAACCGAATTTTGGTTGATACAGGGAGTTCTGTTAATATCATATTATATCATGCACTTAGGGGGATGGGAATTAAAGATGAAAAAATCATAAATTCAAAGTGTCTTATTCATAGATTAGGAAAATCTACAACAAAATCTAAAGGGAAAATCGTGCTGCGAATATTACTAGGAGAAATTGAAACACATGTAATCTTGTGTGTAATAGATATGGAATCCCCATATAACATGCTAATAGGAAGGCCGTGGATTCATGCGATCAAAGCTGTTGCTTCAACATTACATCAAAAAATCAAATTTCCTACACCAAATGGAATACAAGAAATAAAAGGAGATCTTGATAGTGCAAAATTTTGTTATCAAATTGAAGTAACGCAATGCGGAGGAAGAGCAAGAAAGAAACAGCTTCGTAGGAAACTTGCGAAGGAAACAAGAAAAGAAGAAGAATTCCGAGTGTATACAATAAGAGCAAAGGAAGGGAGAGGTATACCAAATGAAATTCCAGAAAAAGAAGGGGAACCAGCAAAACTAATTAAAGAGCCAACACCTATGGGGGAGCAAAGTCCAAGATATGTTGCAGCTGAACCAACTAAAGAAATAAATATTGGAAGTAAAGAGGAGCCTTTATTCTTACGAATTGAAACTAAGATGGATGAAGAAGAAGAAAAAAGGACTACTGATCTTTTGCGAGAATATAAAGATATCTTCGTAGGAAGTGTAGATGAGATACCAGGAATTGATCCATCAGTGGCATGTCATAGATTGAACATAGATAAAAATGTAAGACCATTCAAACAAAGAATAAGGATGATATCACAAAATTATCATGTACAGATAGAAGAAGAATTACAAAAGATGTTGGATGCAGGGATCATAAGGGAAGAAAAATATCCAGAATGGATTGCGAATATGGTCATTGTTCCGAAAAAGAATAAAGGAATAAGAATTTGCATAGATTTCACTGATCTAAACAAGGCATGTCCCAAAGACAGTTTTCCATTACCAGATATACCACAAATGGTGGAATCAGCTGCAGGTCATGACAGAGTCACTTCACTTGATGGATATAAGGGGTATAATCAAATATCACTCACAGAAGAAGATCAAGAACATACTGCCTTCTTTGCTCCAAGGGGTTTGTATTGTTATGTGAAGATGCCATTTGGTTTACGGAATGCGTGTGCTACATATCAACGTATGGTTGAAAAAGTGTTCGCGAAGTGGATACATAAAACTTTGGAGGTATATGTAGATGATATGTTGATAAAAAGCAAGGAAGCTAAAGACCATGTGCAAGATTTGAAGGAAATATTTGAGCAAATGAGAAAGTTCAACATCAAATTAAATCCTGAGAAATGTATTATTGGGGTTTCATCTGGAAAGTTCTTGGGATACATAGTATCAAAGGAGGGAATACAAGTTGATCCAGAAAATGTCCAAGCAGTTCGTGACATGCCAACACCTGCAACAGTAAAAGAAGTACAAAAGCTAAATGGGATCTTGGCTTCACTTGGAAGATTTATTTCGCGAATGTCAGATAAGTGAAAGCATTTTTTCAACATACTTAAGAAAGGAGCAAAATTCAAATGGACTGATGACAAATCCAAATACAAGAAATATCCAAATACAAACAATTCAACACCCATCAGTGGAAAAAGAGAAAGAAATTGAAGATGCTGTTGCGATGGAAGTAGAAAGAGAGTTATCAAACAACATCGCAGATTGGAGAAAAGAAATTCATGCATACCTCGCAACAGGAGAAATATCCAGGAACAGACTAGAAGCACATAAATTAAAGAGTCGTGCAACAAACTATGAGTTGCGAGAAGGAATTTTATACAGAAAATCTTTCAATGGACCACCTCTCAGGTGCTTAACTCGCGAAGAAGGAGAAAATATATTAAAGATGTTACATGGAGGAGAAGCTGGCAATCATAGTGGGGGAAGATCTCTAGCATATAGAGCAAAGATACAAGGATATTACTGGCCTTATATGCATCCAGACGCAAAATTGTTCGTATTTAAGATGCAAGGAATGCCAACGACATGGTAAAAGAATTCATGCACCAGGGGCTACATTAACTTCTTCAACAAGCTGCTGGCCTTTTGGTAAATGGGGGTTGGATATTGTTGGACCATTTATACCTGGATCTGGACAAAGGCGATACTTGATAGTTGTAACAGATTATTTCACGAAGCTCGCAGATAAAAAGCAAGACAAACATATTCGTGATAAAGATGTTTTTACGTTTATATTTGAGAACCTCATTTGCAGGTACGGGGTTCCAAAGACAACTAGTATCTGATAATGGAAAACAATTTGAGGGGCAGAATATAGAGATGTTACTCAGTGCTTTTAGAATAAAATGTGGGAAGTCAACCCCGTTATATCCACAAGCTAATGGACAAGCTGAAGCAACAAATAAAACAATCGCAGATACAATCAAAAAGAAATTAGAAGGACATCTCAAAGGGTGGTGCGAGCAAGTACCTAGCGCAGTTTGGGCATACAATACAACTAGAAGAGAAGCAACTGGAATGTCTCCTTATTGTCTAACATATGGAGTAGAAGCAGTATTACCCACAGTGGTTGTAATTCCGACAACAAAGAAAGAAGCTTGGGAAAGAAATTTAAGTGCGGGAGTAATATTAAGAGAATTGGATGATTTGGAAGAAAAAAGAGAAAAGGTGTTGCACCATATGAGGATTTATCAAGAACGATTAGCTCGAGAATACAACAAGAGAGTCATTGAATGTGAATATAAACCAGGTGATTTGGTCATGCGAGAAACACCTCGATATCAAAAAGAAAATGGAGGGAAATTAGCACCAAAATGGGATGGACCATATGTTATTAAAGAAGTTGTAGGAAGCGGAGCTTATCGGCTGATGGATCCAGAAGGGAGAGACATGGGTTTGAGGCTTGGTAGACCTTGGAACAGACTATATTTGAAAAGGTATTATCCATAAAACTCATGAAAATTTTTACGAATATTGTTTGCTCGCAGGAAATTGGGAAAAGTTACGAATTTTCAAAATTTATATTCCGATTAAAATTTCATTAATTTGCGAATAAAAGACCGCAATCTGTGATCAGCCTCCAAAAGAGAAAGAGAGCCGCAGAAAATTTTATACAGGCAAACCTTTGTGGCGTACACCCTAGTTCGCGAAGCTATAATTCGTAAGAGGCAAAGTCCTAAAGTACGTCATTTAAGGGGGTACCTATAACGTGGCTAAGGGTAACCGGAACACCACCAAGGGCCCTTAGTACATGGTAAAAAATTTGGGGTACAACCCAATAATGGGGTACCTATCCGGGTTAGACACCTTGGATTCTCACCTAATCTAACGACATTACGCAATATAAAATGCGGTGTAAGAGGATTTAGGCTGGGCGACTAAGGCATACTTTTCTTTCCCAAGAAGTGCGAGAAAACGATCAAGGCGCCGAGGTACACGGTTGAGTCAAGAGTCCGGGTGAGGTTGAACCACATCTGCCATTTTTGACAAGTCTTGGCAAATGATGCACTTGGCCCAAAGATACCCCATATGGTGCAACCTCGTAACTATAAGCCCTATAGGCAAAAAGGATAAGAGGTTGCGATCAAAAGCTGATTGTTGGCGAACCGGGATGGGAAGAGCTAACCTTGTATGGTCGATGTACGCTTCCTTGAAGGGGCAATCAGGGGGAAGATAAAGGGCAGCACCCTCTATTAGGGAGCTGATAAGTGCTATAAGACGCAAATGTCACGAGGCTTCTTGTTTGCGAAAACATAAAGGCTTGTCATATTTGTGCAACAAATGAAGTTCTCATGAGCCTTCTAAAAAAAAAAAAAAAAAAAAAAAGGAGAAAGAAAGAAAGAAAAGAATAAAGAACTCGCAGAACATAATAAAGTTAAGATGAGATCAATGGGTCGCTACATGAAAGTGTAGAGACGTCCTGCGATTTCATCGCAAGATGGCAATGTCATAGGGCTTTATGTTCGCAAGAATATTTAGGCCTGTCATATTGTCGCAACAATTCCTGAAGAGGCTAAAATACTATACAAAGAAGTTAAGATGAGATCAATGGGTTTTTGCATGAAAGTGTAAGAACGTCCTGCGATTTCATTGCAAGACGATAATGTCACGAGGTTGTATGTTCGCAAGAATGTTCAGACTTGTCATATTATCGCAAATAATTAATACAAAAGAGGTGGCAAAATAAGACCTTTACTTAGGAAGGCATGATAAGACCACAGAAATTAATGAAATTTATTGCATCAACATCATTGAAGAAATTATACAAGAATATACATTATGAAGATATGAAAAGAAGACAACTTCGTCAATATCATTGAAGAAATTTTACAAGAATATACATCAAGAAATTTTGAAGAGAAGACAGCTCTGTCAATATCATTGAAGAATTTTTACAAGAAGTCCTATCAAGGAAGACAACATCAATGAAGAATTTTAATGAAGACTTAACAAAAGATGCGATTTTGATAGCAATCAAATACAGATAAGTTCATATTAAATAAAAATTTACGAGAATTACATACTTCTTATACTTCTCCATATATTGAATACTTCTCCAAAAAGTTGAATACTTCTTATAATTCTTCAAGAATATCTCATATTTATTATACTTCTTTAATGGATATTTCATTTGGTGAAGGTTAAATAATCATTATACTTCATCATATGTTACATAATTATTCACAGATCGAATACTTCTTATATTTCTTCAGTTGGTGAATTGAGTACTTCTAATACTTCTTATATTTCTTTATTTGATGAGTTGAGTACTTCTAATACTTCTTATATCTCTTCATTTGGTGGATCGAGTACTTCTAATACGTAAAAGGGAATTGAGTACTTCTAATAATTCATTTGGTGAATTGAATACTTCTAATACTTCTTATATCTCTTCATTTGATGGATTTGGTACTTCTAATACTTCTACAAAGGTGTTGTATATGTAGTATACTTATTAAGGATATTTCATATATTTTACTTTTTATGCTTAAAAGGGATGATTTTTTATCTACAATCGTAACAAGTTGAAACTTCGTAAGATAAATTGAGGAAGATATTTTAATACTTCAAACAATGTTTAATCATTTAAAGAGAAATAATAGGGGGAAAAGGATATACTAAGCTTTATCTGTGAGTTATATATTATTTCTCTTCATATGATCAAATGGGGAAAATTTAATCAAAGAAAGGTTCAATTATCTTCGCAAAATATCATAAAGAAAGGATAAATCATCTTCGCAAAATATCAGATGTACTTCTCAAAAAATAGAATTGTTCGTAAAAAGAAAACCAACAGTAGCTAAGGAAAGGAATTCAAAAGAAAGAAAGACAGGAGAGTCAATGATAAATTGAAAAAGGAATGTTATCATGCTTCATCAACAATCTGTGCCGGATCTTTAAGATCAGTAGGGTCATTAGCAGCCTTCGACTTTTGTGAGATATCATCCTTGGAAGAATACGCAACAGGGACATCTCCTTGAGGAATAGATTCTTTCTCATCATCACTCTCATAATCGAAATCACTATCAGGCTCACGAGAAACTTCATCGTCAGATATCTTCAGAGGAGTAATCTTCACAGGAGGCAACCCACTTGATAAGAGAATGTTATTCGCAAAGACTTGAGCTTTCAGATGACTTTCACGAAGTATAGATTTTTGATGATTGGTATCTTCGATATCTTTGGAATAAGCAAGATAATTGAATCTCCGAGTAGCACGGTCACGAGAGTTGATTAAGCGAGTAGAAAGCAAAGCATTCTTCTTACGAAGCTCAGAACAGGAGGCTTCTAATCCAGCTTTTGCATTACGAAGGTGGTTCTCAGATTCTGCAAATAAAACAAAGTTCAAAGAATAAAATTTGCGAGTATAACGAAATTTAAAGATATACCAGAGGCAGTCAAATTTTAATGACTACCTTCTCTTTGCGAAGTAAGAGATTGAGTTAAAGATAGACAACAGTTCTTCATCTGATTCATCGCATTATCAAAACCATCACCAACTAATCCTTTAAGTCGAGATTGAAGCTTTTGATCTTTAGAAAGGAGAAAATTTTTATCTTTCGCAAGTTTGGCATTAAGAATTTTTAATGACGAGTAATCTTCTTCAAGTTGATTCTTCTTAGCACACAAGACTATATTCTTATTAATAAGGGAATTCTTCTCAATAACAAAATAATTTCTTTCAGCATCTGAAGACTTCTTTAATTCCTCAAGTTCACCTTTCAACAAAGAAAGAAGATTTTCTTGATCGCAACATTTATTCTGAAGAGTCTTTAATTCTTGCGAAGAAATAATCATTGTATTCAAAAACGAACATTTCTCTTCTGATAAGGTTTTGTTCTCTTCTAATAAGGTTTCTATTCTCAAATTAGCTTTGGTTAAGGAAGAAAAAAGTTGAGATATGTCATCATTCAAAAAATTTCGATCATATATTAATTGAGTATTCTCTTGAAAAAGAGCATCAGAGTTGTCAAGAGCACACAAGTAAAGATTAGATAAATGGGAGAATTGGTTTAAGAGGCTTTCATTCTTGGTTCGATATTCTGTTGCATCTGATTCATGGTGAAGTACCAATCTTCTACATTTTTGGATGGATTCTATAAAGGGGAATGGGTTTTAATGGATGTTTCAAGCATATGAAGAATATAAGTAAATAAAAGAGAAAATATGAAGATAGTAATCATACCTTTCAATTCATCATTTCTTTTGCGAAGAATCGCACAGTCCGAGAATTATTCTGAAGATGATGATTTTCTTTACGAAGATCCTCGCATTCTGCTTGAGAAGCTTTCAAAGATTGGCGAAGCAATTCAATTTCTTTTTCCAAGGATTGACGTGAAGAAGAAATGTCCGGATTGACGAAATTATTCAGAACTTCGCAAAATTCATATTGCGAACGAACATTAGTAGACTTCGCAGTATTGGTCAAAATCTCAGATAACATTCGGAAATTTGAATAAATTCCATCTCGAATTTCTTGAGGAAGAGGAGAAGAATTTGAAGGAATAAGAGCAAGCTGCAAATTGTCTGGAGAAATAGCACTCAAAGGATTTGGGGACAAGACAGGTTTTTCAAAAGAAGAAGTTGAAGAAATATTTTGCGAGGGTTGTTTTTCAAAAGAAGAAGTTGAAGAAATGTTTTGAGAGGGTTGATCTTGAAGAAATGTTGATAAATTGACACTGATGGGAGATTGAAAAGTAGGTAATGGAGTAGAGGCAGGAGTATGTGAAGAAGCATTTTCACGAGGAGGAGAGGAAAATTCCTTATCAACTTCAGGAAGGAAATCATCAATCGGAATTAATGGTGTGGGTTTAGTTATTCGAGATCTCTTACTTGGATTTGGTTTTTCGTCAACCTGCGAATCAAAATGTAGATTAAAAACTGAGGCAACAATATATTGTTCAGGAAAGAAGGCGAAGTATTTTAACTACCTTTTGATTCTCGATTTTCTTCTTCGTGGATTAAGGCTTGGATTCTTTAGTTGAGATTTCATCGAGAAGTTATTTTTGCTGAAATAAACCAAAATCAGATAACAAATTATACATAAATTAAAGAGGAGAACAAATGAAATACGCAGAGATAGAAGGAAATTACCTTGGAGAACTCATGAAGATACAGTACAAGAAAAAATTGCATAGAAAATAGTGATAGAGAGTATGAGTAGAAGATAGAATTGCGGAAATAAGAAAAAGAAAAGGAAGAGAATATAAAGGAGTTATATAAGGGAATAACTAAAAAAGAACGGTTACAAAAGACGTGTCAAAATTTTAAAAGACTAAGTAACGGTTATGTTCTCACGATCATTTCTTCTTCGTAGAATTGACATGAGAAGAGGCAAGATGTAGGTACTTAATATCGCAAGATAATAGTTCACGAGTATCAGGAGAAAAGAGTTATAAAATGATACGATGATAGAAGAAGCGCGGAGAAATATGAAGTTTTGCGTGGATGAAATAATTTTGCGAGTATAAGTTGCGATACTTAGTAACTCATGTACAGCTGTATAAGTTTTACTATAAATAGGAGTTCAAATGTAAAATTCAGGGGGTTCTTTGAGTGAGTGTTAGAAAATATCTTAGGAAAGAGAATAGAGAAAGTTGTAACTATTCTAATTCCATTTAGATACTTCTTTGTAATCAATTGAGAACATTAATAAGAAAATTGTTATTCATCATCAAGAACTTCTTAAGTTTTTACTAATTCTATTGAGGGTGTAGTTGTAGGTTATTCTGCAACTACATAATAGTAGCAAACAAGAATGATGAAATTAAAGAATAATATTCTTTTGAAGCTTTAAATCTTGTTTTATCATGTCTTCCTGCGAAATATCTTGTTCTTTTCCTTGTCATACGAATGATTATAATTTCTGAATCTTTCTTCTTCCTGCTTCTTTTGCGAAATATTACAATTTTTGTAACTCAATCATCTTCTTCTAATTATATATTTTTATTTACTTGAATCTCCTATCGTAAATTCTTGTAACTTGATTGTATTTTTTCTATTATCTTTACTCTTCATAAGGAAGATAATAAAATATTGTTTTATAATCCCCATATTTTCCCCTCATAATCTTCCTTGTGAAGTACTAATATATTACCATTGTAAGAAATCCTAAACTTGCCTCTTGTTGTTAATGTGCAATATGACAAATGAAGTATCGCAAATAATTCTGCGATGTATAAATGAAGTATCGCAAAAATCTATTATATGCTTCGTAGATATAACCTCTCTTTTGGTCTTATTTCGCCTTCCTAGTTAAAGGTCTTATTATGCCACTTTTATGCGACAAGATCGCAGGACATTCTTACTTTCACATGTAATAATCCATTGATCTTGCCTTATCATTTATTTTGATTTCTGCGACAATATGATAAGTCTAAGCCATCTTGTGAGATTAATCTCTTTTTGCTTTTTAAGACTTATGACATTGCCGTCTTTGCGATTTATATCCTCTTATCATTGATTTCATTTACCTTATCTTTTGATCTTATCGCAAAAACCCATTGATCTCATCTTAACATTTATTTTTAGGATTTTTGGCCTGTCATGCGGCAATATGACGGGCCTAAATATTCTTGCGAATATAAAGTCCCATGAAATTGCTGTCTATGTCACGCGACAATATGACGGGCCTAAATATTCTTGCAAATATAAAGTCCCATGATATTGCCGTCTTTGTTGATACACATCTCCCTAATGGAGGGTATCGCCCTTATCTTCCCCCCGGTTGCCCCTTCAAGGATTATACATCGGCCATACAAGACTAGCACTTTCCCATCCGGTTCTGCCAACAACCAGTTGTTTTCGCAGCCTTGTCCTTTATGCCTATATGGCTTATAGTTACAAGACTGCACCCTAGTGGGGTTTTCTTCGGGCCGAACACATCGTAGCCAAGACTTTCCATGGATGTCCAGGGTAGGTTCATCCATCCCGGGAACCCACATCTCAACCGTGTACCTCGGCGCCTTAATCATACTTTGCATTCCTTAGGAGAAACTCTCGGGCGCCCAACCAGGGTATAACCTTATATAGTTGGGAATCCAAGTTATCTCTCCCGGATGGATTTTCTATAATCCCAAATCTCCATGACTAGGTTCCAGCAGAAGATAGCCTTTCCCATAGCCATGCAAAGAGATACCCCCCTTATGACGTACTTTAAGGACATTGATTCTTACGGAATATAATCAGCGAACTAGGTTGTACGCCACAAAGGTTCGTCCCATTCTTATATGTTTTTAGGCGATTTGCGCCCATCTCATGCATTTGCATTAAAATTCTTAATTATCTCGCAAATTATTGCGAAAAATTGCTTTGTATTTATCTAACTTTATTCTTGTGAAACATCTCTTTTATTCTCTCGCAATTGCTTGTGTATAATCCAGTCATCCTAGTCTTTCAAACCTTTATTGATAATATTTTCTTAGATATTGTCTATTCCATGGTCTACCAAGTCTTTGACCCATGTCTCTTTCTTCTGGATCCATTAACTTATATGCTCCAGTTCCAATTATTTCTTTAATGATATATGGCCCGTCCCATTTTTTCGCTAATTTTCCTCCATTTTCTCGCTGATATTCTGGTGTTTCTCACAGAACTAGATCTCCAACTTGGAACTCACGTTTCTTTACTCACTTATTATATTCGCGAGATAATCTGCGATGGTAGTTCTCCATATGTTGTAATGCTTTTTCTCTCTTCTCTTCTACTTTATCAAGTTTGTCTAGAATCATACCAGCACTAAGATTCTTTTCCCAAGCTTCTCTTTTTGTCGTAGGAATAGCAACTTCTGTTGGAAATACTGCCTCAACTCCATATATTAAACAAAAAGGTGATACCCCAGTTACTTCTCTTCGTGTTGTATTATAAGCCCAAACTTCATTATAGACTTGTTGACACCATGTTCTATGATGCCCTTCTAACTTCTTCTTGAGGATATCTGCGATTGTTTTGTTAGTTGCCTCAGCTTGACCATTAGCTTGTGGGTATAAAGGAGTCGATTTTCCGCACTTTATCTTGAATGCATTAAGTAACATCTCTATATTTTGTCCTTCAAATTGTTTTCCATTATCTGACACCAACCTGCGCAGAATTCCGAATCTGCAAATGATGTTTTCAAATATAAATGTAAAAATGTCCTTATCACGAATATGTTTGTCTTTGCTTTAACTTCTGCCCATTTTGTGAAGTAATCTGTTGCGACAATTAAATATCTCTTTTGCCCTGTTCCTGGTACAAATGGTCCCACAATATCTAAACCCCACTTTCCAAATGGCCAAACATTTTTTGAGGATGTTAATGTTTCACTGGGTGCATGTATTCTTTTTGCAAATCGCTGACATTCTTCACAACTTCTTAATAAATTCTTTGCATCTTCATGCATATATGGCCAATAATAACCTTGCATTTTGGATCTGTATGCTAAAGATCTTCCGCCGCTGTGATTACCAGCATCCCCACTATGTAACATTTTTAATATTTGTTTTCCTTCTTTTTGTGTCAAACATCTGAGGGAAGGCCCATTTAAAGATTTTCGATACAATATCCCATCTCTTAACTCATAATTTGTTGCTCTACTTTTTAATTTATGTGCTTCCAATCTGTTTATTGGTACCTCTCCCCTTGCTAGACATGCGTGAATTTCCGCACGCCAATCTGCGATAATTCTACTTGATTCTTCGCCATTATTTTCTACTATCATTTCCTCAGCCTCCTCTTCCTCTTCTTTATTAATTGAAGGTGCTATGAGTGTTTGTATTTTTATATTTCTCGCAGTCTGGTCTACCATCATACTTGATATAAACGCAAAAGCATCTGCGAGCCTATTATCTCTTCTTGAAATATGCCTCCATTTGAGTTTTGGAATTTTCGCAGATAATTCTTCTACAAGTTTCTTATATTTTTTCAAATATATATCATTAGTTGCATATTCCCATTCAATTTGGCGAATAATCAATTGCGAATTACTGGTAATTCTTGCATTCTTCACCTTCATCTTTATTGCAAATCTTAGAGCATGTACTACAGCCTCATATTCTGTCTCATTATTAATATATTCAAATTCTAGTCGGAATGCAAATGCCATTTTTGCACCTTCTGGAGAAATAAAGACGACTCCCACTCCATTTCCTTCTCCGTTGGATGACCCATCTACCAATATCTCCCACGTATTTGGTTCTGTTAAATGATCTCTAGGATCCCCATACTCTTCTTCTATATCCATCATGTCTTCTACAGCTTCATCATCTTCCAAAGGAAATTCTGCGAGAAAATCTGCGACAATTTGATATTTTGGCGAGGATAAAATTGCATATTGAATCTCAAAATGCCCCACTTGTGCGTTCCATCTTTCAACTCTGCCTGATCTTTTTGAATTTTTCATTACTGATTCAATTGGTACTTTTGTTAGTACGTTGATTTTATGTGCTTGGAAATATATGAGAAGTTTAGATGCCGCATAAACTAACGCCAGAATTAGCTTTTCAATCTTTGAATAGTTTTTCTCCGCAGCATTGAATGTTTTGTTGATGTAGTAAATTGGTTTTTCAACTCCTGCGTCATTTCGCAAAAGTACTGCGCTTAAAGCATGTTGAGTTGTCGCAAGGTACATCAATAATTCTTCTCCTGGTTCAGCCTTCTGTAAAATGGATATGTTCATCAAATATTCTTTAATTCCTTGAAATGCTTTCTCACATTCATCTGTCCATTTAAATTTTGTTCCCTTCTTTAGTATGTTGAAGAAATGTTTGCATTTATTTGATGATCGCGAAATAAATCTTCCTAGTGAGGCTAAAAGTCCATTCAATTTTTGCACATCTTTTACTGTTGCTGGAGTTGGCATATCTCGAACTGCTTGCACCTTTTCAGGATCAACTTGTATTCCTTCTTTTGATACAATATATCCCAAGAATTTCCCAGATGATACTCCGAAAGTACATTTCTCAGGATTTACTTTGATATTAAAAAGCCGCATCTGATCAAAAATTTCCCTTAAGTCCTGCACATGATTTTTAGCTTCTTTGCTTTTTACCAACATATCATCCACATATAACTCTAAAGTTTTATGTATCCATTTTGCGAACACCTTTTATACTATTGTTTGGTAAGTTGCTCCTGCATTTCGTAACCCAAAAGGCATCTTTGTGTAGCAATATAATCCTCTGGGAGCAAAGAATGCAGTATGTTCTTGATCTTCTTCCGCAAGTGGGATCTGATTATAGCCCTTGTATCCATCTAACGAAGATATTCGATCATTTCCTGCGGCAGATTCCACCAGCTGCGGGATATCTGTCAAGGGAAAACTATCTTTGGGACATGCTTTATTTAGTTAAGTAAAATCGATGCAAATTCTTATCCTTTTATTTTTCTTGGGAACTACCACCATGTTGGCGATCCATTCTGGATATTTTGCTTGCCTTATAATTCCTGCATCAAGCATCTTCTGCAATTCTTCTTCTATCTTGGCATGATAAGTAGTCGCGATCTTTCTTATTCTTTGTTTGAATGGTCTCACATTTTTGTTAATCTCCAATCTATGGCACGCAACAGATGGATCTATTCCAGGCATCTTATCCATATTCCACGCAAAAATATCTATGTATTCTCGCAGAAGGTTTACAGTTTGTTCTTCTTCCTCCACACCCATCTTAGTTCTAATTTTCAGCATTTTTGGGTCTTCTTCACTTCCAACATTTACTTCTTTTATTGGTTCTGCTGCAGTATAACTGGCTTCATGTTCTCCCATTGGTGTTGGTGTTTTTATTACCTCCGTTGGTTCATCACCTTCTTGCGATACATAGTCAAAAATTCCTTTTCCTTATTCTGATCTTATCATGTAAATCTTGAATTCTTCTTCTTTCCTTTCTTCTCTCCTCATTTTTTTGCGCTGTTTTTGCAATTGAATTTGATTTTTACAATTCCTTACTTCATTCTGGAAACACAACGCTGCATAATCTGCATCTCCACTAATCTCGCCAATTCCGCTAGGCATAGGAAACTTTATGCACTGATGTAGAGTTGATGATATAACATTGATTGCATGTATCCATGGTCTTCCCAACAACATATTATATGGTGATTTCACATCCACCACGCACAAAGTTATCTGCGTCTCTATTTCCCCCAACGGAATTCGCACTACAATTTCACCTTTAGGTTTTGTTAGAGATTTTCCAAATCCATGAATATGATATGTTAGACTAAGCATTTCTTCATCTTTGTATCCTATTTTCTTGAATGTGTGGTAAAACATTATATCCACAGAACTTCATGTGTCCACCAGAGTCCTATTCACAGCCCACTCTTCTGTAGATCTTACTGATTTCTCTTTTCTTGTTGGTACAACAAACACTGTGATCACCAATGGAGATGTATGACTTAAATTCTCTTTCGGAATTTCTGCTGCCGTGAATGTGATCTTCTGTTTTTCCCAATCTTTTAGCGGTGATGCCTCATCTACCGTCATGATTTTCTTTCCTTCAAAATCTCGCTTGTGTATCCTTCCTTTAATATCTTCATGGAACTTATCTATCATCATCTTTGTTATTACATCACACTCCAATTTCTTTTGATTATCTTTGACTTCAACCATCTTTTCTTCCACCAATTTTCTTGATAATCTTCTAACTCTTGAATAATTTCTTTCTTTTACCTAACTTTTGCTATGATTTTCAACTATTCAATCCCTGTTTCTGGGCGCCAAAATGTAGTTACAGGAATTCCCACACTACACCCTACTCAAGAATTTATCAATATTTATGACACAATTTGAAGATTAAGGACCTTTTTTATTAATATGATCTTAAAAGAATTACAGTAATCAAGAATACAATTCACTTCATAAGATTTTCTCTCTCCTAAAAACTTTCCTAGCACTCAAAAAATCATCTCTCTCTCTGGAACTATTCATTTCCTTTATATAGGCATTTACATAGTGGATTACAGCTCATGACAACTCATTTACAGCTAAGATCCCCTTTAATTTCGGATCTGGTTTCTTGCGATAAATCGCAGTTAGCACTGCCTTAATCATTCGCAAATTTTATTGATTCTTCGCAGAAATATCACACTTTTCTCATGTTTCTGTCGTTTTCATCTGATATGTCATTCCTTATGTCACTTTGAGATGTATCGCAGAACTGTTGTTTATTTCGCAGGAATATTGTTGTGACAATATTCTGATCCTAAAAAAGCTTTTGCGATATAGGATCCCTTCATGAAATACGAATCGCTTCGCCTTTTGCTTCATCTTGACATCATCCTTTTGATTAGAAGGAGCTACTCCATCGCGGAGATAGCTAATGTACGGTTCTCTCCAGTCCCCAGCATGACTTACGTTGAAAACCTACAATTGATGTGGATGGACTTGGAAATTGGAGCAAGACTTCTGGAGTTAACGAGATTGAGCTTCCATTTCTGGCCAATAATATCCCAGGAATTGAAGACGACGGTAGAGCGTTACTACCAACGTTTGTCCACAAATTTCATCATGAACGCGGTTAAGCTGCAACTGTGCCTCTTCATCTCCGAGACATCTCGATAGGGAACCATCTGAGTTTCGATGATATAACATACCATGAAGCATCAAAAAGCTCTGCGGGGTTTTTAGAATGACCTTTCCTTGAGAAAGCGAGCTAACGAGTTCTTGAATTATAGGAGTTTTCCAATCACAGGTTATAATGTCTTCGCGTTGTGAAAGCCATGTTGATTCCATTGTCCTCCTCCTTACCATCAGAGTCTCTTCTAAGCCTTCAAACTGCAATTTAGATGCCAGCGTAGCTAAATAATCGGCATGTATGTTGTTGTTGCGACCAACATGGGTTATGGTTGCATCAGCAAAGTAGTTTAATAATATTTACGCCTCTGATTGATACAGGGCCAGTGTTGCCTCCTTCAACGTGTACACTCCATTCATCTGATTAACCAGTAACTTAAAGTCACCTCTTATCTCTAGGCGTGTGGCCCCTGCTTGTTTGGATATTGATAATCCTATGAGAAAGGCTTCATACTCTGCTGAGTTGTTGGTGTACTGAAAGTCCAATTTGAAGGAATGCGAGGAAACTTCGCCAGTTGGAGACACTAAGACCATGCCTGCCCCTACAATATTATTGCTAGGAGTGGCGGAGCCATCGAAATTCAGCAGCCACACTTCTTCTTCAACAACGGAGATCTCTGGAAATTCTCCGGGAAGATACTCGTGTAATGCAGTAGTGCCTTCACCAGGGAACGCTGCCAGTAAATCAGCAACGACTTGTCCTTTGATAGACCTTGGTGATGCACATGTTATATCTAGCTCCGACATTTGGAGAAGCCACTTGGCCGACCTTCCCATCAAGGTCGACTTTGAGAGTAAAAACTTCGCAGGATCAGATTTAGATACAAGCACCACCTTGTTGGACATCAGGTAATGTCTGAACTTCTGAATAAAATGAATCAGGGATAGGCACGCTTTCTCCGCTTTGGGATATCTGAGTTCAGCATCTCTTAATACTCAGCTGAAATATTATATGGGATGTTCGACTCCCTCATCATCCTCTTGAGAGAGCAAAGCCCCTACGGCAGTATTGCTGAAGGCGGTGTAGAGACACAACGGTCTTCCTTGGATAGGGGACTTCATGACCGCTGGAGATGAAAATATCTGTTGAATCTTCTGAAACACTTCTTGTTGTAGTGCGGTCCATATGAAGATTGCTCCCTTCTTCAGCAAGGGAGTTAATGAAGCAACGGGCTGGGCCAAACCAGGTATAAAACGTCGAATGTAATTTATCTTGCCCATGAAGCTTTGGAGCTCCTTCATAGTCTATGGCGGCGGCATTGTGCGGATATCTTGATTATTGGATGGTTCCACTTTGATCCCCTCAACAGTTACCTGGAATCCTAGAAATTTGCCTGAAGAAACGCCAAAAGCGCATTTCAATTCATCTATAATTTGTATTCTCGACACATTCCGAAAACTTGCCGTAGGACTCCTGTGTGATCCATACGAGCTTTCTATTTGACAACTATATCATCCACGTAGTCCTCAACTTGCTTGTGCATCATGTCATGGAAGATTGCCGTCATAGCGCGTTGATAGGTCGCACCGGCATTCTTCAAACCAAATGGCATTACAATATAATAAAATTTTCCAAAAGGGGTTTGAAAAGTTGTCTTACTTGCATCATGCTCATACATCTTTATCTGATTGTACCCGCTATATCCATCCATTAAGGAGAACATACCATGCCCACTGGTCGCATCTACTAACATGTCGATATTAGGTAGAGGAGAATCGTCTTTGGGGCAGCATCTATTCAAGTCTCTGAAATCCACGCAGCACCTGATCTGTCCGTTTTTCTTTTTTACTGGAACCACATTATCCAACCAGGTCGGATGATGAATAGGTTTAATGAAGCCAACATCTAGAAACTTTTGTATCTCAGTCTTGATCTGCTCTTTCACCTCGTGCCTAAATTTACTCGGGGACTGTTTGATCGACTTTGATCCAGGTATAACATGTATATGATGATTGACCAATTTTTCATATAAACCGGGCATTTCCTCATATGTCCAAGCAAATATGTCCTGGTATTCTTTGAAAAGTTGCACGAGTTCCACACCTGCATCCGTGGACAAGGTTGAGCTGATGGACATAGGTCTAGGAGATTCTTCATTCCCGATATTAACGACTTCGACCTTATCAGTCGTGGAGTTGGTGTTGTCCTGCAGTTGTAGTGGAGTATCCAATACCTCTTCTTGTGGCTCTTCGTTATTGTTGTAGCATTCCATTGGCCGGAAAGACTGGGTAGCAGTCTCCCCTGCTAATTGCTAACAACGGTGTTGGTATATGGTCTTCCCTTTCTGATCACGGATCGCCACAAAAGTTCGCTCCCTTTTAGTGTGAACATGAGTTTCGGCTTCACCAGACGAAGAAGGATATCTTGTTAGTAAAGACGTATCGTGGGGCTTAGACCTCAATGATGCAAGTCGGTCTTCCTCCTGAATAGATGCCCACGTGGGGAGTGGGACGTAATGAACTTTTCCTGATTATTCCTGCAGAGTTTCTCTTGGCTCGAACAACTCCACTCCACATATCAGTGCGTAAGGAGACAACGACGCAGGAATACGAATGACTTCTTTATTCAACACAGTCTTCAGGCACTGGTGATACGTTTAAGGGATAATCCAATTGTCATGAATCCGCGGTCTCCCCAGTATCATGTGGTAGTCTGGATCATTTTCTATGACTTCAAATTTCACTTTTAACTGAACAGGTCCTATAGATAAATTCAGATTGACATACCCGTACGTGTTGGTTTGGTTTTCCTCAAAGTCTGTCATCATGGTAGGCTGCCGCATGATCTTGCTTGGGCAAACCTTGGTCGTCTTGAGTGTCTTGAGGGTAATCACATTCGAAGACGCTCATGTGTCAATGAGGGCCCACTTGAACTCTGAATCCTTGATGCGTGCAGTAACGTGTAGGGCCCGGTTGTGGCCTTCTTCCACCATCATGTCTTCTTCTGTAAATGTAATATTATTCACAGACATCTCTGATGTTCTTGAGGATTCTGGACGTAAAGTAGATAAATGCACGTCCAGGGCTATCTAGTTGATGGAAGAAAACGTCTCCAACCGCTGGCTCTTCGAGAGGTGTAAGAGTTCGCATAAACTTTCCACTAGAGAAGCCTCCTCATGATCCACTGGTCTCTGGTTTATAGTGAAAGTGTTGACATGAGGAGGATCATTGCGAAGATTAGTCCCCAGTACAGAAATCTTTATGATAGGAGAACCGCTCATATCTGATGTCATCTTGATGAGGAGATCGAGTATACCGTTTATTGTCTCCTTGATCAGGTCTATATTCTTCATGTGAATATCTTGTACCCGTGCTAGCTCGATCAATGTTGGGATTCTTCTGGATATGCCATTAGATATGTCTTTGGGAAGGGGGTATCTTCATTGGAGATACTACGACCGAAATTTGAAATTGTTGGGGGAGTCCTAAGACCAACCATTTTGAAATCAGCCAAATAGGATCGGGTATTGATGGAAATGACTTCACAATCGAGAGATTAATCTCCCATTGTGGTCGCCTGCTGGTTTTAGTAATTTTGGGTGTGTGGATGATAAATGAATCTAAACCCTAAACAAATACACTGCACGGGAGTGCTTTTAATTCGAGAGATCAATCTATACAATTCTGGCCTAAACCCATAAATGGTCGTTCCAGAATTGATTCGGTCACAAAGTGAAGGAGATGGGGTTGATCTTAGGGAGGGAAGCGAAGAAGGTGTTGAGATTGTGAAGGTGTTGGTTGTTTATGACTTGTATTAGAATATTGAACTAGCTTGCAATAATGTAAGCAATCAGCTCTGGTATTTTCTGGATACGAATGACAACACTTGGTTTTCTGTGCTTGTCTTGGAAATAGGGAGGAGAACCTATTTATACAAGTCATTGAGCCTAACCTTCGTCTCTCATGGGAAGTGGAGGAAATGGAGTCGTGTTAGTGTGTCACTATCAATCTTTGCCCACTTCTCCCATCATCACTAACCGTCCATGTCTTCCTGACATGCTCTTGTGATGGCGTGTTGCACGCTGCACGCTGTAAACCGCCAGACTAATACCCCAGTAAGTATCCCCTATTTTTTGACATTCTTGATGTCTCGAGTGTGGATCATGGGACCCATGGGAAGTAGCATACGGTGCTAGGTTAAATAACTAAGTTATTAGGGAAATCGATATTTATGAAATATCGTGTGTATTCTGTACATGTAATGCATCAAATATATTCAGCATGTATAAAGCATCACTGTTTTAAGGCTTAACGGAGTAAGGCACGGATAAGCGTCTTAAAATAGCATCACGTCCAACCATATTCGAGTGATTGTTTGGAGACTGCATGGTCGAGCCATACCTTGGCCGATCACTCTATGTGGAAGAGTGGCGGACGGTGATCATGGGGATGCTTCATTAGTCGCTTAACTCCTAGCCAAGGCTTACCAACCAAGCTGGTAGAGTTGGACGGACGAGATGATCTTGTGACGCTCATTTGCGACCATTGATAGAGTTTAAGATTTTGAAGAGGTGCACAAGCATCACTCTTCATCTTGGTCGAAACCAAGCATGAGAGGTATTTTAGGCAAGACCGACCGGGCATGCGTGTAGAAGGCTTGCCGGTGTATACGTCTGTACCTCACTATCCCATGAAGGTGCGATCTAGGCCACTCAATTTGACCGGCAAAAAGGAGCGGTTGAGATTGATTTGCAACATAAATCCCATACCGCAAAGGAGTTGGAAACCGCACGACATGCCTACTTCAGGCGCGCGTTTCAAGACGTCCGGCCATGGTTGGCCTTGGTCGATCGGTCATGCGTGTAGGGTTTTTACATGCACACGATGATCATGTTGTCATTCTAGGGACATTTTAAGTCTACATCTACACCCTCCATCCAAGCTTGCGAAGATGGACGCTCGTAATCGATTAGCGACACATGTAACATGCCGCAAACCCTAATTAGGGTTTTGTATGGTTCACGCCCATGCAACTTCAACCGATCTGTTTTGCATATTATGCTCATCCCTTGGAGAGGCCGATCATGTAGGGCCCACATTGGGCCGGAGGTGAGTATGTGTGTACTTGTTCCATAGTCTTAGGTGTGATCTAAGCCATCCAACCATGCTTTTGAAGTTGGATAGTTGTGATCAATTTTAAGACAATAATGTAATTCCGTGGTTTTTAAAGCATCACGCCAGCCATGTTTCGAGCAATCGTTCACTTCTCCATGGCTTGGTCGTGAGATAACCGATCAGGTAGGTGGAAAGTAGGTCCACCAGTGTGCATGCCGGCACTTCACCGATCGATCGTGAGATGATCCAAGCCGTCCAACTTTTCTTGCGAAGTTGGATGGTCGCGACTTCTTTGAGACTGTTTTTGACAGCCTTGCGCATACGAGCCACTCCATACCAGCTCGACCATCCTTCTTCAAGGATGGAGTTTGGTGGTTCTTTGGGGGCATAGCACATTTTCGACCGGCCAGGGCATAAACGGTCTCGCTGGTGGTCATTGCGGTGATAGCATTCTCCTGCTGAGGATCGTCTAGGCTGGTTAAATCATGCGGCCAACTTGCGTGGCCATGATCATTTCTGAGAATGATATGGACAGTCCATATTTCCCTTAGGAAATTAAATATGCTCAATCGGGATAGTATAACACACCGAGAGATGTATGCTCAGTCGGGCTAGTATAACACACCGAGAGATATATAGCATGTATGGGTATTTCGTGCATGTCTCATTATTGATACTTGGATATTCATGTTACTCTGCTGAGAACAACAATCAGTCATCATGCCGCACCAATAATGAGATTCCCACTGAGAACAACACAGGAAATACAAGGCTAGTCATGCATTAATTAATAATGCTATAAATCCACAGAATATCGGGATTGTTGCTACATACTCCTTCCCGGGTGAATTTTGTATATTTATCGAATTGCTTCAAATAAATAAAACGAGAGGATTTCTGCGCTCATCGTTTATCAAATGGCATTACCCTTTGCAGGATGTCGGCACAAAATTGGTTTTACAACTTTAGCCATGAACTGAAATCCACCGTCAACAATGACACAACAAGATTTTGCTAACGAGGAAACCGCAAATGCATAAAAACTCCGGGACCTAGTCCAGAATTGAATACTCTCAGGATTAAGCCGCTATATAAAATAAACTAACTTCGTATAGTTGAGACCAAGCAACTAAACCTATAGTTCACCTAGTTCCGTCTGTATTCTCACGCCTCCAACCTGTAAACAAGTCACGTACTTCGACCAATTCTTTTGGTTCATATTCCAAAAAGTAAAGGAACAACAAATCTGTTTGGTATCAACTTTCTTCAACCAAGTGATATGAGTTGCGCAAAGGCTCTTTTGTTTATCTTAACATAAACTCCTTTGCCAAGTTCCAAGATCTATCTTATGTTCAATCACCAAAAGGTAATCTTTAAGATTAAGCGAACAAAACTCTTAATCCAAAGAATTATGTTGATGCCGATCTACGCAATTAATCAATCCAATCTACCACAAGGATAAACCGATTATTAATTGGATCCTCTTTTACCGAAACAAGTATTGTGCACACCAAAGATTATAAAACCAAGTAATAAATCTTATATCTCTTCTTTGTCTTCAAATCTTCTTAGATCTTTAATAAACACCTACACACAACTACTTGAATCTCTTGTGATCAATTACACACATAACGGAGTATGTTAAAAATGGATTATCACAAGATCGTCTTTAGATCTAACAATAGTCTAAAGATCCATGTTGAAACCTTGAACTAGTTTGAGTGAATCTTATATCAGAAGAGAAGATACTCAAGCATAAACAAACTAAGTGCAATCAAAGTTCAACCACCGTTAGTCAATCAAATCAATATAGAAACTAAAGATAAACCGCAATTATCTAGTTTCCCACCAACGGTACGCACTAGAGCTTCTCAATCCCAAATAGGCGGCTTCACTAGTAACAGTACTGTAGGACCAGAATATCGCTATGATATTATTCTTGCGAGATTAACAACACTTCTGCAAACATCATCGCGAGTTCTTTAACAACACTTAGCGAGTGTCACAGAATGATTTGAAGAATGATGTAATAGCTGACGAATGAAGAAACACGGGAAGAGCGTGATTATCCTGCGATGGTTACAACGCTTGCGAGAATGGACATTATAACTATTGCGATAATATCGCGGGTCAGATCCGAAATTAAAGGACAACTTAGCTGTCATCCACTATGTAACTATACTATATAAAGAGACCCAGTAGATTCAAAAAAGGAGGATGTATTTTTTGAGTGTTGAGAAAGTCTTGTGGAGAGAGAAAATTCAAGAGAGTGGTTGTATTCTTGATTTCTTCCATTTCTTGTAAACATTTCTGAGAATCAAATAATAAAGTGTTGTTTTTAATCTTCAAATATGTCTTAATTACAGTAAATTCTTATCAAGGGTGTAGTGTAGGATTTCCTACAACTATATTTTGGCGCTAGAAACAGGGATTGAAAGTTGAACATTATAGGAAAAAGCAAGATTAAAGATCAATATTCGAGTTAAGAAGATGATTGAACAAATTGGTGAAGAAGTTGAAGAAAAAATAATTGAAGCAAAGGAGGATTATAGGAAGTTGGAGTGAAATACGATAACAAAAACAATGATCAACCAATTCCATGAAAATATTAGAGGAAAGATTCATAAACGAGACTTTGAAGGAAAAAGAATTATGACGGTGGAGAAAATATCACCTCTGAAGGATTGGGAAAAGCATGAAATCACATTCACAACAGCATAAATATCAAAAGAAAATTTGGATCATACATCTCCATTGGTAATCACGGTATCTACTATGCGAGTGAAGAAGGAAAAATCAACAAGATCTGCAGAAGAATGGGCCGTGAATAGAACTTTGGTGGATGCATGAAGTTCTGTTGATATTATATTCTATCATACATTTAAGAAAATGGGATATAAGGATGAAGAGATGTCTTGTTCAAATTATCACATTCATGGTTTTGGAAAATCTATAACAAAACCTAAAGGCGAAATAATGGTACGAATTCCGCTAGGAGAGATTGAAACACAAGTAACATTATGTGTGGTGGATGTGGAGGCACAATATAACATGATATTGGGGAGACCATGGATACATGCAATCAAGGCTGTAGCATCAACATTACATCAATGCATCAAATTTCCTATGCCTAGTGGAATTGTAGAAATTAGAGGAGATACTGATCTTGCGAAGATGTGTTATCGAATTTAAGTGATAAATTATGAAGAGCATCCAAACATGCGAAAAGCTCGCATAAAATTGGAAAAAGAGGCAAAGAAGGAAGAAGAATTTAAAGTTTACATGATAAGAGCAAGAGAAGGAAAAGGAATACCCAGCGAGATCTCGCAAGAAGATGATGAGCCCGCGAGAGTCATAGAAACACCAACACCAATGGGAGAACTTGAGGCCAGCTACACCGCAGCAGAACCAACAAAGGAATTAAATGTTGGAAGTGAAGAAGAACCTAAAATGCTGAAAATTGGAACTAAAATGGGTGCAGATGAAGAAGAACAAACCATAAATCTCTTGCGAGAGTATAAGGATATTTTCGCGTGGAGTATGGATGAGATTCCTGGAATGGATCCATCAGTTGCATGTCATAAGTTAGAAATTAACAAAGATGTGAGACCATTCAAGCAAAGGATAAGGAAAATCGCAACAACTTATCACTCAAAAATAGAAGAAGAGTTACAAAAAATACTTGATGATGGAATTATAAGACAAGCAAAATACCCGGAATGGATCGCTATAGACTTTACTGACTTAAACAAAGCTTGCCCTAAAGATAGTTTTCCATTACCATATATTCCTCAAATGGTTGAATCAGCAGCAGGAAATGATAGAATATCTTCATTAGATAGGTATAAAGGTTATAACCAGATTCCTCTCGCTGAAAAAGATCAAGAGCACACCGCATTTTTTCCTCCAAGAGGATTATATTGTTACACAAAAATGCCTTTTGGGTTACAAAATGCTGGTGCAACGTATCAAAGAATGGTGGAGAAGGTGTTCGCAAAGTGGATACACAAAACATTAGAGGTGTATGTAGATGACATGTTAATAAATAGTAAAGAATCTAAGAACCATGTGCATGATTTGAAGGACATTTTTGATCAAATGCGACTCTTTAACATCAAGGTGAATCCTGAGAAATGCATTTTTGGAGTAGCGTCAGGGAAATTTTTAGGTTATATTGTATCAAAAGAAGGAATTCAAGTTGATCCAGAGAAAGTACAAGCAATTCACGATATGCCAACGCCAGCAACAGTGAAAGATGTACAGAAGTTGAATGGGCTCTTAGCCTCGCTAGGAAGATTTATCTCTCGATCTTCAGATAAATGCAAGCGTTTCTTCAATATACTCAGGAAGGGTACAAAAATAAAATGGACAGATGAATGTGAGAAGGCTTTTCAAGGAGTTAAAGAATATCTTATGAACATATCTATTTTACAGAAAGCGGAGCCGGGAGAAGAATTATTGATTTATCTTGCGACAACATCGCACGCATTAAGCGCAGTATTACTGCGAATAGATGCAGAGGTAGAAAAACCAATTTATTACATCAGCTAAACGTTTAATTCTGCAGAGAGAAATTATTCGAAAATTGAGAAGCTAATTCTGGCATTGGTTTATGCAACCTTTAAACTTCGCATATATTTTCAGGCACATAAAGTAAAGGTATTAACAAAGGTGCCAATTAAATCAGTAATGAAGAACTCAAAAAGATTAGGCATAGTTGAGAGATGGAATGCACAAGTAGGGCACTTCGAAATCAAATATGAAGTCCTATCCTCACCAAAATCACAAGTTGTGGCAGATTTTTTAGCAGAATTTCCTCTAGAAGATGATAAAGCTGTGGAAGAAATGATGGACATAGAAGAAGAACATGGAGATCCAAAAGATCTATTAAAGGAACCCAACATGTGGGAAATATTGGTGGATGAGTCATCAAATGGGGAAGGAAATGGAATTGGAGTGGTCTTTATTTCGCCAGAAGGAGAAAAAATGGCTTTCTCATTTCGTTTGGAATTCACATCTACTAATAATGAGACAGAATATGAAGTTGTGGTGCATGCTCTAAAGTTCGCCGTAGAGATGAAGTTGGAGAACGCAAGGATTACCAGTGACTCACAATTGGTTATTCGCCGGATAAAAGGAGAATACACAAAAAATGAACCATCTCCGAAGAAATACAAGAAACTTGATGAAGAATTGTCTACGAAAATTCCAAAAATAAAATGGAGACATATATCAAAAAATATAACCGACTCACAGATGCTTTTGCGTTCATATAAAGTATGATGACAAACCTAGCTGCGATATGCATAAGAATTCAGACGCTTGTATCACCTTCAATTAATAAAGAAGAAGAGGAAAAGGCGGATGTAATGATAATAGAAAATGACGCAGAAGAACCAGCCAGCGACATTATCGCAGATTGGAGAGAAGAACTTCACGCATACTTGGCGACAGGTGAAACACCAAGAAATAGATTGGAGGTGCACAAATTAAATATCCGTGCAACAAATTATGAATTAAGGGATGGAGTATTGTATTGAAAATCTTTTAATGGGCCATTACTTAGATGTTTGACACGGGAAGAAGGAGAAAAAGTGTTAAAAATGTTGCATAGAGGAGATGCTGGTAATCATAGCGGAGGAAGATCTTTGTCTTATAGAACAAAAATGCAAGGCTATTATTGGCCATATATGCATGAAGATGCAAAACAATTATCAAAGCGTTGTGAATATTTCCAGCGATATGGAAAGAGGATACATGCACCGGGGGCACCATTATCATCTTCAAAAAGTGTGTGGCCTTTTGGAAAATGAGGCTTAGATATTGTGGGACCCTTTGTGCCAGGTTCAGGGAAGAAGAAATACTTAATTATCGCGATAGATTACTTCACAAAGTGGGCAGAAGTAAAAGCAGTACAACACATTCGAGATAAAGATATATTTACATTCATCTTTGAAAATATCATCTGCAGATTTGGAATTCCAGCACAGTTGGTTTCTCATAATGGAAAATAATTTGAAGGACAAAATATAGAGTTGCTACTCAATACATTTAAGATAAGATGTGGAAAATCTACTCCATTATACCCACAAGCTAATGGTCAGGCTAAAGAAGCTAATAAGACAATCGCAGACATCTTAATTTTTTTTTAGAAGGGTACCATAGATCATGGTGTGAACAGGTACATAATTTAGTCTGGGCTTACAACACAAACAGGAGAGAGGCAACTGGGATGTCACCTTTTTGTTTAACATATGGTGTTGAAGTAGTACTACCAACAGAAGTTGTTATTCCTACAACAAAAAGAGAGGTTTGGGAGAAGAATCTTAATGTTAGCATGATTCTAAGAGAACTTGATGAATTAGAAGAGAAGAGAGAAAAAGCATTACAACATATGGAAAATTATCAGCGAAGGTTGGCTAGCGAATATAACAAGCGAGTCAAAAAACGTGAGTTTCAACCAGACGATTTAGTTCTGCGAGAAACACCAGAGTACCAGCGAGAACGTGGTGGAAAGTTGGCAAGAAAATGGGATGGACCGTATATCATTAAAGAGATAATTGGAATAGGGGCATACAGGTTGGTGGACCCAAAAGGCATAGATGTTGGTCAAAGACTTGGTAGACCATGAAACAGATTATATTTAAAAAGATATTATCAGTAACAAATTTTTAATGAAACAAAGAAGAAATGGGCAAAAGAAATTTTTACAGCTGCGAGTTTATTTGCAAGGTTATTCAAGATTATATAAAGAATGAAAGATTGCGATATACGCAAAAGAAACAAAGAACGGGATGAACCTTTATGGCGTACACCCTAGTTCGCGAATACAATTTCGCAAGAGGCAAATATAAGACCTAAAGTACGTCATATTAGGGGGTATCTCTTTGCGTGACTCAGGGATAAGGTTATACCATTGCTGGAACCTGAGACATGTAGAATGGGGTCCATCTCTTTGATATACCTATCCAGGGGAGATACTTTGGATTTCCAACTATATAAGGTTATACCTTGGTTGGATGACCGAGGGTCTCTTCTAAGGGGTGCAGAGTATGACCAAGGCGCCGAGGTACATGGTTGAGCCAAGGATGCCCGGGATGGACGAACCTACCCTGGACATTCTTGGTAAGTCTTGGCTATGATGCACTCGGCCTCAAGAAAACCCTATTTAGGGTGCAGTCTCATAACTATAAGCCATATATGCATAAAGGATAAGAGGCTGTGAAAACAACTGGTTGTTGTTAAGACTGGATGGGAGGAGCTAGTCTTGTATGGCCGATGTGCCCTCCTTGAAGGGGAAACCAGGGGGAGTAAGGGCGGAACCCTCCATTAGGGAGCTGATAAGTGTCTTAAGATGGCAATGTCATGGGGCTTTGTGCTCGCAAGAACATTTAGGCCTGTCATATTGTCACGTGACAAATACAGAGGCAACAAGACATAAGAAAAAGTTAAGATGAGATCAATGGGTTTTTACATGAAAGTGTAAAGACGTCCTGCGATTTAATCGCAAGACGGCTATGTCATGGGGCTTTGTTCTCGCAAGGGAACTTAAACCTGTCATATAGTCGCAGAGAATTGATAAAATACAAGAGCTAAGGCAATATCAATGGGTCTCTACATACGAATGTAAGGACGTCCTGCGATTTTGTCGCAGAAAGAAACGTGGCGAAATAAGACCTTTAATTAGGAAGGCAAAATAAGACCACAAGAATAACCCTACCCATTAACTATTTCATTTTTCTAAGATGCAGGAGATATTTGTTCATTCCAAGAAAGATAATGAGGGGGCAAGTATGGGAATTGATAAATAAAATACCATTATCTTTCTCGTAGAGTATTGAGAAGAACAGAAATTCAATAGAGCTCCAACATGAGTTTTAAAATTGAAAGAGGTTACATCATTCGCAAGAAAGATAACTAAAAGAAAGAAAAAACAAAATTCAAGCATTATCTTTGCCAGAGTTATTAGCCTCGCCAACATTCTTCTCATGATCAACTTGAATTTCTTCTTCATTTAATGACTCATTAACGGTTGTTCCATCACCAGCAGCTACTTTAGTAAGATGAGATTTTTCTTTATCCACTGAATTTTCCTGAGAAACATCTTCTTCATCACTTACATACTCCAGATCACTAGCCATGGGAAGAGGAATTTCATCATCATCTTGTAGTTGCAGGATTTCTCACACTACACCCTTGTCAAGAATCTATGAAAATTAAGTCATAATTGTGAATGAACAACAACACTTTTATTAATTCACTTTCTGGAAGATTTACAAGAAATATCAAAACTCAGAAATACAACTTTCTTTCTGGAGTTTCTCTCTCCTCTCAACTCTCAAAAGTACCTCATCCTCTTCTGGATTTAGTCGAACCCTTTATATAGGAAAATACATAGTGGAAGACAGCTAAGATTTCCCCTTAATTCGGATTTACTCTGCGATCTCATCGCCATAACTTTAGTATTCATCTTTGCCAACTTTGTAACCATCGTGAAGCAGACTTATTCTTCTCATATATCTTTGGTCATTAATTGTTATATTACTCTTTTGTGACACTCGCCAAATGTCGTTTAAGAATCTTGCGATGTTCTCGTCAAAGTGTTATTAATACTTGTAGAAATGTTTGGGTTTCTCGCAGAAGTGTTGTTTCCATCACGAGAATATCGTTGTGGCGATATTCTGGTCCTACATCTTGCCTCTTCTCATGTCTTTTCTGCGAAGAAGATAAGATATGAGAACTTTCAATTCTTCATGATGCTCGCAGCTTCTTTCTTTACAAGTTTTATTCTCGATAAACCTCCGTTTATTTAGTTTAATCGCCTACACGTGTTGTAGCTCTTCTTAACACATGTCCTCTTAATGGGTCCTATTGCTCTTGTCTATAAAAGGTGGAGTCAAACTCCGGAAATAATTTCCTCTTTTTACTTCTTCATCTTCTTTATCCGTTTATTTCACTTTCCTTCTGCAACTTTTCTTTACCTTCATATTCTCCTGCTACTGTTTTAATGGAAACGTCAAGGTATGTATTTCGATTACCTTTTTTTTTTTTTTTTTTTACTTTTGTTCTTCGATCTTCCTGATTTAATTCATTATAATTCTTCTCATATTTTACTTTAGAGTAGCTGTCCCTATCGCCCATTCTGAAACTCCAAACCCTAACTCCCTCAAGAAGCTTGTTGAAAAGAGGAGGAAGAAGGATTTTGCGAATGATAAGGTAGTAAGAAACACATTTTATCTTAATAACAATATTGTTGCCTCTGTTTCTTATCTAAATTATTATTTGCAGAATGACGAGAACGTTGCTAGACCTCATAAAAAAAACCGTCGCAATAAAACTCTTGAAGCTGATATCATTATTCATGAGTTATCATCTAGGAGAGTTATCGTCACACCCTTACAATCTAATCCTCCTTCTTCTGTCTGCGAGAACCTCACTATCAATACCCCCCTTTCTTCAGAAAATTTGACAAATCAAATCCCTACAAATGTTGTGGCTGAAACTCCTTCTAGTCCAATATTGCCTTCAACTGTCACTTTCCCAAAAACTCCTCCTTCTCATAATGCATCCATCGCAGATGATTCAAATCATCAACTTGCTATCATTACTACTTCATCCTCTGCATCTCTTCCTCCATCAAATGAAACCTTTGTTGGAGTTGATATTGCTTTTAAAATTTTATCTAATATCTTAGATAACGCTAGAAAGTATTCCACTGATTCTCTTCAATATGAAGCTTGCGAGACTTTACTCAAGTATTTTGGCTCTGATAATTCTGCTTCGCGAGTATCCTTGGAATATGAAGTTGAAGATCTAAGGAAAAGCCTTCAAGTTAAAACTTCTGAGTGTAACACTCTGAATCATATTCTTCTCAATTCTTCACTTGAGTGCGAGAATCTTCGCAGACATAATGACGAGCTGAAATGTATAGTTTTCCTGCCTCTATCTTTTTTTCTCTCCATTCTAATAATTTCTCGTCTTCCTTATTTTTTATACTCCATTCCTTTTAAATGTTTGGTTTATTTATTTAGCTTCAAATCGGAATCGATTAATGAAGATATTTGAATTAGAATTAATCGCTGAAGAAGCTCGCGCTGAAAAAGAGTCTTGGATGGACCAACATAATAGATTAGATAATTTTTATACTTACTCAATTGATCACATAAATAATATTACTAATGAGAATAATCAATTGTCACAAAGCCAAAATTTACTGTGTAGCGAAGTTTCTCGCCTTTCATATTTGTTATTTAAGACTGATTTAGCGATGGAATCTTTATCAGATGAGAATAAAACTCTATCCCAAGAAAAGCATAAATTTTCAAGTTTGATGGCGGCTTCCTCGCAACAATTAGATAATCTTCAAAGATTTTGTGATAACCAATAGCAATCTCTTCGCTCCCTTAAAGATGAACTCAAGGAAGTAACTGAATCATCTGCTGCTGAGAAGGATAAACTTATCAAGGGTAGATTAACTCTTAGTTTAAAGGCTAATGAACTTAAAGATCAGTATTCCCAATTAGAGAAATCTCATTCTTTACTAGCAAAAGAAAACCTTTATCTTCGCACCAAAGAAGAAAACATGAAATCTCGTCTGAAGGGTATGGTTGGCGATAAATTTGACGATGCTATGAATCAGTGGGAGAATTTTTTTCTTTGCACTAATCCAAAATTTAACCTCTCAAAAAGAAGGTAGTCAGTTGACTTCCTCAATTGTTGATTTTTCTGATAAATTCCTATGTTTTTATTCTCGTGAGATCTTCATTTGAATATTTCCTTGTCATTTTTGGTATTTACAGAATCTGAAAGAAGCCATCTCGCTACTATTACTGCTCTTACTGAGAAATTATATAAAGTTCACAAAGAAAACAAGACTCCCATTTCCGATTGTTTGGACGTTCGCGATAAGGCAGAAAGAAGGCTTGATTATCTTGAGTATTTCAAGAATATGGAGATTAGAAACCGTGATAGAGGCTTTCTTCGCAAAGTTCATCTTTCTGTCGAAGTTCTGTTGAATAAGATTCTGATCTCCCACTCTCTCCCTCCTGAATCTGTTCTTCCTCTAGAAGCTGAGGATGACAAAATTCCCATTCCTATGGATAAAGATTTAGAAGATACACCCACTGAAGGAGAAGAAGGAGCTGAAGAAGATAACCCAGAAAAGGATGAAGGCTCTCCTAGAGAAGAAGAAATTCACAAAGAAAAGGATGCTTGCGATATTGAAAAGAATGATGGCGATACTGATAAATCTGCTGGTGAGAATGATAAATCTTCTGGCGAGAATAATAAATCTGGCGAGAAGAATACTGATGAGCATGTCGCTTAAGTTTAAGTTTCATTTTTGCTTTCTCTTCCTGCTTATTTTTTCGCGAGGAATGTAACTTGGATAAATTTGAACTTTTCCTGTTGTCTGTGTTGAACCTTCTCAAGGAAGATATTAAGATTTTACTTGCTTATTCCTCTTCTTGCCCTTTAATATTTTTCTTGAGATGGTGAATTATATTCCTCATCTTCCTTTATTGATGAATTTGTTGGTGATATTAAAAATCTGAAGTAATCTGCCTCCTGCGATGAATAGATATTTCTTGCATTCTCAAATAAAATAATTAATGTTCAATATTAATCTGTTGGTCTTATTATGCCTTCCTAGTTAAAGGTCTTATTTTGCCAACCTTTAATATTTTTCTGCGACAAAATCGCAGGACGTCTTTACATTTACATGTATTGACCCATTGATCTTGCCTTATCAGTATCTTTTCAATATCTCTGCAACAATATGACAAGTCTAGATTCTCTCGCGAGAACAAAGCCTCATGACATTGCCGTCTTGCGATGAAATCGCAGGACGTTTTTACACTTTCATGCAAAAACCCATTGATCTCATCTTAACATTTTCTCTTTAGGCTTTTTGCCTTTGTATAATTTTCGTCACGCGACAATATGATAGGCCTAAATGATCTTGCAATCATAAAGCCCCATGACATTGCCGTCTTAAGACACTTATCATCTCCCTAATGGAGGGTGCCGCCCTTATCTTCCCCCTGGTTGCCCCTTCAAGGAGGGCACATCGGCCATACAAGACTAGCTCCTCCCATCCAAATTTACCAACAACCAGCTGTTTTCGCATCCTCTTGTCCTTTATGCCTATATGGCTTATAGTTACAAGACTGCACCCTAAGTGGGGTTTTCTTCAGGCCAAGTGCATCATAGCCAAGACTTACCAAGAATGGCAAGGGAGTTTCGTACGCCCTTGGCACCCTTGGCTCAACCATGTACCTCGGCGCCTTGGTCATACTTTGCACTTCTTGGAAGAGATTCTCGGTCGTCCAACTAGGGTATAACCATATATAGTTGGAAATCCAAGATGTCTCTCCCGGATAGGTTTTCTTTAACCCCAACATCTGCATGACTCGGATCCAAAACGGTATAACCATACCCCCCCTAATCATGTCAAGAGATACCCCCTCCTATGACGCGCTATTAGGTCTTACATTTTCCTCTTGCGAAATTTTATTCGCGAACTAGGGTGCACGCCATAAAGGTTCGTCCCATTCTTATGTCTCTGCGAAATTTTGATTCGCTTTTCTTGCGATTATAATCGCCAAAAATGCCAATAAGAATTTATCATTAAGAAAGAAGAATTTATCATTTGTTCCATCAGACAATATACCAGTACTTCTTACCTCACAAAAATTATCATTGATAATACCTCTTCAGATATAATCTATTCCATGGTCTATCAAGTCTTTGGCCAACATCTCTTCCTTCAGGATCCATTAATTTGTATGCCCCAGTTCCAATTATCTCTTTGATAATATATGGTCCATCCCATTTTCTCGCCAACTTTCCACCACTCTCTCGCTGATAACTTGGTGTTTCTCGCATCACTAGATCGCCAGGTTGAAATTCACGCTTCTTTACACGTTTGTTGTACTCGCGAGCTAATCTGCGTTGATAATTCTCCATATGTTGTAGAGTTTGTTCTCTTTTTTCTTCTAATTCATCCAACTTATTCAGTATCATACCAGCACTTAAATTTCTTTCCCATGCTTCTCTTTTTGTTGTAGGAATAACGACTTCTGTTGTAATACAGCTTCTACCCCATATGTCAAACAAAATGGTGACATTCCAATTGCTTCTCGTCTAGTTGTGTTATAAGCCCATATTGCATTATGTACTTGCTCGCACCATGCTCTGTGGTATCCTTCTAACTTCTTTTTCAAGATTTTTGCGATTGTTTTATTAGTTGCCTCATCTTGACCATTTGCTTGCGGGTATAAAGGAGTAGACTTTCCAAATTTTATCTTAAATGCATTGAGTAACAACTCTATATTATGTCCCTCAAATTGCTTTCCATTATCAGATACTAACTGTGCTGGAATCCCAAATCTGCATATTATATTTTCAAAAATGAATGTAAAAATATCTTTATCGCGAATATCTTGTACTGCCTTTACTTCTCCCCATTTTGTGAAATAATCTGTTACGGCAATCAGATATCTTCTCTTTCCATAACCAGGTATAAATGGTCCCACAATATCTAACCCCCATTTCCCAAAGGGCCATACACTTGTTGAAGATGATAATGGTGCTCCTGGTGCATGTATCTTTTTTTCGTATCCCTGGCAATCCTCGCAACGCCTTGAGAGTTGCTTTGCATCCTCATGCATATATGGCCAGTAATAACCCTGCATTTTTGTTTTATATGCTAAAGATCTTCCTCCACTGTGATTACCAGCGTCACCACTATGTAACATCTTTAATATTTTTTGTCCTTCTTCTCTCGTCAAACATCTTAGCGATGGTCCATTAAAAGATTTGCGATATAACACTCCATTTCTTAGCTCATAATTGGTTGCCCTACTTTTCAACTTGTGTGCTTCTAATCTGCTTCTTGGAATTTCTCCTCTTGCCAAGTATGCATGAAGATATGCTCGCCAATCCGTGATATTGCTCGTGGGTTCTCCTTCGCCAGCTTCTACCATCATTACATCTGTCTCTTTTTCTTCTTTGTTTATCGATGGAAATGAAAGTGTTTAAATTTTTATGCATCTCGCCAATGGATTTGTCATCATACTAGATATGAAAGCGAAAGCATCTGTGAGCCTATTATCTTTCCTTGATATGTGTCTCCATTTTATTTTTGGAATTTTCGCAGATAATTCTTCAACAAGTCTTTTGTATTTTCTTAGAGATGGCTCATTTGTTATGTACTCTCCTTTTATTTGACGAATAACCAATTGTGAATCGCTGGTGATTCTGGCATTTTCCAAATTCATTTCTATCGCGAATTTTAAAGCATGGATCACAGCCTCATATTTTGTCTCATTGTTTGTAGATGCGAATTCTAATCTAAATGAAAAAGCTGTTTTTTCTCCTTCTGGCGATATGAAAACAACTCCAATTCCATTTCCTTCTCCGTTTGATGATCCATCCACTAATATTTCCCATTTGTTGGGTTTTGTTAATAGTTCTTTTGGATCTCCGCATTCCTCTTCTACATCCATCATCTCTTCCACAGCTTCATCATCCTCCAAAGGAAATTCAGCCAAGAACTCTGCGATGACTTGGGATTTTGGCGAAGATAGAATTTCATATTGGATATCAAAGTGTCCTACTTGTGTGTTCCATCGCTCAACCCTACCTGATCTTTTTGAATTTTTCATTACTGATTCAATGGGTACCTTTGTTAATACTTTGATTTTATGTGCTTGAAAATAAATTCTAAGCTTGAAAGTCGCATGTACCAATGCTAGAATTAACTTCTCAATCTTGGAATAATTTCTCTCTGCAGAATTGAATGTTTTGCTGATATAATAGATTGGTCTTTCTACTCCTTCATCTACTCGCAACAATACTGCACTTAGCGCGTATGTGGTTGTCGTGAGATAGATCAATAATTCTTCTCCTGGTTTAGCCTTTTGTAAAATAGATACATTCACTAAATGTTCTTTGATTCCTTGAAAAGCCCTTTCACATTCATCTTTCCACTTGAATTTTGTTCCCTTCTTCAATATGTCGAAAAAATGTTTGCACTTATCTGAAGATCGTGAAATGAATCTCCCTAGCGAGGCTAAGAGTCCATTCAATTTTTGTACATCTTTTATTGTTGCGGGTGTTGGAATATCGCGAATTGCTTGTACTTTTTCTGGATCAACTTGTATTCCTTCTTTTGATACAATGTACCCCAAAAATTTCCCAGAAGTTACTCCAAAGGTACACTTATCAGGATTCACTTTAATATTGAATTGCCGTATTTGATCGAAAATCTCTTTTAAATCTTGTACATGATTCTCTGCTTCTTTGCTTTTGATCAGCATGTCATCTACATACACTTCTAATGTCTTGTGGATCTATTTTTCAAACACCTTCTCTACCTTTCTTTGATAGGTTGCTCCAGCATTTCGCAAACCAAATGGCATCTTTGTGTAACAATATAATCCTCTTGGAGCAAAAAATGTTGTATGTTCTTGATCTTCCTCATCGAGAGGAATTTGGTTATATCCTTTATATCCATCCAGTGATGATATTATTGCATTTCCTGCTGCTGATTCAACCATTTGTGGGATATCTGGCAATGGAAAACTATATTTTGGACAAGCCTTGTTTAAATCAGTAAAATCTATACAAATTCTTATCCATTTGTTCTTATTTGGGACCACCACCATATTTGCAATACATTCTGGATATTTTGCTTGCCTTATAATTCCTGCATCGAGCATTTTCTGTAGTTCTTCCTCTATTTGAGAATGGTATGTTGTTGCGATTTTTATTATTCTTTGCTTGAATGGTCTTATATTTTTGTTGATTTCTAATTTATGACATGCTATTGATGGATCTATCCCCGGCATTTCATCCATACTCCACGCGAAGATATCTTTATATTCTCACAAGAGATTTACAGTTTTTTCTTCCTCATCTGCCTCCATTCTAGTCCCAATTTTTAGTATTTTAGGCTCTTCTTTACTCCCAATATTTACTTCTTTTGTTGGTTCCGCTGCGGTGTAACTAGCTTTAGGTTCTCCCATTGGTGTTGGAGTTTTCATTTCTCTCGCGAACTCATCTCTCTCTCGCGAGACTTCACTAGGTATCCATTTTCCTTCTTTTTCCCTTATCATGTAAATTTTAAATTCCTCTTCTTTCTTTGTTTCTCTGTTCAATTTTCTGCGAGCTTTTCGCAGCTTTGGACGTTCTTCACAATTTTTCACTTCAATTTGGTAACATAATTTTGCAAAATCCGTATCTCCTCTAATTTCTCCGATTCCACTGGGCATAGGAAATTTAATGCACTGGTGTAACGTCGATGCTACGACTTTGATTGCATGTATCCACGATCTTCCCAATATCGTATTGTATGGCAATTCCACATCTACCACACATAATGATATTTGTGTTTCAATTTCTCCTAGTGGAATTCGTACCACTATCTCGCCTTTAGGTTTTGTTATAGACTTCCCAAAGCCATGAACATAATATGTTGAATGAGACATTTCTTCATCCTTATATCCCATCTTCTTGAAGGTATGATAAAATATCATGTCAACAGAACTTCCTGTGTCTACCAAAGTTCTATTCATAGCCCATTCTTCTACATATTTTATTGATTTATCCTTTATCATTGGTATAGTGGTTACTGTGACCACCAATGTAGATGTATGACTTAAATCTTCTTCTGGTATTTCTGCTGCTGTAAACGTGATTTCTTGTTTTTCCCAATCTTTCGATGATGATATCTTCTCCACTGTCATAATCTTCCTTCCTTCAAAATCCCGTTTATGTATCTTTCCCTTAATGTTTTCATGAAATCTATCAACCATTGCTTTTGTTACCATATCACATTCCAACTTTCTACAATCCTTTTTGATTCTGATCATCCTTCCTTCAATTATCTCACCGATTTACTTTCCTTAATCTTGAACAATTCTTATCTCCTTCTTCACTTTTTCTTCAATTTTCGTTAATTCATCCCTGTTTTGGGCGCCAAAATGTAGTTGCAGGATTTCCCACACTACACCCTTGTCAAGAATCTATGAAAATTAAGTCATAATTGTGGATGAACAACAACACTTTTATTAATTCACTTTCAGGAAGATTTACAAGAAATATCAAAACTCAGAAATACAACTTTCTTTCTGGAATTTCTCTCTCCTCAAAACTTTCTCAACTCTCAAAAGTACCTCATCCTCTTCTGGATTTAGTCGAACCCTTTATATAGGAAAATACATAGTGGAAGACAGCAAAGATTTCCCCTTAATTCGGATTTACTCTGAGATCTCATCGCCATAACTTTAGTCTTCATCTTCGCCAACTTTGTAACTATCGTGAAGCAGACTTATTCTTCTCATATATCTTTGGTCATTAATTGTTATATTACTCTTTTGTGACACTCTCCAAATGTCGTTGAAGAATATTGCGACGTTCTCTTCAAAGTGTTATTAATACTTGTAGAAATGTTTGGGTTTCTCGCAGAAGTGTTGTTTCCATCGCGAGAATATCGTTTTGGAGATATTCTGGTCCTACACATCTACTTCCAGAGGATTGACTGATACAGGGGAGAGAGCGTTGGATATTAAGATTTCATTCACGAGAACTTCAGCACTAAGATGAACTTTGCGAAGGAAGCCTCTGTCGCGATTCCTAATTTCCATGTTCTTGTAGTATTCAAGATAGTCATATCTTCTTTCTGATCGATCGCGACATTGGACATAATTGGCCAGAAGTTCACCATTTTCTTTGCAGACTGAAGCCAGTTTATCAGTCAAGTCAGAAATGGTGGTTTGAAGACTTTTCTCATATTCTGTGAGAAAAATAGATAAGCCAGAAAAATATTCAGACAAAGATCTTGCAAAAATATAAAAGAGAAATTTTAACAGAGAAGTTTACAATTAAGGCAGTCAAAATGACTACCTTCTCTTTGCGAAGATAAGTTTTGAATTAATGATAAGAAACAACTCTCCCACTGGTTCATGGCATCATCAAATTTATCTCTAACTATGCCCTTCAGGCGAGATTTTATACTTTCTTCTTTAGAAAGGAGATAAGCATTTTCTTTCTCCAATAAGGGATGATATTCTTTTAATTAGGAGAAACGTTCTTTGAGTTTATTAGCCTTTACACTTAGATCTATCCTACCCTGGATGAGTTTGTCCTTCTCGGCTATTGATGATTCAATTACTTCTTTGAGTTCTTCTTTCAATAAAGACAGAGATTGTTCTTGATTGTCACATACTTTCTGAAGAATACTTAAATGCTGCGAGGAGATCGCTATCTTATTTTAGAAGCTCCATTTTTCTTGAGATAAGATCTCATTTTCATCTGATAAAGTTTTTATCGCCAAATTAGCTTGGGTTAACAAATAAGAAAAACGAGTAACTTCGCTAGTTAACAGACTTTGCCTTTGTATTAGTTGGTTATTCTCATTGGCATGATTATCTATTTGGTCCATAGAATATGAATGAAGGTTATCTAATCTGTTATATTGGTCCATCCAAGAATATTTCTCAGCGCGAGCTTCTTTAGCAATAGACTCAAATCGGAATCTCTCCAAGAATCGTGTCCGATTTACAACTAAATATATGAACCAAGGGTTTAAAAGAAAATTAAGCACAGAAAAAAATGAGAATTTACTAAAATAGAAAAATCAAGAGATAAAATAAGGAAAATTATACCTTTTAGTTCCTCGTTCTTATTGCGAAGATTCTCACAATTCAGTAAAGAGTTGCGAAGCTTGTGCTGAAGAGTATTGCATTCTGAAGTCTTAACCCGAAGACTCTCTTTTAAAATTTCAATTTCGTTTTCCAGAGATTTATTCGCAGCCGTTTGTTCAGAACCAAAATATTTTCTTAAAACTTCGCAGACGCCACGCTTGACAGGATTAATGGAGGATTTTATAGTTTTATCCAGAATGTCAGACAAGACTTTAATAGCAACGTCTACATCAATTGAAGTTTCTCTAACAGGAGGGAGAGATGTAGGTGGTGAAGTGGTAACAATGGAGAGTTGAAGGTTTGAATTATTTGTGTCATCAGGAGGGGAGTGTCTGGAAAGGTAACATTTGGAAGTGAAAATGAATCAACTTGAGAAGTGACTACAGTAGAAGAAGAAGGAACTTCATTCGAAATAATATGGGGAGTTTCACTTATGAGAGGGTTAATTGAGGCAGGAGTATTGGGAGTGACACCGTCGCAAGCAAAAGGTTGGGGCACAATTTGCGATGCTATAGGGGTGGATTTTGAATAAGATAATGAGGGAATAGTAATTCCATATTCAATGGGTTTAATCTTGCGAGATCTCTTGCGAGGTTCAACAACATTCTCATTATCCTGCGAATAATAAACTAGATAAGAAACAGAGGCAACAATATTGTTATTAAGAAAACAAGTGTTTCTTACTACCTTATGATTCGCACGATTCCTCTCCGTTTCAGCCAGTTTCTGTTGCGAATTTTTGAGAAGATTAGGGTTTTAAGATAAAGGTTGCACATTAGAAGTAGTTTCACTGAAAAGAAGACACAATATGGGAATTATGAAAAATAAAATAGAAGAGATCAAATAAATTAGATAAACATAGTTTAGACAAGCATAATCGGATTTAATAATGTCAGAAGAGAATGTTTATACCTTTGAGACTCCATTAGAACAGTAGCAGGTGAACCTGTGAAAGAAGAAAAATTGCAGACGGGAAAGTTTACAGAGAAGAGAAGGGATGAAGAAGACGAAGAAGTAAAAGAAAAAGAATATTTCTTAAACAAGTTATCTTTTTTATAGACAGAAGAGGGGTAACCGGGTAATAAAGGATTAATCAGTTAAAAGAGGAGCATTCGACACGTATAAGCGGTCATACCTAATTTACAGGGCTTTGTCGGAGAAAAGAGATAAAAAACTAGGTAGCTGTGGCATTTTAATTCTCATAGTATTTTCTTCTTCGCAGAAAAGACATGAGAAGAGGCAAGATGTAGGACCAGAATATCGCCATGATATTATTCTTGCGAGATTAACAACACTTCAGCGAACATTATCGCGAGTTCTTCAACAACACTTAGCGAGTGTCACAGAATGATTTGAAGAATGACGTAATAGCTGACGAATGAAGAAACACGGGAAGAGCGTGATTATCCTGCGATGGTTACAACGCTTGCGAGAATGGATATTATAACTATTGCGATAATATCGCGGGTCAGATCCGAAATTAAAGGACAACTTAGCTGTCATCCACTATGTAACTATACTATATAAAGATACCCAGTAGATTCAGAAAAGGAGGATGTATATTTTGAGTGTTGAGAAAGTCTTGTGGAGAGAGAAAATTCAAGAGAGTGGTTGTATTCTTGATTTCTTCCATTTCTTGTAAACATTTTTGAGAATCAAATAATAAAGTGTTGTTTTTAATCTTCAAATATGTCTTAATTACAGTAAATTCTTATCAAGGGTGTAGTGTAGGATTTCCTGCAACTACAAGTACAACAGAGGAAGTTTACTGTCACGAAGGATTAGTTTGCTAGAAATGCAAACTCAAAGTATTTATAGACAAGGAAGTTTGGACACCAAGGAATTTCCAAAACCGAAAATATTTTCAAGATATTCAATATTTTCCAAATTCGGTTTTCATAATTCCTGAGAATGCACTGTCCAAATTTATGATCGAAATCTCCTTGGAAAATATTTAACTAGAAAATGCACATTACTAATTCTTATTTTCCATATATAATTAAAAACCTTAATTAAAAGATTCTTAACTTATTTAAATTCGATCTTGGGATTTCTTTCCTTCTTAGCTGTTAAAGAATGTCTTTGAATAATAAAAGATACACATTGATGCGTTTGTTCAAAGTGTGTCGACATCTTTCCTCTTCTAAGTCCTTTATCATACTTACTAACTTTCAAGAAATATGTGATTGATCAAGTAACACTCAATCACAAGTCATGGGTGTAACGGTTCTACCAAAACAAGTTTCGGTTCTACCAAAACAAGTTTCGGTTCTACCTCCATGTGAGTATTGTGCATAGTCATACTATCTTACCAAAGATTCGGCTGACTAGGTACTAGGATCGGTTCCCCACATATATTTGGTATCTAACTTGTATGTGTTGCACATGTTCATAGGATCGGTTCCCCTTTCTTCTATAAACCTTGATGCACCTCATACAAGGATCGGTTCCTCTTGTGATGTACTGCACCTCTTAGTAGGATCGGTTCTCCTCCCCCAAATTTGGTCAGACACACACAAACCAGACCATACCCCAGGTGATTACTTAAGATCGGTTTCACTAATAAAAGTCATACCAATACATAAGTCATGCCTCATGTAAATAGTTTTACCAAGAACACAAACAATTCATGAGCGGTTATACTAATCGCACATATTGGTCGTTCATAAGATATGCAATGAAGAACATCCCCAATAACGCCTGGCGATTTCCTTTTCGATTCACAACATATATCATGAACTTACTTCCTTAAAACATATGTAAGAACATTGTTTCCTAGGATAAAATCCTCACCTCATACCCATACATAATCACAATAACATTCATAAGATTATGTTGATGTCTTGTATACAAATTTTAATGGTTAAGCAATAAACCTCATATTGTATTCCTTAATACTATGTTTATCTAGAGTGTTCATGCTTCGCAGTTTTATGTTTTCAATATGCACGACTTGAAAGATACGTTAGGGAATGAAACAGTTCAAGCAAAATGTCACTAACCTCAAGTGGAAGGATGATGTTGTGGTTGTAGCTCCGTACTTCTTCACTTCTTCAAGTCTTCGCAATACTTGTAATGTCTCATCCTAATACTTTCAATCTAACCTATATGAAGTTGACTCTAGTACATTTAAATCAAGCGACTCTTAAATGAGTTTTGGCTCACTAAAATATGACAACCAAACTTGACATACCAACGCTTGGTGGGTTCAACCGAGCTATGCTCTAACAATCTCCCTATTTGTCAATTTTAGTGACAAAACTCTTATAATTATATGGATAAACAAATGTGGAAATTGAATTATTGTCCTTACTTTTGATGGGTTTTACAAATATCCTTATCACACAATAAATATATCCCTCTCCACCTATAAGTCCATTAGGAGTCCATCAACGTTTTTTTATCTTTCCTTATTTACCCTCCTTGTATAATAAACACGCAATTCATTATTTCCTCTTAGTTTCAGATCTGAAGAAAAAAATTCTCTCATCCTCCAGCTCCACCATCACTGTCTTTCTCCGCCTATTTTCACCAGACTTAATGATGATTACGGTGGTGTGGTAGTGATGAAATATCTACTAGTCATCTTTCCTAATAAATTTTTTTTATTAAATTCATAAATCTCTGGAAGATTACATGATGGTGGTGGAGGAGGATATTGAATCGTTGATCTTTTAGTTGATGATATTGGTGGTGGTGGAAGTGGAGGAGGATATCAGATTTTTGTTCTATTAGTTGATGGTATTGTTGGCGGCGATGCCACGGTCATGGTGGTGCTGGAGGACATCGAATCTATGTTCCATTGATTACATATCGAATAGGGTAAGTTTTTCAATTAAAAGTTCTTATTGTTTTCAATCGGTATAGCAAGTAATTAGAATTTCAGATTCATTTGATACAACAACAACTAGTTTCGAAGAAATAGGATTAAAAGATGATTTTTTTCTATGCTTATTTTGATATTGGGATAGTTGATGATGGCTGTGGTAATATGAATTTGGAATTAAAGTTGTCAATCAGAGTAATAATTCGGTGGTGATTAATGATAGTGGGGTTTCTACAAGGAGGGGTCTCAAAGGTATATGTATTTTTAGTATTTTGTTGCTTGAGTGAAAATGTCTTGTTCCTTTAATGTTTTAGTGACTTGAGTGATGAAAATATGAATTTGAAGTTTGAACTAATATTGGTGCAGACTAATGGATAGCTAAGTGACGGATTGTTGCTCAATGTAATATAGGCTGAGGAGTGGTTGAGAAGGGAGAAATATCAAACGGAGTTGTTCATTACCTGCACTCAAGTAGTGAGAATAAATTATTGGAAGTTTGTTTATTACTTTGTCTTGTTGCTGCTACCATTTGTTTAGTAACAATGTTGTAAATCTATAAAAATAAAAAGGTGGATTGTGATATAGATATATCCAGTCAAGATGCATTACAAAGGTCAGAAAAGGTGCAATTTTCAATTCATGGAGAAGCTCAAATGTGCTGTCCTCTTTTGGATCCCCCAATTGGCCCTGCCTACCATTACTATGTTTTTTCTGTTTCAAGTTTTTGTAGAATATAAAATTGCTGGTCTCTGCTAGTCTGTTGGCCACCTACCTAGTGATATAAATTTCATTTTACAGGTGCATTGCAGAGCAACACAGTTTCATTTTATAGATATAGACATACGGCTGCTGTCTACTTTGATACCGTATAAAGTTAGGATATTCAGTGGTACAATGGTAGATGAATTTTTTTTCAAAATGTTGAATGTGTAGTGCAATGGTATCATGACTGACTCCATGTTAGATGATGCGTGTTCGACACACGCCAAGTTCACCCATTCGTATATGTCACTTTTTACATGGATCAATTTCTAATGTTGATACATTAAATTGGATCAACTTCTATTGTTGATCCTTTTTTTTTATCAACTGTTGTTGTTGATCCCCTAAATTGGATCAACTTTTACCGTTGATTCTATTTTTTTTCCGGATCAACTTCTAGTGTTAATCCAATTTAGGGGATCAACTACTGTTTTTGATCCATTAAATTGGATCAACTTCTATTGTTGATCCTTTTTTTTTTTGAACAACTACTATTGTTGATCCCCTAAATTAGATCAACTTCTACCGTTGATTCTAATTTTTTTTGGATCAACTATTGTTGTTGATACAAAATATCTAAACCAATAGAGGTGGCGATGTGGCGGTGTATTGGTAGCGACGTTGGTGGTGGTGGTGGCGGCGGCGGTGACGGAGGACTGGTGGTGTTGGCGGCGGTGACAGAGGATTATTGGTGGTGACGGCGGACTAGTGGCGGAGGCGGAGGTGGACTACTAGTGGTGGTGGCGGCGAGGGCGGACTATTAGTGGTGGTGACGGAATGGTGGTGGAATATTAGTGGTGGTGGCGGTTTGTAGGTGGTGGTCGTTGAACGATGGTGATGGCGGTGGTGGTCCTAGTGGTGGTGGTGCGGTTGAAGTGGTAGAAGATATTTTTTGTTTCATTTTAAAATAAAGAAAAAATATTATATGGGTGAGGGTATTAATGTAATCTAATTTTAAATTGATAATGTTATTAAAAAGTAGGGATATATTTATTGTTGTATAAGGATATATTTGTTGAGTGTTAAAACTAGGGATATATAGTTAATATACCCTAAACAAATTACAATTAATTCATTACACATATGCTTGATTCCCGAATTCAACAGCACATAACCTGCATTAATTAAATCCTTAAAATGCCGCTATTGACATTATAATAACAAAGCTCATACTCCCCCTAAAGGTGAGATAGGTAGATTTTCAATCCACGCGTCTTTATTATACCAATCATATGATATGTTACTCCCCCTTAGTCTATGCTTTTCCTCGTTCGTTAGATAAACATTCAAGCACCATTGTCCTCTTCCCTAGTGACACCAATCAATATAAAATTGATACCAGCATCACCCGTTTACTCCATATATTTCTCCCCATTTTTTTCAAAAAAATGACAAAGAAACGAAAAAGTAAAGGACAACATGAAAAGGATCTTACAAATCTCAAAATATACTTGCAACCTGTTGAGTCAAGCACGAGGGTTACACATACCATTTTTGATAACCAATATCAAAACTGAAACTACAAAGTACTTATGTTTTGTTTTGATATATTATCATGGAAATAATTACCCGAAGAAATTTTCCCAACTAATTTAGCAAACCAAAAATCAACTAAGTAACATAGTTCCTTTGCTAAACCGATTGTATAAATACAACTGCCTCATTCGATAAGACCAAAACAAAGATAAACTCCATTTTTTTCATCAGGTTCTAATTATCCACATAACTTAGACCTTTAGATTTTAAACAAGCCTAATGCTAGATTAGTTAACTTAGCATTTCCTTGTTTAGGTATTCGGCTAGACTTGAATAACCGAAACTGTTAGAGCATTGCTCGGTTGAACCCACCAAGCGTTGGTATGTCAAGTTTGGTTGTCATATTTTAGTGAGCCAAAACTCATTTAAGAGTCGCTTGATTTAAATATACTAGAGTCAACTTCGTATAGGTTAGCTTGTAAGTATTAGGGTGAGACGTTACAAGTATTGCGAAGACTTGAAGAAGTGCGCGAAGCTAAAATGACAACATCATCCTTCCACTTGAGGTTAGTGATATTTGACTTGAACTGTTTCATTACCTAACATATCTTTCAAGTCGTGCATATTGAAAACATAAAACTGTGAAGCATGAACACTCTAGATAGACGTAGTATTAAGGAATACAATATGAAGTTTCTTGCTTAACCAATAAACTTTATATATAAGACATCGACATAATCATATGAATGATATTGTGATTATGTATGGGTATGAGGTGAGGATTTCATCCTAGGGAACAATGTTTACATGTGTTCTAAGGAAGTAAGTTCATGATATATGTTGTGAACCGAAAAGTAAATCGCCCGGCGTTATTAGGGATGTTCTTCATTGCAAATATTTTGAACGACAAATATGTGTGATTAGTATAACCGTTCATGACTTGTTTGTGTTCTTGGTAAAACTATTCACCTAAGGCCTGACTTATGTATTTGTATGACTTTTATTAGTGAAACCGATCTTAAGTAATCGCCTGGGTTATGATCGGGTTGTGAGTGTCTGAACTTATTACTGGGAGAAGGGGAACCGATCCTAGTAATAGGTGCAGTGCATCACAAGGGGAACCGATCCTTGTATGAGGTGCAGTAAGGTTTATGGAAGAAATGGGAACCGATCCTATGAACATGTGCAACACATTTTTGGGAAGGGGGTACCGATCCTATGGATATGTGTGCAGTGCATACAAGTTAGATACCAAATATATGTGAGGAACTGATCCTAGTACCTAGTCAGCCGTATCTTTGGTAAGCTAGTGTAACTATGCACAGTACTCACATGGAGGTAGAACCGAAACTTGTTTTGGAAGAACCGTAAACCCATGAGTTGTGATTGAGAGTTACTTAATCAATTGCATAGTTCTTGAAAGTCAGATGAACCAATTATAAACTTATTTGGAAGTGTGGTAAATCGATTTCAAGTGAGCAAGTATGAAAAAGTACTTGCAAGAGTAAGATGTTGACACACTTTGAACACGGTATATTAATGCTTATTCTATATTGTTCAAAGATATTCCTTAACGGCTAAGAAGGAAGTAAATCCCAAGATCGAATTTAAATAATTTAAGAATCTTTTTAATTAAGGGTTTTTAATTATATGTGGAAAATAAGAATTAGTAATGTGCATTTTCTAATTAAATATTTTCCAAGGATATTTCGATCATATTTTTGGACAGTGCATTCATAGGAATTATGAAAACCGAATTTGGATTAATATGGAAAAATATATTGAGAATATTTTCGGTTTTGGAAATTCCTTGGTGTCCAAACTTCCTTATCTATAAATACTTTGAGTTTGCATTTTTAGCAAACTAATCCTGCGTGACATAGACTTCCTCTTTTGTCTTTGTTACTGGTGAAGCCGCCTAGTGGAGAGGAGAGTAATCTAATTAGGTGAAATCTCTTACGGCCTCTCAATTTAAAGTCTTATTTGGGATTGAGAAGCTCTAGCGCGACCCATTGGTGGGAAACTAGATAATTGCGGTTTATCTTTAGTTTTTGTATTAATTTGATTGAATAATGGTGGTTGAACTTTTATTGCACCTAGTTTGTTTATGCTTGAGAATCTTCTCTTCTGATATAAGATTCACTCAAACTAGTTCAAGGTTTCGACAGGGATCTTTGGACTGTTGTTAGATCTAAACACGATCTTGTGATAATCCATTGCTAACAGACTCCGTTCTGTGTGTGATTGATCACATGAGATCCAAGTAGTTTTGTGCAGGTGTTTATTGAAGATCTAAGAAGATTTGAAGACAAAGAAGATATTGAAGATTTCTGACTTGGTTTTTATAATCTTTGGTGTGCACAATACTTGTTTGGAAAAAAGAGGATCCAATTAATAATCGGTTTATCCTTGTGGTAGATTGGATTGATTAATTGAGGAAGATCGGCATGAACACATATCACTTGGTTGAAGAGTGTTTTTGGCTTAATCTTAACGATTTCCTTTGGGTGATTGAACATAAGATAGATCTTGGAACTTGGCAAAGGATTTTATGTTAAGATAAACAAGGGAACCTTTTCACAACTCATATCACTTGGTTGAAGAGAGTTGATACCAAATAGATTTGTTGTTCCTTTACTGTTTGGAATACAATCCAAAGGAATTGGTCCAAGTACGTGACTTGTTTACAGGTTGGAGGCATGGGAATACATACGGAACTAGGTGAACTATATGTTTAGTTTCTTGGTCTCAACTATACGAAGTTGTCTTATTTTGTATAGCGGCTTAATCCCGAGAGTATTCAATTTTGGACTAGGTCCCGGGGTTTTTATCCATTTGCGACTTCCTCGTTAACAAAATCTTATTGTGTCATTTACTTTATATTTCCGTATTATAATTGTTGTAGTTGCAGGAATTCCCACAAACATCCCTCACAAGAATTCATAATAATCAACACATCTTTAAGATCAACAATCACACTTTTTATTAATTGAGTTTAGAAATTTTACAAGAAGGAAATGAAATCAAGAATACAACTACTGTTCTATACTTTCTCCTCAAAACTTTCTCTCCACTCTAAAAGGATCTCTCCTTTCTTTAAGCCTGTTCGGCTCTTTATATATGATATTACATAGTGGATGACAGCTAAGCTGTCCCTTATTTTCGGATTTGGCTTGCAATATTATCGCAAGCATTCAAGTGTTAAGTTCGCAACATTCTTAAATTTCGCAAAGTCTTCACATCTTTTTCGTTTTTAGGTTATCGTCATCTTTCACGTCATTTCTGTAACCAATCTGCGATGTCTTCGCAGTGTGTTGTATACAGATTTCGCAAAGGTATTGATGTTGCGATATTCTGATCCTACATATTACCTCTTCTCATGTCTTCTCCGCGAAGGAGAGAATGATATGAGAATTTGTGTTTCAAAATGCCGTAATTGTTCATTTCTTTCCTTAAGCTCTCTATCAACAAGATTCCATGAATTAAGCATAACCGCTTACACGTGTTAAATATTCCCTTACCCACCGGCACATTCAATGCTAACCGGTCATCATTTTTTTGTCTATTTAAGAAGAGATCTAGTAAAGAAATAATCTCCATCTTTTACTTCGGATTCTTCATCTCCACATTCTCTGTAAATCTTCATCGTCTGCAACTTTTTACGAATTCATCTTTCTGCTAGTGTTCTTATGGAGTCATCAAGGTTAGTTTTATTTTTTCTTCTTCTGATTTTGCTGAAACTGATCTTACTGAAATTGATCTTATCTACTGAAATTATATTATTTGATTTTGTTCATCTTTATGTAATTCCCATACTATTTTTGTTTCAGCAAAAGAACTTCTAGCACCAAATTTACGGTCCAAAACCCTAATATTCCCAAGAGTTCGCAGCCCAAAGTTGGTGCTAGTAAAAGAAAGCATGCGAATACCAAGGTAGTAAGAAATACTATTCTTTTAAATAACAATATTGTTGCCTTTGTTTCTTATATGGATTGTGATTCGCAGAGGGATATGCTAATAAACCCCTCAAGAGATCTCGCCACCTTAAAGCTATTAAAACTTTTGTCCCATTTCCTATATTTAATCCTTCAATATCTCCTGTAATACCTTCGCAAGTTGAATCCTTACTTCATGTCCACAAAGGTATCGCCACAGATTCCACCCCTTCAACTGATCTTCCTAGGGATGAAATTTCTTTTATTAATCCTGTGGCGAATGAAACTTTCTCTTCTCCTATTACCAATGCCCCCGAACTTGATTCTACCTCAACCTCAATCATTAATCTTCCTCAAACTTCTCTTTCAAATGACACATCTATAACGAAGAATGATTAAATCCCCCATCTTCTTAGCATCACAACTTCTTCATCTGAATCTATCCCTTTTACTAAAGAAACTTTGTATGGAATAGATATTGCTTTCAAGGTTTTATCTGATGTTCTGGATGATGTAAAGAAATCTTCTACTGATCCTATCAAATTTGGTGTCTGCAAAATTTTGAGTAAGTACTTTGGTTCTGATAGAATGGTTTCGCAAACATCTTTATAAAATGAAGTTGAATCTTTAAAGAACCGTCTCCAAGCCATGATCTTAGAATGTGGAACTCTTCGTCTTGAGAACCAAAAGCTTGAGAACATTTCGCTGGATTGTGATGGTCTTCACAAGAAGAACAAAGAATTAAAAGGTATAACTTCCTTATTTCTACCTTTGATTTATCCTTTTTAATATTTTTGCCCTTTCCATATTCAATTTTCTTAAGATCCTTTGTTCGCCCTTTGAGTTTAAACCAGAAACGAATAATGGAGAGATATCAGTTCGAATCTGCCGCTGAAGAAGCCCGTATGGATAGAGATATTTGGATGGATCAATATAACCAATTAGATAATATTCATACATACTCCGTCGATCAAATAGATAATCTTACCAAGGAGAATACTCAATTAATTCAGAAACAAAACTCATTAAGTAGTGAAATATCTCGCCTCTCTTATTCTTTGACAAAAGCTAACTTGGAGTTAGAAACTTTATTAGATGAGAATAAAACCCTATCTCAGGAGAAGCGAATTCTCTTAAACAAGGTGGCGACCTCTTCGCAGCAACTTAGCATTTTCCAAAAAGTATATGTTGATCAGAAACATTATCTTCACTCATTGAGGGATAAACTTAAAGAAATAACAGAATCTGTAGTACCAAAATATCGCTACAACGCTATTCCCGCGATATTAACAACATTTCTGCGAGAATCCTAAACGTTTCTACAACTATTAACAACACTTTGACGATATTGTCGCAAGATTCTTCAACAACATTTGGCGAGTGTCACAAAAGAGTGATGTAACGATTAACGATTAAAGATATATGAAGAACAAGTCTGCTTCACGATGGTTATAAAGTTGGCGATGGTGAAGACTGAAGTTATAACGATGAGATCGCAAAGTAGATCCGAATTAGGGGGAAATATTAGCTGTCTTCCACTATGTAAATCCCTATATAAAGGGCACGATAGATCCAGAAAAGAAAGATGCATTTTTGAGAGCTCAGAGAACTTTGAGGAGAGAGAAACTCCAGAAAGAAAGTTGTACTTCTGAGTTTTAATATTTCTTGTAAATCTTCCTGAAAGTGAATTTAATAAAAGTGTTGTTGTTCTTCCACAATTATGACTTAGTTTTCATAGATTCTTGACAAGGGTGTAGTGTAGGAAATCCTGCAACTACATTTTGGCGCCCAGAAACAGGGAGAATCAGTTTAAGAAATCTCAAATTACAACTTGAAAATTTGAAAATTTTTGTTAGAATTGGAGAAATGGCTAGAAGGAGAAGAAATACATCAGAACCACCAACAACTATGAGGAGAAGCAAAAGACTTGCAGGAGAAGGAACATGTGAATTAGAAGAATCTTTAAGAATAAGATCAGGAAGAAATAGAACAAGAAATGAAGTAGAAAATTCAAATCAACAGCCGAATCAACAAGCACAATCACATAATAGGGATGTGGATTATGATAGAGTGAGCATACACACTTGGAGGTCGGATTCAATGGAAGAAGCAGAAAATCGACAATTAAGAAATGGAGAAGAAGGAGAAAGAAATCAAAGAATGGCTGGAGAATTAGTTCATGTGGGATGAGAAAACGGGACAGTAGATGATCTGAGACAAAGAACACAGGAAGAAAGGAGATTAGAGGTGGAGGAACGTGCGAATCTAACAAGACAAAATCATGAACTAGGAATGGAGAATTTGAGGTTACAAATAAGGAGGTCAAGAAGTACTGTAAGATCAAATTCAAGATCATTCAGGGAAGAACCAAGGTGAAATTCCCCAATGAGAAATGTTAGAGAAGAAGTACAAAATTTAAATGGAGAACAGCGTCATAGAGAAGGAGAGATAATTGGCGATCATTATAATCTGCGTGATAATAGAAATCAAGAGGGAAGAAACAACCAAATTGAAGAAGAGAATTCAGAGGAAGGTAGGAGGATATTGCATGGGCGAGAGAATCAAAGGAATCAAAGAATAACTGAAGAAGAAATTGAAAGATACTATACTGAGCAAGCACGTCTGGCTTGCGAGAGGGAAAGATTAAGATCAGAAGTAGAAGAGAAAGAATTTTGAGAGGCAGTACAACAAAATAACCATGAAAATCGAGAAAGAATATGTGCACAAAATCGCTATAATGATAATATTCAAGAGGAGTATGATAGGATACATAGGATAATAGAGAGACAGCAAAGAGAAATGAGGAGAAATGAAGAAATTCGCAGAGAAGAAGATAGGAAACTGCAATTTCAAGAGGATGGTGAAAGAGAAAATAGCAGAGAAAGACAGGATGATGATGAAGAAGGAGATACGCAAAATCTCACAAGAAAGACAAGAACGCAGAAGAAGAGAAGCTGCATTAAAAAGGCCTATAGAGAAAAATTCAGCTGAGAATTGGCAAATTTTGAGAGAATTAGCAGAAATGTGAGGAATGATAAGCAATAGAAGAGAAGGAGGTAGAAGACAACTTGATGAAGCTATTGAAGAAGCTGCGAGAACTCCATTTACTCAAGAAGTACAGTTGAGAGGAATACCTCCAAAATGCAATTTACCAGCATTTTTTATGGGACTACTTGTGTCGTTCAACACGTTAAAGCTTATGTTAGATGTATGCTACAGTGGGAGAATCATGATGCTATGTTATGCAAGTATTTTGCATCTAGCTTAACTGGCGAGGCGTTGAAATGGTTTGAGGGATTACCAAAAAATATTATAACTTATTTTGATCATTTACAAGCTACATTCTTAGGAGCGTACATCAGCAACAATTCATCGCGGCCAGGTATTGAAGATGTGTTTGGGCTAAAACAAAGAGTTGGCGAGAGTCTGAAGCACTTAACTATAAGATGGAAGTCAATGTGTAGCGAAATGGCTGGAAGAGTGGATGAAAGATATATGATCTTATCCTTCATTAATGCAATGTTTGCGACTAATTTACTGTACATTCAGATTTTCAGAATCAAAAATATAATCACCATGACAGAATTGTGAGAACTGTAGGAAGAATACATTGCTTTGGAGGAGAAACAAAATGAGATGGAATCATACCCAATTGTGAACACCAGCTCGCTGGCGGCAAGTGGAAGTTTGCTCCCTAAAATGATAAATAATGTAGCGAGCACCTCGCAATCACAACAAGAGAAGGTAGTCATTGATAATCAACAAAAATTAGTAGCGATGGGCAGTAGAGATCAGGAAGAGTATGAAAGGGAGAAGAATTATTATAATCGCGGTGGTAATAATAAGATTCAAAGACTCGATCAACCTCAAGAGACTTATGGTGGACAAAGGCAGAATAATTTTAAAGGACAAGGTAATCAGAGAATAATCTGGGAAGAAATTAAGATGCCAGCTCTCAATAATAGCATAGAAAAGATTTGGGAAGCTATCATTTTAATGGAAAATATACCTTCTCCGTGGAACATGGGAAAAGAACCCCATCCAAACAATTGAAGTCAAGAATTCTGTCTTTATCATCATTTTCATGGTCACACAGTAAACGATTGTAGGAATGTGAAGAGAATAATCTTGAGGATGATTGATCAGGGAAAGTTAAATCATTTTCTAGTAGGACATCCACAATCTTAGCAATTACCGCCCGCACCAGAAACTCGCAGGGTGAATGCTGTAAAAGGAGCAGAAACATTCGTAATAGAAGTTGGAGCTAAAGCAAAGAATTTGTTTTATAATTATATTGTATATTCACGAAGAACTATAGAGGACTTTCATGACAATATCTTAAGCAGGGTCTTCGCAAGAGACACAGATGGAAGAGAGATATTGAATATCACGAGATCCTCGCCATTAGAGGAGTGGCAGAAGCAAACTCTATCTTTCACTGCGCAATATGTACCTGAGGTTGGCGAGAAACATGATAATCCACTGGTCGTATGATTAGATATTAATCCAAAACAGATGCAAGAAGAAGATGAGGAGAATGATAGTAAAGTTGAAGATTCCTGGGCTATCAACAGAGTCTTAATAGATACAGGGAGTTCTATTGATATCTTATTTTATCATACCTTTAAAACCATGGGAGGAAGAGATGAAGATCTAATTCCATCAACATACAAAATTTATGGTTTTAATGGCACTGCTAACAAACCAAAGGGGGAAATTGAAATGCAGATACCGTTAAAAGGAATATCTTCAAAAATCTTATTCTGTGTTGTGGACATCGAATCACCTTACAATGCCTTGATAGGACGACCCTGGTTACATGGGATATTGGGTGTAGCATCTACTTACCACCAGTGTATCAAATTTCCTCATCCAAAAGGTTTCGGAGTTATTAAAGAAGATTGGGGAGAAAGCAAGAAATGTTATGAAATCGATATGAAGTCTTGCGAAGAAAGAGCTGAAAATAATGGCAATTGGAAGTGCAAAATTAAGCAACTACAGATATTTGAAAGGTTAATGATTGATGCAATAGAACGAAAATAAGATGTGAAAGCTGATGACGAGCGTCTCGCAGAAAAAGAAACAACAGCAAAACGTAGCAGAAAAGCAGAATCAGGAAATAGTAAGTAAAGAGGTAAAATGATGAACTTCAGAGAATTCTGCGAATAATTTGTTCGAAAAATATGTAATTGAACAAGATATTATGCATGAAAGAATCGCAAAATTTTACCAAAATGATCAAAGTAATGAAACTCTATCAGAGTTACAATACTTGCGAGAAACGCGAATAAAATTTCGCAGAGACATAAGAATGGGACGAACCTTTATGGCGTGCACCCTAGTTCGCGAATAAAATTTCGTAAGAGGCAAATGTAAGACCTAATAGCGCGTCATAAAAGGGGTATCTCTGGACATGACTCAGCGATAAGGTTATACCGCTGCTGGAACCTGAGTCATGCAGACGATGGGGTTAAAGAAAACCTATCCGGGAGAGAGATCTTGGATTTCCAACTATATATGGTTATACCCTGGTTGGACGACTGAGAATCTCTTCCAAGAAGTGCAGAGTATGACCAAGGCGCCGAGGTACACGGTTGAGCCAAGGGTTCCCGGAGCGTACGAAACTCTCTTGCCATCCTTGGTAAGTCTTGGCTACAATGCACTTGGCCTGAAGAAAACCCCACTTAGGGTGCAGTCTTGTAACTATAAGCCATATAGGCATAAAGGAAAAGAGGCTGCGAACACAACTGGTTGTTGACAGATCTGGAAGGGAGGAGCTAGTCTTGTTTGGCCGATGTGCCCTCCTTGAAGGGGAAACCAGGGGGAAGATAAGGGCGGCACCCTCCATTAGGGAGATGATAAGTTTCATAAGACGGCAATGTCATGGGGCTTTATGATCGTAAGAACATTTATGCCTATCATATTGTCGCGTAACGTAAATAATGCAGAGGCAAAAATCCACGAGAGCAATGATAAGATGAGATCAATGGGTTTTTACATGAAAGTGTAAAGATGTCCTGCGATTTCATCGCAAGACGATAATGTCACGAGGCTCTTATCTTGCGAGAGAACTTAGACTTGTCATATTATCGCAATATTATCAAAGAAGAAAGTTAAGGCAAGATCAATGGGTCAATACATGCAAATGTAAAGACGTCCTGCGATTTTGTCGCAGAAAGAAGAAGCATGGCAAAATAAGACCTTTAATTAGGAAGGCACAATAAGACCACAAGATTACTGCGATAATACTCGTAGATGTTATAAGAATTGCAATTTCACGCAACTATTATTTGACGGTAAGATCGCCAATATTAAGGTAAAATTTTGATTTTTATTTAATCTTTAACCAATTTTTATATTGCAGATAAATAATAGAGGCAAGTATGGGAATGCATGAGAACGATAAAATTATTATTCATCTATCATATAAAAATTGCATAGATACAAGCACGCAGATAATTAAAAGAATAATAGTTATATTGATTGATTAACTTGCAGAAAAAGAATTGTTTTCTGATTCTTACAGGTAGAAACAAAAGAGGTAAAAGAAATTTACAAATTAACGGCAATATTACAGAGAAAGGAGAAAGAAAAAGAAGAACTAGTTAGATCCATCGCGTTCCTCCTTATCAGATTTTTCTTCATCGCCAGATTCTTCCCCTTTATCATTATCATCACTATTTTCTTCTCCACCAGATTTTTCACCCTCGTCATCATTATCATTCTCACCCTCATCAGAATTTTCAGCCTCACTATCAGAAATGTCAAGAATGGGAATCACTGCGGGTACTTCTTTCGCAAGATCAGGGTATATAGAAGGAGAAATTCCATGGTCATCGCAGACCAATTTAACAAAATCATTATGAATGACAATGAGAGATCTATTGAAGTTCGCGGTGGTGATGCCAAACTGCTTCTTCAGTTGCGAATATTTGTAATTGCGAGCAGCAAGATTATTCGCGAGCTGATCCTTCTCTTGCTCAAGCTCCGTGATTCTTTCAAGATAACATTTTTCAGCTTCTACAAGAATATAACAATAAGTTAGAAATTTTATATAAGAGAATAATGAAAACAAGAAATTAGCGAGAAGAAGAGTAGCCAATAACCTTCTCTGTTAGAAATCATATCTCTAATTAGAGCCGGCTGTTCGACTTGAAGGCTAACATTTACACCTAAATCATTTCTGGCATTGTCAAGAACCTTCACAGCCCAGGCAAACTCATCATCGCTATTAATAAGGAGACGAGATTGAATTTGAGTCTCCCTCGCAAGAAGATCTTCATTCTCGCGAATAAGTCTATCTCTAACCATTTGAACTTCAAGGAGAGTTTTGTGAAAATCTGCTAAGGTTTCAGATCCCTTTTTTATGGAGAGATCCTTCTTGTCAATAAGATCACTATTTTTATGCCTTAATTTATCTATTTCTTTCTTTGAATCATGATAAAGGCACCTATATTTGTCAGTCAAGCCTAAATTGAATATGTGTTCAAGTTTTAAGAGATTAAACTGGGATCTGAGTTCATCTATGGGGAGGGAGTTAATCTTATCATCTGAAAAATTACTCAAGGAATTATTAAGACTAGCGAGAAGAGTATGATCATATACAGGTTGAGGAAAAGTTTGAAATATTATAGCCTCGTCAGTAAGACCATAAACATCTGCAAGTTAAAAGTGATTGCTTTAATAAGCTGCGATAGAATAAAAGGAATTAAGAGAGAAGGGAAATCAGTCATACCATAAAGTTGTCGGTTAGCTTTATCGAGATTAGCGATCTTTTGCTTATCATCAGCAGCTTCCATCTCCATCTTCTTATTCTTTTTGCGAAATTCAATAACTTCAGACTCTAGCTTTTGCTTATCTTGGGGAACTTTAGCAGCTTTCTCTTCAGCGTAGAAGCATCTTTTGTCTAAATCAGAAGCAACAACAAAAGAAGCTCTTCCAACCTGCGAAGAAGAAAAACAAATTAAAATATAGCGATGAAGAAAAATAAACAAACTAAGGAAGTGAAAACATACCAAAGCACCAAGAGAATTCAAGAGACTGGGAGTTAGTGATCTTGAGATTCCTTGGAGAGATTCATTATCTACTAAGATAGGAGCATCGCAAACTTTAGCGAGATCTTGGGATGTCTTTTCAATGACTTCATCCTCGCCATTTGAGGTCATGCTATGGGAAATATCGCTAAAAATTCTAGACAGATGAGTCATTGAGGAATCAGAAGAAGAAGAATTTCTTATTGAAGGAAATCCACCAACATTAAAATCCTCGTCAAAACCAGCACTTGGATTCTCTGGAATTTTTTGAGGAATTGAAGAAGAAGAAGGTTGAGTTTTGCTTCTCTTTAGCGGAGGCTCGCTAGATTCATCATTGCGAGGGGAAGAAGACCTTCCCCTAGAAGAAGTAGTAGGCTTCTCCTTTATAGATTTCCCAGATGGTTACTTTGGAGATTTCTCCTTGATTTGTGGAGGAGGTAGTGGTTCTAATTGTAGGTATCGAATATCACAAGGCATTAGCTTACGAACATCATGACAAATATAAGAGGAAAGAATTACAAAACAATACGAAGATAGAGGAAGCACAGGGAAGTATGAAGATTTGCGAAGATAGAATAATCGTACGAAGATGTGTTGCGATACTTCGCAACACATATACAGTTGTAAAAAGTTCATTATAAATAGGAGTTCAAATGTAAAATTCGAGAGGTTCTTTTGGTGAGTATTAGAAATTATCTTAGGAAAGAGAATAGAGAAAGTTGTAACTATTCTAGTTCCATTTAGATACTTCTTTGTAATCAATTGAGAGAATTAATAAAAAAGTTGTCATTCAACATCAAGAACTTCTCAAGTTTTACTAATTCTACTGAGGGTGTAGTTTTAGGTTATTCTGCAACTACATAATTGGCGCTAGAAACAGGGAACTTGAGGATTGTGATAGCCAAAATTTGAAGGAATTGTGGAAAATTTGAAGATCAAATGGAGTCAATGGATGGAGATTGCAAAAAAGAAGAATGTAATATGATCACAAAGACAATGATTGATGAATTTCATAATAACATGAAGGGAAAGATATACAAGCGAGATTGTAGAGGAAGAAAGATCATGGAGGAGGAGAAAATAACAACTTTAGAAGAATGGGAAAAAACAGAAAATCACATTTTCAGTAGCAGAATTTCCAAATGAAGACTTGAACCACACTTCACCATTGGTGATCACAGTTCCAGTCATGCGAGAAGAGAAGAAATCTATAGAAAAATGGAAATTAAACCGAATCTTGATTGATACAGGGAGTTCTGTTAATATCATATTCTATCATGCACTTAAAGGGATGAGAATTAAAGATGAAGAAATCACAAATTCAAAATGTCTCATTCATGGATTAGGAAAATCTACAACAAAGTCTAAAGGGGAAATAGCACTGCGAATATTGCTAGGAGAAATCGAAACACATATGGTCTTATGTGTGATAGATATGGAATCTCCATATAATATGCTGATAGGAAGGTCGTGGATTCATGCGATCAAAGCTGTTGCTTCAACATTACATCAGAAAATCAAATTTCCTACACCAAATGGAATACAGGAAATAAAAGGAGATCTTGATAGTGCAAAATTTTGTTATCGATTGAAGTAAAACAGTGTGGGGGGAGAGCGAGAAAGAAACAGTTTCGTAGAAAACTTGCGAAGGAGGTAAAAAAGGAAGAAGAATTCAGAGTGTATACAATAAGAGCAAAGGAAGGGAGAGGAATACCAAGTGAGATTCCATAAAAATAAGGGGAACCAGCAAAAATAATCAAAGAACCAACACCTATGGGGGAGTAAAATCCAAGCTATGTTGCAGCTGAACCAACTAAAGAAGTAAATATTGGAATTAAAGAGGAGCCTTTATTCTTGCAAATTGGAACTAATATGGATGAAGAAGAAGAAAAGAGAACTATTGATCTCTTACGAGAATATAAAGATATATTCGCAGGAAGTGTAGATGAGATACCAGGAATTGATCCATCGGTGGCGTGTCATAGATTGAACATCGATCAAATCGTAAGACCATTCAAACAAAGAATAAGGAAGATATCACAAAGTTATCATGCACAGATAGAAGAAGAATTACAAAAGATGCTGGATGCAGGAATCATAAGGGAATCAAAATACCCATAATGGATTGCGAATATGGTCATTGTTCCGAATAAGAATAAAGGGATAAGAATTTGTATAGATTTCACTGATCTAAACAAAGCCTGCCCCAAAGATAGCTTTCCATTACCAGACATACCACAAATGGTGGAATCAGCTGCAGGACATGATAGAGTCACTTCACTTGATGGATATAAAGGGTATAATCAAATATCACTCGTAGAAGAAGATCAAGAACATACTGCCTTTTTTGCTCCAAGAGGTTTGTATTTTTATGTGAAGATGCCATTTGGTTTGCGAAATGCGGGCGCTACATATCAACGAATGGTTGAAAAAGTGTTTGCAAAGTGGATACATAAAACTTTGGAAGTATATGTAGATGATATGTTGATAAAAATCAAAGAAGCCAAAGATCATGTGCAAGATTTGAAGGAAATATTTGAACAAATGAGAAAGTTCAACATCAAATTAAATCCTGAGAAATGTATAATTGGAGTTGCGTCTGGAAAATTCTTGGGATATATAGTATCAAAGGAGGGAATACAAGTTGATCCAAAAAAAGTACAAGCAGTTCGTGACATGCCAACACCTGCAACAGTAAAGGAAGTACAAAAGCTAAATGGACTCTTGGCTTCACTCAGAAGATTTATTTCGCGAATGTCAGATAAGTGCAAACATTTTTTCAACATACTTAAGAAGGGAGCAAAATTCAAGTGGACTGATGAATGTGAAAAATCTTTTCAAGGAATCAAAGAATATCTCACAAATACATCCATATTACAGAAACCAGAGAAAAACGAAGAATTATTGGTATACCTCGCAACAACTCCATATGCTCTAAGTGCAGTTCATGTTGCGAACAGACGAGAATAGAAAGGCCCATTGACTACATCAGTAAAACTTTTAACGCAGCAGAGAAATTATTCTAAAATGGAGAAGTTAATCTTAGCCCTGGTTTACGCATCATTCAAGTTACGAATATACTTCCTAACACATGTGATAAAAGTGGTAACCAAGGTGCCAATTGAATCCGTTATGAAGAACACCAAAAGGTCAGGGAGAATAGAAAGGTGGAATGCACAAGTAAACCATTACAAGATAAAATACGAAGTATTATCATCGCAAAAGTCACAAGTCGTCGCAGATTTCTTGGCAGAATTTCCTTTAGAAAAAGATGAAGCAGTAGAAGAAGTGATGGATGTTGAAGAAGAGTTTGGGAATCCAAAAGACTTGTTAACAGAACCAAATAGATGGGAAATTTTAGTAGACGGATCATCCAACAGTGAGGGGAATGGAATTGGAGTTGTGTTGATCTCACCAGAAGGAGAAAGAACAGCATTCTCATTCAGACTAGAATTTGCATCCACGAACAATGAAACAGAGTACGAAGATGTAGTGCACGCATTGAAGATCGCAATAGAAAAGAAGCTTGAAAGTATAAGTATAACAAGTGATTCGCAGCTGGTAATTTGTCAAATTAAAGGGGAATATACCACAAATGAGTCTTCCTTGAAGAAATACAAGAAACATGTTGCTGAATTATCTGCGAAGATACCAAAATTAAAGTGGAGGCATATAACAATGAAATACAATCGACTCGCAGATGCTTTTGCATTCATTCCAAGTATGATGACAAATCCTAATACAAGAAATATCAAAATTCAGACGATTCAACACCCATCGGTGAACAAAGAAGAAGAAATTGAGGAGGCAGTTGCGATGGAAGTAGAAAGAGAATTACCAAATAACATCGCAGATTGGAGAAAAGAAATTCATGCATATCTCGCAACAGGAGAAGTATCCAGGAACAGACTAGAAGAACATAAATTAAAGAGTCGTGCAACAAACTATGAGTTGCGAGAAGGAATTTTATACAGAAAATCTTTCAATGGACCACCTCATAGGTGCTTAACTCGTGAAGAAGGAGAAAAAATATTGAAAATGTTACATGGAGGAGAAGCTAGCAATCATAGTGGGGGAAGATCTCTAGCGTACAGAGCAAAGATACAAGGATATTACTGGCCTTATATGCATACAGACGCAAAATTGTTCGTACGAAGATGCAAGGAATGTCAACGACATGGTAAAAGAATTCATGCACCAGGGGCAACATTAACTTCTTCAACAAGCTGCTGGCCTTTTGGGAAATGGGGGTTGGATATTGTTGGATCATTTCTGCCTGGATCCGGACAAATGCGATATTTGATAGTCGCAACAGATTATTTCACGAAGCTCGCATAAGTAAAAGCAGTACAACATATTCGTGATAAAGATGTTTTTACGTTCATATTTGAGAACATCATTTGCAGATACGGAGTTCCAGCACAGTTAGTATCTGATAATGGAAAACAATTTGAAGGGAAGAATATAGAGATGTTACTAAGTGCTTTTAGGATAAAATATGGGAAATCAACTCCGTTATATCCACAAGCTAATGGACAGGCAGAGGCAACAAATAAAACAATCGCAGATACAATCAAAAAGAAATTAGAAGGACATCTCAAAGGGTGGTGCGAGCAAGTACCTAGTGCGATCAGGGGCATACAATACAACTAGAAGAGAGGCAACTGGAATGTCTCCTTACTGCTTAACATATGGAGTAGAAGAAGTATTACCAACAGAGGTTGTAATTCTGACAACAAAGAAAGAAGCTTGGGAAAGAAATTTAAGTGCAGGGGTAATATTAAGTGAACTGGATGATTTGGAAGAAAAAATAGAAAAGGTGCTGCACCATATGAAGATTTATCAGGAACGATTAGCTCGAGAATACAACAAGAGAGTCATTGAACGTGAATATCAACCAGGTGATTTGGTCATGCGAGAAACACCTCCATATCAGAAAGAAAATGGAGGAAAATTAGCACCAAAATGGGATGGACCATATGTTATCAAAGAGGTTGTGGGAAGCGGAGCTTATCGGCTGATGGATCCAGAAGGGAGAGACATGGGTTTGAGACTTGGTAGACCTTGGAATAGATTGTATTTGAAAAGGTATTATTCATAAAACTCATGATAAATTTTACGAATATTGTTTGCTCGCAGGAAATATGCAAAAATTACAAATATCAAAATTTTTATTGCGATTAACTTTCATTAAAGAAAGACGCACACATTAACTTGCGAAGAAAAGACCGCAATTTGCAAATAAAAGACCGCAATTTGCGAATAAAAGACCACAATCTGTGATCAGCTTTCAAAAAAGAAAGAAAGCCGCAGAAATATTACACAGGAAAACCTTTGTGGCGTACAACTTAGTTCGCGAAGCAACATTTCGTAAGAGGCAAAGTCCTAAAGTACGTCATTTAAGGGGGTACCTATAAGCATGGCTCAGGGACACCGGAACACCACCAAGGCACCTGAGTACATGGAATTTACGGGGTACAACCCAATAACGGGGTACCTATCCGGGTTAGACACCTTGGATTCTCACCTAATCTTGCGACATTACGCAATATTATGCGGTGTAACATGATTTAGGTTGGGCGACTAAGGCATACTGTCTTTCCCAAGAAGTGCAAAAAACGATCAAGGCGCCGAGGTACACGGTTGAGTCAAGAGTGCCGGGTGGGCTTGAAGCACATCTGCCATTTTTGACAAGTCTTGGAAAATGATGCACTTGGCCCAAAGATACCCCATAGGGTGCAACCTCGTAACTATAAGCCCTATAGGCAAAAAGGATAAGAGGTTGCGATCAAAAGTTGGTTGTTTGCAGAACCGGATGGGAAGAGCTAACCTTGTATGGTCGATGTACGCTTCCTTGAAGGGGCAACCAAGGGGAAGATAAAGGGCAGCACCCTCCATTAGGGAGCTGATACGTTCTATAAGACGCAAATGTCACGAGGCTTCTTGTTTGCAAAAACATAAAGGATTGTCATATTTGTGCAACAATTGAATTTCTACGAGCATTCTAAGAGAGAAACAAAACATACAAAGAGAACTCACAGAACATAACAAACAAGTTAAGATGAGATCAATGGGTTATTACATGAAAGTGTAAAAACATCCTGCGATTTCATCGCAAGACGACAATGTCACGAGATTGTATATTCGCAAGAATGTTCAAACTTGTCATATTATCGCAAATACAAAAATATTATCACAAAAGAGGTGGAAAAATAAGACCTTTACTTAGGAAGGCATGATAAGACCACAACAATTAATGAAAATTATTACATCAATATCATTGGAGAATTTTTACAAGAGTATATATATCATGAAGTTCTGACAAAGAAGACAGCTCCATCAATATCATCGAAGAATTTTTACAAGAATATAAATCATGAAGTCCTAAAAAAGAAGACAGCCCTATTGAAGAATTTTCATGAAGATATAACAAAAGATGCGATTTTGCTCGCAATCAAAAACAGATAGTTCGTATTCATTAAATTTTATGAGAATTACATACTTCTTATACTTCTTCATATACTGAATATTTCTCCACAACTTGAATACTTCTTATAATTCTTCAAGAACGTCTAATATTTATTATACTTCTTCAACGGATACTTCATTTTGCGAAGGTTAAGTACTTATTATACTTCTTCATACATTGAGTAATTCTTCATAGATTGAATAATTCTTATACTTCTTCATACATTGGATAATTCTTTACGGATTGAATACTTCTAATACTTCTTTAAAGATATTTTATACTTCTTATACTTCTTAAGGATATTTCATAACTCGTATTTCTTATACTTCAAAGGGAGGATTTCTTGTTCACAATCGCAACAAGCTGAAGCTTCTTAAGTTGAATTAGGGCAGATATTCTAATACTTCCAACAATGTTTAATCATCTGAAGAGCAATAATAGGGGGAAAGGAGATACTAAACTATATTCTTTGAGTTATATTATTTCTCTTCATATGATCAAATGATGCAAATAAGGAAAGCATTCAATTTAAGAAAGGTCAAATCAAGAAAGATCAAATCACCTTCGCAAAATATCAAATGTACTTCTTAAAAGAAAAAAAATAGTAGGCATAATTGTTTGCAAAAAGAAAACCAACAGTAGCTGAGAGAAGGAGTTCAAAGGAAAGGAGAACAAGAGAATAAATGATAATTTGAGAAAGAATATTATTATTCTTCACCAACACTCTGTGCTGGATCTTTAAGATGAGCAGGGTCATTAGCAACTTTCGACTTTTGCGAAATATCATCCTTTGAAGAATCTGCAACAGGAACATCTCCTTGAGGAATAGATTCTTTTTCATCATCAAGTCATTCATCATCACTCTCATAATCAAAATCACTATCAGTCTCACGAACAACTTCATTGTCAGATATTTTCAGAGGAGTAATTTTCACAGGAGGCAAGGCTCTTGATAAGAGAATGTTATTCGCAAAGACTTAAGCTTTCAGATGACTTTCACGAAGTATAGCTTTCTGATGGTTGGTATCCTCGATATCTTTGGAATAAGCAAGATAGTTGAATCTCCGAGTAGCACGATCACGAGAGTTGATTAAGCGAGTATAAAGAAAAGAATTTTTCTTACGAATCTCGAATCAGAGGCTTCTAATCCAAATCTTAGCATTGCGCAGGTTGTTCTCAGATTCTGCGAGTAAAACAAAATTTAAAGGGTCAAATTTGCGAATATAACAAAATTTAAAGATACATCAGAGGCAGTCAAATTTTAATGACTACCTTCTCTTTGAGAAATAAGAGATTGAGCTAAATATAGACAACAATTCTTCATCTGATCCATCGCATTATCAAAACCATCACCAACTAATCCTTTAAGTCTAGATTGAAGCTTCTGATCTTTAGAAAGAAGAAAATTTTTATCCTTCGCAAATTTGGTATTAAGATTTTTTAGTTCAGAATAATCTTCTTCAAGTTGATTCTTCTTAGTACTTAAGATTATATTCTTATTAATAAGGGACTTCTTCTCAACGGCAAAAGAACTTCTCTCTGCATCTCAAGACTTCTTTAATTCCTCAAGTTCACCTTTTAACAAATAAAGAAGATTTTCTTGATCGCAACATTTATTCTGAAGAGTATCTAATTTTTGCGAAGAAACGATCATTGTATTCAAATACGAGCATTTCTCTTCTGATAAGGTTTTGTTCTCTTCTAATAAGGTTTCTACTCTCAAGACGGCTTTAGTTAAAGAATAAGTAAGTTGAGATATGTCATCATTTAAAAAATTTCGGTCGTAAATCAGTTGGGTATTCTCTTGAAAAAGGGCATCAAAATTATCAAGAGCACACGAATAAAGATTAGATAAATGGGAGAATTGGTTCAAGAGGCTTTCATGCTTGGCTTGATATTCTGTTGCATCTGATTCATGGCGAAGTACCAATCTTCTACATTTCTGGATGGATTCTATAAAGGGGAATGGGTTTTAATGGGTGTTTCAAACATATGAAGAACAAAAGTAAACAAAAGGGGAAAATATGAAGATAGTAATCATACCTTTCAATTCATCATTCCTTTTGCGAAGGATCGCACAATCAAGAGAATCATTCTGAAGCTGATAATTCTCTTTGCGGAGATTCTCACATTCTGCTCTTGAAGACTTCAGAGATTGGCGAAGCAATTCAACTTCTTTTTCCAAGGATTGGCGTGAAGTAGAAATATCAGGATTGATGAAACTATTTAGTGCTTCGCAAAACTCATATTGCGAACGAACATTAGTAGACTTTGCAGTATTATTCAAAACCTCAGATAACATTCGAAAAGTTGAGTAAATTCCATATCGAATTTCTTGAGGAAGAGGAGAAGAATTTGAAGGAATAAGAGCAAGTTGTAAATTATCTGGAGCAATAGCACTCAAAGGATTAGGAGTCAAGATAGTCTTTTCAAGAGAAGATGTTGAAGAAGTATTTTGCGAGGGTTGATCTTGAAGAAGTGTTGATAAATTGGCATTGGTGGGAGATTGAAAACTGGGTAATGGAGTAGAGGAAGGAGTTTGCGAAGAAGTATTTTCACGAGGAGGAGAGGGAAATTCCTTATCCATCTCAGGAAGGAAGTCATCAATTGAAATTATTGGTGTAGGTTTAATCACTCGAGATCTCTTGTTGGGATTGGATTTTTCACCAGCCTACGAATCAAAATGTAGATTAAAAACTAAGGCAACAATATATTGTTCAAAAAAGAAGACAGAGTATTTTAACTACCTTTTGATTCTCGGATTTTCTTCTACGAATATTAGGGCTTGAATTTCTGGGTGGAGATTTCACCTGAGGAATAGTTTTGCTGAAATAAACCAAAATCAAACAATAAATTACACAGAAATCAAAGAGGAAAACAAGTGAAAAATGTGAAGATAGAAGAAAATTACCTTGGAGAACTCATGATGATATGAACAGGAGGAGAAAATGGTAACGGAAAGTGTGATAAGAAGACAAAATTGCAGAAGTAAAAAGAGAAAATAAGAAGAAGAAAAGGAAGAGAATATAAAAGAGTTTATATAAGGGAATAACTAGAAAAGGACGGTTACAAAAGACGTGTCCAAATTCTAAAAGACTAAGTAACGGTTATGTTCTCACGATCATTTCTTCTTCGCAGAATTGACATGAGAAGAGGAAAGATGTAGGTACCGAATATCACAAGGCATTATCTTACGAACATCGTGACAAATATAAGAGGAAAGAATTACAAAACAATACGAAGATAGATGAAGCACAGGGAAGTATGAAGATTTGCGAAGATATAATAATCGTACGAAGATGTGTTGTGATACTTCGCAACACATATACATCTGTACAAAGTTCATTATAAATAGGAGTTCAAATGTAAAATTCGAGAGGTTCTTTTGGTGAGTATTAGAAATTATCTTAGGAAAGAGAATAGAGAAAGTTGTAACTATTCTAGTTCCATTTAGATACTTCTTTGTAATCAATTGAGAGAATTAATAAAAAAGTTGTCATTCAACATCAAGAACTTCTCAAGTTTTACTAATTCTACTGAGGGTGTAGTTGTAGGTTATTCTGCAACTACACTAATTCTTCGATTTCCTGCGAACATAGATGAAGATAAGAAATAGGGGCAATAATATATTGTTAAAAACTTATAAAGAAGTATTTCTTACTTCATGTGTGAAAGACATCAAAGCCAGGCGAATGCTGGGTTTCCTAAGAGTTTGATAGCTGAGTTTCATTCTATCAATCTGAGAAAATCAAAAAAGTTAGCGAGAATATAAAGAAGACAGTAAATAATAATAACATGAAAAGTTGAGAGAATATACTTCTTTAGATTTTTCAGGCCAGTTGAAGACCCAGGGTTGATATTCTGCGAGACTCGTAGGAAGTTCGCGAGAACCATATATATAAGGACCTTCAAGACTTAATGGGAAGATGAACCACTTATCGTCGTTAGAATGACGAAGACCTTGGTTAGTAGATGTATGAAAGTCAATATCCATCATAAGAGCATTGTCGCCAGTGACCTTCTCTTTCTTCAAACGAACACCCCAACATGTATTATCCCTATTCATAGGGACAATTCTATAGTTTACAAAAAAGTTGTCCACAGTATAATCGCAAGAAATGATGGGGACATCTTTGAACAAAGGATTCTTTGGAGCATTGGGGTTGCGAGTTCCTTTACCAGCGCCACGAGTAGCATATTCAAGTAGTAATCTGATGCAATCCCCACCCAATTGGTATATTTCTCGCGAGAACCTCTCATCAAATATTATTTGATAGAATAACAGGAGTTCTGGATTATAAATAGGGAGAGGAAGACCAGCTTCAAGTTTTCCTAGCGATACTATAACTTTCGCGCGAGAACATTGATCATCAGTGAACAGTTTAAGGGAAAGTTCAGATTTAGCATCTTGATCTGGAATCAAAGATAAGTTTAAAACTTTAAGTCTGAGTTTCTCGCGCATTCTATTGAAGGCCTTCAAATTTTTAGCACCAACAACAACCATTTTGAGTATGGGAATGAAGGAAAAAGTTGAAAAGAAGAAATAAATCACAGCAATTATAGAAGCGCAATTTGCGGAAGAACAGTAAAAATTGCAGAAAGAATGGGGAGAGAAAGAAGAAGAAAGTAAAAGAGAAAAGAAAAGGAATGAGAAGAGTATTTATAGAAGAAGAAAAATCTCGAAAAGGATGAAGGTAATTAATGCAAAGAAAAGACGTGGATGGTCAGATTTCAGCGGTTACAGAAGACGTGTCAAAAATTTATTGGTAGAAATAAACTCGTGAAAACAGCTGGCGAAGTACATAGAAACGTGTCAGAATGGGAAAGAAAAAAAAATAAGCGATTATGGCATTCTTAGTTCTTATGATCTTCTCTTCTTCGCAGAAAAGACATGAGAAGAGGCAAGATGTAGTAACAGAATATCGCTACAACGCTATTCCCGCGATATTAACAACATTTCTGCGAGAATCCCAAACGTTTCTACAACTATTAACAACACTTTGACGAGATTGTCGCAAGATTCTTCAACAACATTTGGCGAGTGTCACAAAAGAGTGATGTAACGATTAACGATTAAAGATATATGAAGAACAAGTCTGCTTCACGATGGTTATAAAGTTGGCGATGGTGAAGACTGAAGTTATAGCGATGAGATCACAAAGTAGATCCGAATTAGGGGGAAATATTAGCTGTCTTCCACTATGTAAATCCATATATAAAGGGCACGATAGATCCAGAAAAGAGATATGCATTTTTGAGAGCTGAGAGAACTTTGAGGAGAGAGAAAATCCAGAAAGAAAGTTGTACTTCTGAGTTTAATATTTCTTGTAAATCTTCCTGAAAGTGAATTTAATAAAAGTGTTGTTGTTCTTCCACAATTATGACTTAGTTTTCATAGATTCTTGACAAGGGTGTAGTGTAGGAAATCGTGCAACTACAAAATCATCTACCGCTGAGAGAGAAAAACTTATCTAGGGTAGAATAACTTTAAGTGTAAAGGAAAGTCAACTCAAAGATCAATACTCCAAAGTAGAAGAATCTTACACTTCTCTTGCGAAGGAAAACACCTTACTCATTTCTAAAGAAAAGAATCTTCAATCTCGCCTGAAAGGTTTAGTTGGAGATAAGTTTGATGATACAATAGGTCACTTGGAGAATAGTTCTTTATCTTTAACGCAATATCTTATTTCTCAAAAGGAAGGTAGTCACAATGATTTGACTGCCTCAACTATCCTTTCTTTGTTAAATCTTTTTGTGATATTTTCTTTGCGAGTCCTTCGCCTGAATGATTTTCTGTGTTCTTCGTTTTCGCAGAATCTGAGAAGAAACTTCATTCCTCCATTTTTGTTTTGGATTCTAAACTAGCCAAGATTCACAAAGAGAATGCATTACTTGCCTCTACTCTTGCTTGTTCTCGCGATCGAGCAGAAAGAAGATATGATTATCTTGCTTATTTCAAAGATATGGAAATTAAAAACGGTGAAAAAGCATTCCTTCGCCAAGATTATCTCCAGGCTGAAGTTCTTGTGAATGATATCTTACTATCCAAATCTATTCCTCCTATATCAATCAAGCCTTTGGAAGTAGATGATGATGAAGTTCCTCGTGCTGCTGATAGTGACTATGATTATGAAAGTGGTGAAGAGACTATGTCTCAAGAAGATTTTGCAAATGAGTAAGAAATCCCTTTTTAAGGAAGCAACTGTTGGTGATTACCCAAATGAAGAAGAAGCTGGAGTAAACCAAGATAAAGAGAAAACTGATGTTGAAGTAGATCAGAACAAAGAAAAGACTGGCGAAAATGAAAAAGCTAGCAAAAATGGAGAAGCTGAAGAAAAAGTTGATGAAGAGATTAATGTTGAAGTTTGAACCTCTTGTGTAATTTTATTTTCTTGAGTTGTTTCATCTTTCCTACTTTTTGCGAATGATGTACTTCAGTCAACTTTGAGATTCACTTACTCGTTTAGTATTGTTCTTGTTGGCAAGAAAGATACCGTCTCTTGTTTATTAATTTCCATACTTGCCTCTCATTATCTTTCTTGCGATAAATGATCTGCATAAATAACAGTTAATGTTAAAAAGATTCTTGTTCTGTCATGTGATCTTATTTTGCCTTCCAAGTTAAAGGTCTTATTTTTCCACTTCTTGTTATTGCGACAAAATCGCAGGACGTCTTTGTATTTTCATGCAGAAACCCATTGATCTTGCCTTAACTTCTTTCTTTTGTCATTTTTGTTGCGACAATATAACAGGTCTAAATATTCTTGCGAAAATAAAGCCCCATGATATTTCCGTCTTGCGAGGAAATCGCAGAATGTCCTTACACTTTCATGTACTGACCCATTGATCTCGTCTTATCTTTCTCTTTTGTATTATTTCCTCTTCAGGATTGTTGCACAAATATGACAAGCCTAAATTTTCTTGCGAAAATAAAGCCTCATGACATTTTCGTCTTAAGACACTTATCAGCTCCCTAATGGAGGGTGTCGCCTTTATCTTCCCCCTGGTTTCCCCTTCAAGGAGACGTACCTCTACCATACAAGGTTGTCTCCTCCCATCCGATATTAACAATAACCAGTTGTTTTCGCAGCCTCTTATCCCTTTTTCCTATATGGCTTATGGTTACGAGACTTCACCCTAAGTGGGGTTTTCTTCAGGTCAAGTGAATCATAGTCAAGACTTGCCAAGAATGGCCAGGTTCGTTCCAGACGCCCTTGTAGGACCAGAATATCGCTACAACACTATTTTTGCGATATTAACAACACTTTTGTGAGCGTCACAGAAGACTCTTTAACGACACTTCGCGAGCATCACAGAAGACTCTTTAACGACACTTCGAGAGCGTCACAGAAGAACCCAAAAGAAGCTGACGATAGAAGAAATACAAAGAGAGTATGTTTATCCCGCGATGGTTATCAATTTTGCGAGAGAGAATATTATAACAATCACGATAAGATCGCAAAGTATATCCGAAAAGAGAGGAAAACTTAACTGTCATCCACTATGTAAAACCCTATATAAAGGGTTCGTTAGGTTCAGAAAATGATGATGTCTTTTAGAGAGTTGATAAGATTTTGAGGAGAGAGAAACTCTAGAAAGAAATTTGTACTTCTGAGTTCTTATGTCTTTTGTAAAGAATTAAAAAGTTAAAATAATAAAAAAGTGTCGTAATTCATTCTCAAAAATAATTCAATATCTATAGATTCTTATCAGGGGTGTAGTGTAGGAATTCATGCAACTACATTTTGGCGCCCGAAACAGGGATTGAATTAAAAAAAATTGAAGAGAAAGTGAAGAAGAAGAAGATAAGAATTGTTTAAGATTAAGGAAATCATTAAGTAAATTGGTGAGATAATTGAAGGGAGAATGATCAGAATCAAAGAGGATTGTAGAAAATTGGAGTGTGATATGGTAACAAGAACAATGATTGATAGATTTCATGAAAATATTAAGGGGAAGATACACAAACGGGATTTTGAAGGAAGGAAAATTATGATGGTGGAAAAAATATCACCATTGAAAGATTGGGAAAAGCAAGAAATCACGTTTACAGCATCAGAAATACCAGAAGAAGATCTGAGTCATACATCTCCATTGGTGGTCACAGTAACCACTATACCAATGAGAAAGGAGAAATCAATAAAATCTGTATAAGAATGGGCTATGAATAGAACTTTGGTGGACACAGGAAGTTCTGTAGACATGATATTTTATCATACTTTCAATAAAATGGGATATAAGGATGAAGAAATGTCTTATTCAACATATCATGTTCATGTCTTTGGAAAGACATTAACAAAACCTAAAGGCGAGATAGTGGTACGAATTCCACTAGGGGAGATTGAAACACAAGTAATGTTACATGTGGTAGACGTGGAATCACCATATAACATGATATTAGGAAGACCATGGATACACGCAATTAAGGCTGTAGCATCAAGCTTTGCATCAATGCATCAAGTTTCCTACACCCAGTGGAATTGGAGAAATCAGAGGAGACACAGATTTTGCGAAACTGTGTTGCCAAATTGAAGTAAGAAATTATGAAGGACGTCCAAAACTGCGAAAAACTCGCAGAAAATTGGCGAGAGAAACAAAGAAGGAAGAAGAATTTAAAGTTTACATGATAAGAGCAAAAGAAGGAAAAGGAATACCCAGTGAAATTCCACAAGAAGGAGATGAACTCGCGAGAATTATGAAAGCGCCAACACCAATGGGAGAACCTGAAGCCAGTTATATCGCAGCAGAACCAACAAAGGAAATAAATATTGGGAGTAAAGAAAAGCATAAAATGCTGAAAATTGGGATTATAATGGAGGCATATGAGGAAGAAAGAACTATAAATATTTTGCGAGAGTATGTAGATATCTTCGCGTGGAGCATGGATGAGATGCCAGGGATAGATCCGTCTATAGCATGTCATAAAATAGAAATTAATAAAAACGTAAGACCATTTAAGCAAAGAATAAGGAAGATCGCAACAACATATCATTCTCAAATAGAAGAAGAATTACAGAAGATGCTCGACGCAGGAATTATAAGGCAAGCAAAATATCCAGAGTGGATTGCAAATATGGTAGTGGTCCCAAAGAAGAATAAGGGGATAAGAATTTGTACAGATTTCACTGATTTAAACAAGGCTTGTCCTAAAGATAGTTTTCCATTACCAGATATTCCACAGATGGTTGAATCAGCAGCGGGAAATGCTAGAATATCATCATTGGATGGATATAAAGGATACAATCAAATCCCTCTCGCTGAAGAAGATCAAGAACATACCTCATTTTTTGCCCCAAGAGGATTATATTGTTATACAAAGATGCCATTTGGCTTACAAAATGCTGGGGCAACGTATCAAATAATGGTGGAGAAGGTGTTTGCAAAGTGGATCCACAAAACATTTGAAGTATATGTAGATGATATGCTGATCAAAAGCAAAGAAGATGAGAATCATGTGCAAGATTTGAAAGAGATCTTCGATAAAATGCGGCAATTCAATATTAAAGTGAATCCTGATAAGTGTACTTTCGGAGTAACTTCAGGGAAATTTTTGGGGTATATTGTATCAAATACAAGTTGATCCAGAAAAGGTCCAAGCAATTCGCTATATGCCAACACATGCGACGGTAAAAGATGTGCAAAAATTAAATGGACTCTTAACCTCGCTAGGAAGGTTCATTTCGCGATCTTCAGACAAATGCAAACATTTTTTCGATATACTCAAGAAGGGAGAAAAATTCAAGTGGACATATGAATGTGAAAAATATTTTCAAGGAATAAAAGAACATTTAACGAACATAACTATTTTTCAGAAAGCTGAACAGGGAGAAAAATTATTGATTTATCTTGCAACAACCACATATGCGCTAAGTGATGTGTTGCTACGAGTATATGCAGGGGTAGAAAAACCAATTTATTACATCAGTAAAACATTCAATTCTGCAGAGAGAAATTATTCAAAGATTGAGAAACTAATTCTAGCATTTGGTACATGCAACTTTCAAACTTCACATCTATTTTCAAGCACATAAGGTCAAAGTGTTAACGAAAGTTCCAATTGAAGCAGTAATGAAAAATTCAAAGAGATCAGGCAGAGTTGAGAGATGGAATGCACAAGTAGGACACTTTGATATACAATATGAAATTTTATCCTCGCCAAAATCACATGTCATCGCAGAGTTCTTAGCTGAATTTCCTTTAGAAGATGATGAAGCTGTGGAAGAGATGATGGATGTAGAAGAGGAATGTGGAGATCCAAAAGAGCTATTAACATAACCCAACAGATGGGAAATATTAGTGGATGGATCATCCAATGGAGAAGGAAATGGAATTGGAGTTGTTTTCATATCGCCAGAAGGAGAAAAAACAACTTTTTCATTTAGACTTGAATTTGCGTCAACTAATAATGAGACAGAGTATGAGGCCGTGATCCAAGCTTTAAAATTTGAGATAGAAATGAATTTGGAAAATGCGAGGATCACTAGCGATTCAAAATTGGTTATTCTCCAGATAAAAGGAGAATACACAACAAATGAACCATCCTTTAGAAAATACAAAAGACTTGTTGAAGAATTATCTGCGAGAATTCCAAAAATAAAATGGAGGCATATATCAAGGAAAGACAATAGACTTGTAGATGCTTTTGGTTTTATATCTAGTATGATAACAAATCCATTGGCAAGGTGCATAAAAATTCAAACACTTTCATTTCCGTCGGTAAACAAGGAAGAAGAAGAGACAGATGTAATGATGGTAGAATCTAGCGAAGGAGAGCCAGCGAGCAATATCACAGATTGGCGAGCAGATCATACTTGGAAAGAGGAGAAATCCCAAGAAATCGATTGGAAGCGCATAAATTAAAGAGTAGGGCAACCAATTATGAATTAAGAGATGGAGTATTATATTGCAGATCTTTTAATGGACCATCGCTAAGATGTTTGACGAGGGAAGAAGGACAAAAGATATTGAAGATGTTGCACAGTGGTGACGCTGGTAATCACAGTGGAGGAAGATCTTTTTCATATAGAACAAAAATGCAAGGCTACTACTGGCCATATATGCATGAAGATGTAAAACAACTCTCAAGGTGTTGTGAAGATTGCAAGCGATATGGAAAGAAGATACATGCACCAGGAGCACCATTATCATCATCAACAAGTGTATGGACTTTTGGGAAATAGGGGTTAGATATCGTGGGACCATTTGTACCTGGTTCTGGACAAAGAAGATATTTGATCGTCGCAACAGATTATTTCACAAAATGGGGAGAAGTAAAGGAAGTACAACATATTCGCGATAAGGATATTTTTACATTCATATTTTAGAATATGATTTGCAGATTCGGGATTCCAGCACAGTTGGTATCTGATAATGGAAATCAATTTGAAGGGAATAATATATAATTGTTACTCAATGCATTTAAGATAAAGTGTGGAAAATCTACTCCTCTATATCCACAAGCAAATGGTCAGGCTGAAGCAACCAATAAGACAATCGCAGACATCTTAAAAAATAAGCTAGAAGGATACCACAGAGCATGGTGTGAACAGGTGCATAATGCAATATGGGACTACAATACAACTAGACGAGAAGCTACTGGAATATCACCTTTTTGTTTGACATATGGAGTTGAAGCTGTGTTACCAACAGAAGTCGCTATTCCTACCACAAAAAGGGAGGCTTGGGAAATAAATCTAAGTGCTGGAATGATTTTAAATAAGTTGGATGAATTAGAAGAAAAAAGAGAAAAAACATTGCAACATATGGAAAATTACCATCGAAGATTAGCTCGTGAGTACAACAAACGTGTTAAGAAACGTGAATTTCAACCTGGTGATTTAGTGCTGCGATAAACACCAAGTTATCATCGAGAGAATGGTGGAAAGCTGGCGAGAAAATGGGATGGACCATACATCATTAAAGAGATAGTTGGAACTGGGGCATACAAACTAATGGATCCTGAAGGAAGATATGTTGGTCAAAGACTCGATAGACCATGGAATAGATTATTTATGAAAAGGTATTATCAATGACATCTTCTACAAGATAAGAGATACTGGTATGTTGTATGATGAAACAAGTAATAAATTCTTCTATCTCTATTTACAACTGAAAAATTCTTCTGATAACAAAGTACAACAAGAACAGCTAGCATCATCGCAAGAAAAGCGAATACAAATTTCGCAGAGATTAATAGAATGGGACAAACCTTTATGGCGTGAACCCTAGTTCGCGAATAAAATTTCGCAAGAGGAAAATGTAAGACCTAATAGCATGTCATAGGAGGTGGTATCTCTTGACATGATTCAGGGGTAAGGTTATACCGCTGCTGGATCCTGAGTCATGCAGAAGTTGGGGTTAAAGAAAACCTATCCGGGAGAGAGATCTTGGATTTCCAACTATATAAGGTTATACCCTGGTTGGAAGACTGAGAATCTCTTCCAAGAAGTGCAAAGTATGACCAAGGCGCCGAGGTACACGGTTGAGCCAAGAGTGCCCGGGGCGTACGAAACTCCCTTGCAATTCTTGGTAAGTCTTGGATATGATGCACTTGACCTGAAGAAAACCCCACTTAGGGTGCAGTCTTGTAACTATAAGCCATATAGGCATAAAGGATAAGAGGCTGCGAAAACTACTGGTTGTTGGTAAATCTGGATGGGAGGATCTAGTCTTGTATGGCTGATGTGCCCTCCTTGAAGGGGCAAACAGGGGGAAGATAAGGGAGGCACCATCCATTAGGGAGCTGATAAGTGTCTTAAAACGGAAATGTCATGGGGATTTATGATCGCAAGAACATTTAGGCCTGTCATATTGTCGCGTGACGTAAATGATACAGAGGCAACAAGCCACGAGAGAAATGTTAAGATGAGATCAATGGGTTTTTACATGAAAGTGTAAAGACGTCCTGCGATTTCATCGCAAGACGGCAATGTCATAAGGTTAAAATCTTGCAAAAGAGTTTATGCTTATCATATTGTCGCAGAGATTTTGAAAGAACATGGATAAGACAAGATCAAAGGGTCTTTACATGCAAATGTTAAGAAATCCTGCGATTTTGTCTCAGAAAGAAAAAGTTTGGAAAAATAAGACCTTTAATTAGGAAGGAAAAATAAGACCAAAAGAATAATATTACCAATTAACTATTCTATTTTAAGATTGCAGGAAATATTAATTCATCGCAGATCAATATATAAGAAGACAAATTCTTAACATTGTAGATTCCTTCAAAATTTTTCAGAACATCGCAGCAGTATTCATTGCATCGCAGATAAAAAAAAAAATTCACCAATTCAAGAAAGATAATAAAGGGCAAATAGGGAATGGAGAAGTAACATTTCATTATCTTCCTTGAAAATATTCAAAGTTGAAAATTAAATTCTAAAAAGGTTTCAGAAGTTACATCGCTCGCAAGAAAGAAAAAGGAAAAGAAAGCAAAAATAAAGTTCAAGCCTCGCCAAATTCATTATTCTTGCTCGTCAGATTTATTATTCTTGCCAGAGTTATCAACTTCATCAGCATCCTTTTCACCACGAGTCTCTTCTTCTTTTGATTCTTCATCAGCGATTACTTCGCCACTTGCAGTTAATTCTTTGGGAGGATTTCTTTCTTCTTCTTCTTCTTCACCATCTTCTTGGGAGATATTTTCTTCATCATTAGTAAACTCTAAATCTTCTTCCATGGGAAGAGGAATTTCATCATCATAAACATTTAGAGGAGGAACAAATACAGGAGGGAGAGAACGGGAGAGCAGAATCTCATTCATAAGAACTTCAGCACCGAGGTGGACCTTGCGAAGGAAACCTCTATCACGATTCCTAATCTCTATATTTTTTAAGTACTCGAGATAATCAAGTCTTCTTTCTGCTTTGTCGCGGGCTTCAAGATAATTGGAAAGAAGAGACTTATTCTCTTTGCGAACTTTATCCAATTTGTTGGTAAGATCAGCAATGGTAGAATGAAGACTCCTTTCAGATTCTGCGAGTGAAAGTGATAAAAGATCATTTAGTCAAAGATTTTGCAAGAAATATAACACAAAATTTAACATAAAGGTCAATAAGAGAGAGGCAGTCAATTGACTACCTTCCTTCTACGAGGTTAAGTTTTGAATTAATGAAAAGAAACAGTTTTCCCATTGATTCATAGCGTCATCGAATTTATCGTCAACCACACCCTTCAGACGAGATTTCATGTTTTCTTCTCTAGTGCGTAGATACAAGTTTTCCTTTGCTAGTAAAGAATGAGATTCCTTCAATTGAGAGCACTGGTCTTGAAGCTCGCTGGACTTCAAACTAAGAGTTAACCTACCTTTGATAAGTTTATCCTTCTTAGCAGCGGATGATTCAGTTACTTCCTTAAGCTCATTTTTAAGGGAATGAAGAGATTGCTCCTGATTATCGCATATACTTTGTAGATTACTCAATTTCTGTGAAGAAATCTCCATCAAGCTTGAAAATCTATGTTTCTCTTGGGATAAAGTTCTATTTTCATCTGATAAAGATTCTACCGCCAGGTTAGACTTGGTTAACGAATATGAGAGACGAGAAACCTCATTACTTAATAAACTTTGATTTCGCGATAATTGATTATTCTCATTAGTAAAATTATCTATTTGATCAATCGAATATGTATTAAGATTATCTAATCTATTATACTGGTTCATCCAAGAATTTCTTTCGAAACGAGCTTCATCAGCAATAGATTCAAACTTAAGTCTCTCCATGAAACGAGTCCGATTTGAAACTAATATATGAATCAAGAATTTAAGAAAATGACTTGAGTACAGAAGATATAAAAGTAAAACAGAAAAACAAAAGAGCAGAGGAAAGAAAAATGTACCTTTCAGCTCGTCATTTTCGCGAAGATTCTCGCAGTCTAGAGAAGAATTTCGGAACATATGATTCAAAGTATCGCATTCAGCAGTCTTGGCTTGAAGGCTTCTTCTCAGAGCTTCAACCTCATTTTCCATAGACACTCGTGAAGCATTAAAATCATAGCCAAAATATTTGAGTAGAGTCTCGCAAGCTTCATATTGAAGGGGATCAGTAGAGGAATTTCTAGCATTGTCTAAAATATTGCACAAGATTTTAAAAGCAACATCAACACCTGCAAAGGTTTCATTTAATGAAGGAAGGGGTGTAGAAGATGAAGTATTAATGAGAGCAAGTTGACGATTTGAATCGGTTGCGATGGTTGAGTTTTCAGGAGGAGGGGTATTTGGAAAAACAATAGTTGAAGGAAGTAAAGGACTATGAGGAGTCTATGTCACAACAATTTTAGAAGCTTGATTCGTCAAAGGGTCAGAAGAGGTAGAAGTATGAGCAGTGATATCCTCGCAGACAAAAGAAGAAAGATTTGGTTGCGACAATGTGGGAGTAGCCCTCGCGGATGTTAGTGGGGGAAGAACGAGATTATCTCCAAGAGTTTAAAGTGGCGAGATCTCTTGGGAGGTTTAACAGAGTTTTCATCATTCTGCGAATAATAATTCAGATAAGATTCAGAGGCAACAATATTGTTATTAAAAAATAGAGGGTGATTCTTATTACCTTATCATTCGCAGAACTCCTCTTCTTTTTATCAACTGGCCTTTTGCGAATATTAGGGTTTTGAGTTGTGGATTGTGTGTTAGACACAGTTCCGCTGAAAAGAAGATATAACATGGAAGTTATGAAGAATCAAATAAGAAAAGTTGGAGAATATAAATAAAAATTGGTTTAAATAAATATCATAAGTCAAGAAATATACCTTGGTGACTCCATTAAAACAATAGCAGGAGAATATGAAGAAGAAAAGTTGCAGATGGAAGACGAAGTAAATGTATGAAGAAGATAAAGAAACGGAAGAGGAAAATTAGTTCTGAAATTTAACTCTACCTTTTATAGGCAAAAAGGAGTTGACCTATTAAGCAAACACGTGTCAATAAAAAGAGGGCTAAACAACACGTGTAGGCGGTAAGGCTAGATTAACGGAACCTTGTCGAGAAGAAAATATAAGAGGGAAAGAAGTTGCGAGTATTAGTTCTCATGATCTTCTCTTCTTCGCAGAAAAGACATGAGAAGAGGCAAGATGTAGGACCAGAATATCGATACAACACTATTTCTGCGACATTAACAACACTTTTTCGAGGGTCACAGAAGACTCTTTAACGACGCTTCGCGAGCGTCACAGAAGAACCCAAAATAAGCTGGCGATAGAAGAAATACAAAGAGAATATGTTTATCCCGCGATGGTTATCAATTTTGCGAGAGAGAATATTATAACAATCGCGATAAGATCGCAAAGTATATCCGAAAAGGGAGGAAAACTTAACTGTCATCCACTATGTAAAACCCTATATAAAGGGTTCGTTAGGTTCAGAAAATGATGATGTCTTTTAGAGAGTTGATAAGATTTTGAGGTGAGAGAAACTCTAGAAAGAAATTTGTACTTCTGAGTTCTTATGTCTTTTGTAAAGAATTAAAAAGTTAAAATAATAAAAAAGTGTCGTAATTCATTCTCAAACATAATTCAATATCTATAGATTCTTATCAGGGGTGTAGTGTAGGAATTCATGCAACTACATTTTGGCGCCCGAAATAGGGATTGAATTAAAAAAAAATTGAAGAGAAAGTGAAGAAGAAGAAGATAAGAATTGTTTAAGATTAAGGAAATCATTAAGTAAATTGGTGAGATAATTGAAGGGAGAATGATCAGAATCAAAGAGGATTGTAGAAAATTAGAGTGTGATATGGTAACAAGAACAATGATTGATAGATTTCATGAAAATATTAATGGGAAGATACACAAACGGGATTTTGAAGGAAGGAAAATTATTATGGTGGAAAAAATATCACCATTGAAAGATTGGGAAAAGCAAGAAATCACGTTTACAGCAGCAGAAATACCAGAAGAAGATCTGAGTCATACATCTCCATTGGTGGTCACAGTAACCACTATACCAATGAGAAAGGAGAAATCAATAACATCTGTAGAAGAATGGGCTATGAATAGAACTTTGGTGGACACAGGATCCGAAAAGGGAGGAAAACTTAGCTGTCATCCACTATGTAAAACCCTATATAAATGGTTCGTTAGGTTCAGAAAATGATGATGTCTTTTAGAGAGTTGATAAGATTTTGAGGAGAGAGAAACTCTAGAAAGAAATTTGTACTTCTAAGTTCTTATGTCTTTTGTAAAAAATTAAAAAGTTAAAATAATAAAAAAGTGTCGTAATTCATTCTCAAGCATAATTCAATTTCTATAGATTCTTATCAGGGGTGTAGTGTAGGAATTCCTACAACTACAGCCCTAGGCACTCTTGGCTCAACCGTGTACCTCGGCGCCTTGATCACATTCTGTACTCCTTAGAAGAGACCCTCAGTCGTCCAACCTAAGTCATAAGCTTAGGTTGAAAATCTAAGGTACCTCTCCTGGATGGGCTTTATTGACCCAAAATCTCCATGACTATGGATCCAGGGGCGGTGTAACCTTTTCCTTGAGTCATGCACAAGTACCCCCTTCTATGACGTACTTTAGGTCTTACATTTTCCTCTTGCGAAATTTTGATCCCGCGAACTAGGGTGTACGCCATAATAGGTTCTCCCCTTTCTATTATATCATTTATCTTTGATTATCTCTTGGCAATATCATTATTTCTGCGAAATTTTCGCGTATTTTGATTTCTTTCTGGATATGTATAATTTCGCAATTACTCTTTCATAAGATTTTCTCATACATCCATTTTGTTTCAATCAGATATCATTTCACAGTCTACTCTTTTCCAGAACCTCTTATGGGTAGTATCTCTTTAAGTATAATATGTTCCATGGTTTATCAAGTCTATGACCCACATCTTTACCCTCAGGATCCATCAATCTATATGCCCATGTTCCGACTATCTCTTTAATAATGTATGGCCCATCCCATTGTTTTGCTAATTTTCCACCATGTTCTCGCTGATATATTGGTGTTTCTCGCAGCATCAAATCTCCTGGTTGAAACTCACGTGTTTTGACACGTTTATTATACTCTCGGGATAACCTTCGCTGATAATTTTCCATATGCTGCAGATCCCTTTCTCTCTTTTCTTCTAATTCATCAAGATTGGTTAAAATCATACCCGCACTAAGGTTTTTCTCCCAAGCCTCTCTCTTGGTTATGGGAATAATAACTTCTGTTGGTAGCACAGCCTCATCTCCATATGTTAAACAGAAAGGTGACATTCTAGTAGCTTCTCGCCTAGTTGTGTTGTAATCCCATACTGCATTATGCACCTGTTCGCACCATGCCCTATTATGTCCGCGATTGTCATATTTGTTGCTTCTGCCTGTCCATTGGCTTGCGAATATAGAGGTGTTGACTTCCCACATTTTATCTTAAATGCATTGAGTAACATTTCTATATTCTTCCCTTCAAACTGTTTCCCATTATCAGATAACTATTGTGCGGGGATCCCAAATCTACAAATGATATTTTTAAATAGGAATATAAAAATGTCTTTGTCGCGAATATGCTATACTGCTTTTACTTCTTCCCATTTTGTGAAATAATCTGTAGCGATAATTAAATATCTTTTTTGTCCAGATCCCGGCAAAAATGGTCCCAAAATATCTAACCCCCACTTTCCAAAAGCCACACATTTGTTGAAGATGTGAATGGTGCTCCAGGTGCATGTATTTTCTTTCCATGCCGCTGACAATCTTCGCAACGCCTTGATACTTGCTTCGCATCTTCATGCATAAATGGCCAGTAATAACCTTGAATTTTCTCTCTGTATGCCAAAGATCTTCCTCCACTATGGTTTCCAACATCCCCACAATGCAACACCTTTAATATTTCTTCTCCCTCTTTTCGTGTCAAACATCTAAGTGATGGTCCATTAAAGGATCTTCGATATAATACCCCATCTCTTGGTTCATAATTTGCCGCACGGCTCTTAACTTGTGTGCTTCCAATCTATTTCTCGGTGTTTCTCCTTTTGCCAAGTATGCATGAAGTTCTGCTCTCCAATCTTCGATGTTGGGTACTTGTTCTTCTTCTTCCCCTTCTATTATCATTACGTATACCTCCTCCTCTTCTTCTTTATTAATTGATGGTGATAAAAGTGTATGTATCTTTATGCAAATCGCAGTAGGGTCTGTCATCATCATACTGGAGATGAAAGCAAAAAAATCTGCAAGCCTGTTATCCTTCCTTGATATATGTCTCCATTTTATTTTTGGGATTTTCGCTGACAATTCTTTAACAAGTTTCTTGTATTTCTTCAAGGATGGTTCATTTGTTGTGTTGTTTGTGGGAGAAAACTACTTCTGCCGGTTTAGGTAATTTTGGGTGTGTGTGGATGAGAAGTGAGTTTAAACCTTCAACAAATGTACTGCATGATGAGCACTTTGATTCGAGAGATAATCTATACAATTATGGCCTAAACCAAAGACACGGCCGTTCCAGATTTGTTTCGGTCATAGGTGAAGGATGTGAGGTTGATCTTAGGGAGGGAAGCGAAGAAGGTGTTGAGAGTATAAAAATGAAGGCTATTTGATGACTTGTTAACAAAAGGTTGAGCAGGCGAGCAAATGTTGCAGGCAGGATCTGGGTGTTGAATACGATGGTATCAACACTTGGTGTTCTGTGTTGTTCGAACTTCTGTCTTTTGAAATAGGGAGGAGAACCTATTTATACAAGTCGATAAGCCTTCATTACGTCTATCGTGGGAAAGTGGAGGAAGTGGAGTGATGGAGGAAGTGGAGTTGTGTGTTAGTGCCACACGGTTGCTTGCCCACTTCTCCTATCATCGCTAACCGCCCATGTTTCCATGACACGATCTTGTGATGGTGTGTTGCACACTGCACACTGTAAACCGCCAGACCAATACCCCAGTTTGTATCCCCCAGTTGTGACGTGATTAATTTCTCGAGTGTGTGGATCGCGGGACCCACAGGAAATAGTGCAGGGTGAACCGTGAACTTGGTATAACATCGCATGCAGCCATCTTCATGTGACCATTTGGAGGCTGTATAGACAAGCCATGCCTTGGTTGGTTACCCTGTGAAGAAGAGTGACGGATGGTGATCATGGTGATACCTTGTTTGCTGGTTGATTCGTACCCTAAGTCATTCGTCCAAGCTTGCAAAGTTGGACGGACGAGATGGTTTGCAACCCTACCTACGATCGTTGTATGAGAGGCGTGCATGCTGCCTCTTTCAACCCAAACGTTTGCATGCTTGGAGAGTTCCAATGGAGGAACCGATCAGCCCTGCATGGAGGCGGTACAATGGTGTTCATGCCCATGCCTGCTTGACTCGCAAAGATTTAATCTGAGCCACTCGACTCAGGTCGCAAAGACGAGTGGTCGAGATTAGAACTTATGGAGGGGCCGTGACATGCCACCTTTGGGCACGCGTACCGAGGAGCTTGACCACTGCCGGTCTTGGACGATCATCTAGGCGTGAATTCGGGCCCACAGCGATCATTCTAGCATGCTCGGTTCCTTCTAAGTCTCCATCTTTGCCTTTCGTCCAAGCCTGCGAAGATGGACGCTCGAGATGTTTCTGCGCCACAAACCCTAATTAGGGTTTTGGACCGGCCACTTTGGGCAATCGGTTTTGGGTTGCGTGCGCCTCCTTTGGGGAGACCTACCATGTATGCAACATCTTGGGTCGACAGTGAGCATGTACATGCTTGCTCTATGACCCTGGGCGCAATCTAAGCCATCCAACTATGCATGCGAAGTCGGATGGTCGTGATCGTTTTGGATCTTCTCGACCTGCATAAGGCGTTAATCTAGCCTTGTTTGGGCAATCGTTTCTTGTACCACGGCTTGCCTATAAGGGAGTCGGTCATGTAGGTAGAAAGTGGGCCCGCCAATGGTATACCATCACTTCACTACTTGTTTTAGGGTATAATCTAAGACGTCCAACTATGCCTGCGAAGTTGGACGTTCACGATTAAAAGGAACCCTAGCCGTGCGTCATGCTCACTTTGAGCGCACGTTTTGGAAGGACCAACTATAGTTGGCCTTGACCGTTCGGTCATGTATGAAGGTGGGTCCACGGTGATCATGGTAGCATGCTCATGACCCCCTGAATCTATATCTACACCCTCCATCTACGCATGCGAAGTTGGACGGATGAGATATATTTCTGAGTTTGTTTTCAGCAAGTGAGACTAACATGGGTAGTCTTGCATGCGTTCGACGGGGCTAGTATAACATGCCGTCAGGTAGCCTACGGGTGTTTGCATGTCAAACACAAGGCTTTAATTAAAGCATTAATAGTAATGATGTATACCTACAGAAAACCGGGATGGTTGCCACATGTTCCGTCGGGATGGTTGCCACATGCTCCGTTCTGGGTAGGTTTTAATTCTCAGGGATGGTTGTACATGCTCCAATGAATTAATATGGCGAGAAGTATTCATCGCCTGAAGGCTTTATCCTTTGCAGGACGTCAGCTTACAAAAATTAGATTTTTACAATTTTAGCCTTTGAATAGAAATCCACCATCAACATTAAGTCCCCTGCCTAGCATGTAATGGTTACACTATTGTAGGGTAGGCATGAGATGGTGAAAATTCACATACAAAATAATTAAAGCCAATTAAAGCCAGAGTAAATACATGTTTACCGTGTGGGAGAAGGTATGTTACTTGCGTCAAATGCCTTGGAGCCGGTTGAGTTGATCCTTCCAATGGAAAAGATCGGCTGGGGAAGTACATCTTGATGGGTCGATCCACCTTGGCCTTCCTCTTTCTGTTTGCCTTCTCATATGCCTAGCAAGCATCGTGAATTCGATAAGCATTGTTGATCACAATCCCGACTCAACAGCCTCAGAAAGCGGTAAGGCGGACTTCTTTTCTCCTGGGGATCTTGTTGGATCGTGAAGCATATAAAGAAGTTTTCTGTATTCTTCTCATTAGGCAATCTTCTTCAACATCTCAGGTATTGCTTCACACGTTGATTTCTTAATCGATTGGCGATAGTTGTGATTAGAATATTCTTTATGTGCCGCCGTAACTCACCTTCCTATCTTTTTTGCAGTACATCATGAAAGGAGTTTGTGATGATCACTCTGCAGCTTCTTCAGAAAAAAGTTTTGAAGTTGACAAACCAGAAGCTAACGCACATGAATAGGTGATGGCTAAAATTGATTTGCCACTTCGTGAAGTCGGCCATGCCGTATATGGAATGTTTGTCTTGTATTTAACTATTGTCAGGGGGCGGCTCCGTGCTCTTTCAGTTGCGATCGATATAGAGGAGTTACAAAGACATGAAGAAGTGTTGCGGGTGAAGTGGAAACGCGAGGCGTCACAGGCACCAGTAAGCTCGAGAGCTGAAGGGATGGCATCTCGGTTGAAGAGACGGAGGGTTGAACACGAAGGTCCTGCGGGTGATGGGAAGTGTGATTACCCAATACGTGGTGGTGTGATAATCCTTGACCCTGATACTGATGAGACTGAACGTCCGAAAGTGATTGGTACGATTTCCACGGTTGCAATGGATTCTGTATAAGGTGCAGAGGATACGCATGCTGAAGATATTGAGGAGGTAGCTGCTGTGCCCGAAGAAGTTGAGGCGTCTCTGGAGAAAGCGGCACAAGATGTGGATCCCAACAGTGATGAAGACGCAACCAGCAATTGAGTTTCTCTGTTATTCTTCTTTATATTATTTTTTTTTATATACTCAGTGGCGGCTGAGTTTGAAGTTTTCTTCTTTGCTTTTGCTTGCTTGTCTTGAACAAAATTTTATTCAGTGTTGCTTCCGAAACATGAATATTTTTCTGTTTGTGCCCCTTGACATGAATCTGGCTCCGTTGAAGTAGATCATGTAGGATACCTTCCTCCTCCCCTTTTACATGTTTTATTCGTCCCATATTACCAGGCTGGTATGAAGATTTGGTATGAGGGTTTAGGGTTTTCTTTCTGGGTAATGGTGGTTTGAAGGTGACTCATAACTTTGTGTGATTTTATGAGAAATTCTATAAGGAATGAAATCTTGATTACTTGAAGAAATATTGGAACCCTAATAAGTATGAAGGCAAGTCGTGCCATCATTTTGAAGGAATTACAAATATTGTGAAAAGGAAAATTGTTGGAGGAATCCCACGGGGGGATTAGAGAGGTGATGTCGTGTCTTCAAGTAAGGTAGGGCTTGAGCCATCGTGAGTGAACAACCACACCTTCAAGTTTGTCTGCATTGATGATCTTACAGTAACCTCCCAAGATAACATCTTCCACTAAGAATATTTCCTCTTCCTTTGCAGGCATATCAGACTGGGCAGTTATTCTTATTGCCATGTTCCCAACTTGGAATGTGGTTACCTTTGTTACCATATCTCCGATTTGAAACGGATTTGGACTTGGTACAACAGCTTGCTTCTGACACGTGTCGTTCTTGACTGCTTCCAAACCTTTGGTAAAGCGCTTAAAGGGGCCATCACTCCATTCACATCTCTTGGTGGTGGCCCGCCTTTCAGGTGAAACAGTCCCCGATGTTCTAGCAGGACAATCATCCATTACTTGCAAAGAGGGTCGTTCAATGAGACTTACTTGGGCTCGGAATCTCTTGACGCAGGACGAAGGGCTTTCACCAGGGAGTTGCGTTATGCCTGTGAGTTGTTGGTATATGGGCAACAGGAAGTCTTCGATTCTCCAAGGTTTGATGGAAATCATCGGAGCTGGCTTGTTGGAGATTCTTTCAGGTACTGAGATTAGTAAGGAATGCGCCTTGTGTACCCACGGGCGCCCCAGAATCATTTCGTAATCCGGATGTTCCTTAATTATATGGAATATAGCTTGTGTTGGCGTGTTACCAATATTGACATCAAGGTCAATGTACCCGTAAACATCCACAAATTCTCCTGCTGCGATCTTGATCACAGTTGGACCACGGGTAGCCTCCTGTTTTGAGATTTTCGCAGCTTGCAGGGTCTTGATAGTAACGATGTTGAATTCAGAAGCTGCATCGATTAATGTGCGATCGAACTTGACATCTTTCAGATGGGCGACGGTCAAAAGTCCCCAGTTTCCTTTGTTGGCGCTGTCTTCCAAAGAGGCTTGAGATGCTGGAACGACTTCTCTTCCTGGGTATAAGCGCCTGCCTGACACAATACGGTTGAGGGCCATGAACATATCTTGACGTTTTACCTTGGAAAGGTACAAGATTTCACACAGGTTTTCCATCATGGATTGTACAGTCTTGCGCATAGAGCTTCCAGAGATCATGCAACTTCGGAAAGGAAGGGGGTCTCTGTGAACTCCTTCATTTCCCAATTGGAGATCTCCTGCTGCTATCCTTTCCTTGAAGATTTCTTTCAGCTTGTTGCAATCCTTAGTTGGGTGGTGGACAAACCTATGATAACGGCGTGCCAAGGGGTCCGCCATGTCTTTCTCAGTTGGTGGACGTCTGATAGGAGGTAGCTTGATAGCATCATCCTGAATCCATGCCTCCAAGAGTTCTATTACTTCATTTATCAGAAACGGGAAGCCTGTGTCTTCGGTGCTCTGCGCAGGATCTTTGCATGTTCCTTTTCGTGGCGAAGCTTTATGCGTTTGAGCCGTACGCTTGGGTAGTTGTTCTGCCGCCGCTGGAGATTTTCTCTTTCCGCCTTAGCTTACTACACTGACAGAAGGGCTAGTATTATACTGCTTATTGATGAGGCGCCTGTTTCCCCGATTATCTCATGAATCGTCGCTCCGAACGATTCTGGTTCTTTCCAATAATGCTGGGCCGGTAGTGGCCGAACGTTTGGATGCTTCATGGAGCTCTGAGAACGTCTGGAATCCCAAGTTTTCCAGCAGGGCGCGATATATGGGTATCATTCCGTTGATGTATAATTCCACCAGCTGTCGTTCTGTGACATTTGGTTCATGGCAGTCCAACGCTTGTGTTCTGAACCTCTTGACAAAATCATTTGGATGTTCATTGTTCCGTTGGGAGATTCTCCCCAGGTCAGAGAAAGTAACTTTCTCAGATACAAAGAAGTACTTCTTGTAAAACGCGCTGACCATCTCATTCCAATTGGATATGTTGTCGGGTGCGATGTTGTTGTACCACGTATAGGCTCTCCCCGTAAGTGATTTGGAGAATTCCTTCAGGCGGAGAACGTGATTGTATTCATGTTCTCCTAAGGATTCTAAGAATCGAGAGACGTGTTCACGAGCATTACCGGTACCATCGTAAAGGATGAATTAAGGGGAGGTGTATCCCCTGGGAAGAGGAATCTGCTGCACATCTTGTGGATATGGAGGCTGATGTCGATGCGCGTCCATCGGATTTTCTTTGCCACGATTTTGGAGGAGTCTCTCCAGATCTTCACGTGTAATAAAGTTGTACGATTGGCTTCTTTCCCTGAGACGCTCGTCCCTTTCTCTTGCGTGGTCAGCAGCATAAGACTCTTCGTTCAGGTAGGCTTGCGTAACTGAGGCACCTGCTCTAAGTATGCTAAACGTATTTCTTGTTGGCCCTTGAGGTTGTCCCGACTCTTGTGGTAATCGATCGGTTAATGTTTTAAGGAAGGTGAGTACCTCCTTCTGAGCGGTTGACATGTCTGCCTGAGCTTTAGCGAGGGTTTCTTGTCTCTCCATCAAGTCCACCATGGTGATAGGAGGTTATCCTCCTCTGGGTCCTCCAGATCCTCGTCTTGAGGGGGAAATAGCAGTTGTTCTGGTGACGGACGGAAGTGTCATGATTGAGGAAATGCCCGGATTTGCGGCCGCTATGGCTCTTTTAATGGGAGGTGTCACGCATGTTGGAATGTCTGCTCCTGCTCCACTAGTACTGATGATAGAAGACGCGATTCCACGAGACACATTGGTTGCACTAGCGGGTTGAACTGTAACACCAGTAATTGGGATATCAGCGCCACCAGAAGCGTAGTCGGTGCTAACTCCATTGTTGGTTGCTGCTCCAGACCTAAGATCCACCATTCTTGAAATCACCGAAATTGAATTGGTATTGAAGAAATCGACTTCACAACCGAGAGATTAACCTCCCACTGTGGTCGCCAATTGTTTGTGGGAGAAAACTTCTTCTGCCGGTTTAGGTAATTTTGGGTGTGTGTGGATGAGAAGTGAGTTTAAACCTTCAACAAATGTGCTGCACGATGAGCACTTTGATTCGAGAGATAATCTATACAATTCTGGCCTAAACCGAAGACACGACCGTTCCAGATTTGTTTCGGTCACAGGTGAAGGATGTGAGGTTGATCTTAGGGAGGGAAGCGAAGAAGGTGTTGAGAGTATGAAGATGAAGGCTGTTTGATGACTTGTTAACAGAAGGTTGAGCAGGCGAGCAAATGTTGCGGGCAGGCTCTGGGTGTTGAATATGATGGTATCAACACTTGGTGTTCTGTGTTGTTCGAACTTTTGTATTTGGAAATAGGGAGGAGAACCTATTTATACAAGTCGATAAGCCTTCATTACGTCTCTCGTGGGAAAGTGGAGGAAGTGGAGTGATGGAGGAAGTGGAGTTGTGTGTTAGTGCCACACGGTTGCTTGCCCACTTCTCCTATCATCGCTAACCGCCCATGTTTCCCTGACACGATCTTGTGATGGCGTGTTGCACACTGCACGCTGTAAACCGCCAGACCAATACCCCAGTTTGTATCCCCCAGTTGTAACGTGATTAATGTCTTGAGTGTGTGGATCGCGGGACCCACATGAAATAGTGCAGGGTGAACCGTGAACTTGGTATAACATCGCATGCAGCCATCTTCAGGTGACCGTTTGGAGGCTGTATAGACAAGCCATGCCTTGGTCGGTTACCCTGTGAAGAAGAGTGACGGATGGTGATCATGGTGATACCTTGTTTGCTGGTTGATTCGTACCCTAAGTCATTCGTCCAAGCTTGCAAAGTTGGACGGACGAGATGGTTTGCAACCCTACCTGCGATCGTTGGATGAGAGGCGCGCATGCTGCCTCTTTCAACCCAAATGTTTGCATGCTAGAAGAGTTCCAATGGAGGAACCGATCATCCCCGCATGGAGGCGGTACAATGGTGTTCACTCCCATGCCTGCTTAACTCGCAAAGACTTAATTTGAGCCACTCGACTCAGGTGGCAAAGATGAGTGGTCGAGATTAGAACTTATGCAGGGGACGTGACATGCCACCTTTGGGCACGCGTACCGAGGAGCTTGACCACTGCCGGTCTTGTCCGATCATCTAGGTGTGAAGTCGGGCCCACGGCGGTCATGCTAGCATGCTCGGTTCCTTCTAAGTCTCCATCTTTGCCTTTCGTCCAAGCCTGCGAAGATGGACGCTCGAGATGTTTCTGCGCCGCAAACCCTAATTAGGGTTTTGGACCAGCCACTTTGGGAGATCGGTTTTGGGTTGCGTGCGCCTCCTTTGGGGAGACCGACCATGTATGCAACATCTTGGGTCGACAGTGAGCATGTACATGCTTGATCTATGACCCCGGGCGCAATCTAAGCCATCCAACTATGCCTGCGAAGTCGGATGGTCGTGATCATTTTGGATCTTCTCGACCTGCATAAGGCGTTAATCTAGCTTTGTTTGGGAAATCGTTTCTTGTACCACGGCTTTCCTATGAGGGAGTCGGTCATGTAGGTATAAATTGGGCCCGCCAATGGTGTACCATCACTTCACTACTTGTTTTAGGGTATAATATAATCCTTCCAACTATGCCTGCGAAATTGGACGTTCACGATTAAAAGGAACCCTAGCCGTGCGTCATGCTCACTTTGAGCGCACGTTTTGGAAGGACCAACTGTAGTTGGCCTTGACCGTTCGGTCATGTATGAAGGTGGGTCCGCGGTGATCATGGTAGCATGCTCAGGACCCCCTGAATCTATATCTACACCCTCCATCTACGCATGCGAAGTTGGACGGATGAGATATATTTCTGAGTTTGTTTTCAGCAAGTGAGACTAACATGGGTAGTCTTGCATGCGTTCGACGGGGCTAGTATAACATGCCGTCAGGTATCCTACGGGTGTTTTCATGTCGAACACAAGGCTTTAATTAAATCATTAATAGTAATGTTGTATACCTACAGAAAACCGGGATGGTTGCCACATGCTCCGTCGGGATGGTTGCCACATGCTCCGTCGGGATGGTTGCCACATGCTCCGTTCTGGGTAGGTTTTAACTCTCAGGGATGGTTGCACATGCTCCAATGAATTAATATGGCGAGAAGTATTCATCGCCTGAAGTCTTTATCCTTTGCATGACGTCAGCTTACAAAAATTGGCTTTTTACAATTTTAGCCTTTAAATAGAAATCCACCATCAACAAGTGTATTCTCCTTTTATTTGACGAATGACTAGCTGCGAATCACTAGTGATCCTTACATTTTTCAACTTCATTTCTATTGCGAATTTTAGGGCATGTACCACAGCTTCATATTCTATTTCATTATTGGTGGATGTGAATTCCAATCTGAAGGAAAAGGCCATTTTGTTTCCTTCTGGTGAGATAAAAACAATTCCAACTCCATTCCCTTCCCCATTTGACGATCCATCTACCAATATTTCCCACCTATTGGGTTCTGTTAATATATCCCTTGGATTTCCATGTTCTTCTTCCACATCCATCATTTCTTCCACAGCTTCATCATCTTCTAGAGGAAATTCTGCTAAGAAATCTGCAACAACTTGTGATTTGGGTGAAGATAATATTTCATACTTGATTTCGAAATATCCTACTTGTGCATTCCATCTTTCAACCCTGCCTGATCTTTTTAAATTCTTCATCACTGATTAAATTGGCACCTTGGTCAACACCCTTATTTTATGTGCCTGAAAATATATGCGAAGTTTAAAGTTGCATAAACTAATGCCAGAACTAGTTTTTCAATTTTTGAATAATTTTTCTCTGCGGCATTGAAGGTTTTGCTGATGTAGTAGATTGGTCTTTCAACTCCTGCATCTATTCGTAATAATACAACACTTAATGCGTGCGAAGTTGTCGCAAGATAGATTAATAATTCTTCTCCTGGCTCTGCCTTTTGCAAAATAAATATATTCACCAGATGTTCTTTTATTCCTTGAAGAGCCTTCTCACATTCATCTGTCCATCTAAACTTTGTCCCCTTTTTGAGTATGTTGAAAAAATATTTACATTTGTCCGATGATCGCGAGATGAACCTTCCTAACGAAGCTAAGAGTCCGTTTAACTTCTGTACGTCCTATACCGTCGCTGGTGTTGGAATGTCACGAATTGCTTGCACTTTCTCTGGATCAACTTGTATTCCTTATTTCTATACAATGTAGCCTAAAAAATTTCCTGACGCAACCCCAAAGATACACTTCTCTGGATTTATTTTGATGTTAAATTGCCGCATCTGTTCAAAAATTTCCTTCAGATCTTGCACATGGTATTTAACTTATTTACTTTTTATTAACATGTCATCTACATACACCTCTAAGGGTTTGTGTATCCATTTCGCGAACACCCTCTCTACCATCCTTTGGTATGTCGCTCCAGCATTTCGCAAACCAAATGGCATTTTTGTATAACAGTACAATCCTCTTGGAGCGAAAAAAGCAGTATGCTCTTGATCTTCTTCAGCGAGGGGGATTTGATTGTAACCTTTGTATCCATCTAGAGAAGATATTCTATCATTTCATGCCGCTGATTCAACCATTTGTGGAATATCTGGTAATGGAAAACTGTCTTTCGGATAAGCTTTGTTTAGGTCAGTAAAGTCTATACAAATTCGTATCCCCTTATTTTTATTTGGGACCACAACCATGTTTACTATCCACTCCGGATATTTAGCTTATCTTATAATTCATGCATCAAGCATCTTCTGCAACTCTTCTTCTATTTGGGGGTGATACATTGTTGCGATTTTTCTGATTCTTTGTTTGAATAGCCTTGCATTTTTGTCAATCTCCAACCTATGACACCCCACAGACGGATCTATTCCAGGCATCTCGTCAATGTTCCATGCGAAAATATCTTTATATTCTCGCAACAGACTAAAAGTTCTTTCTTCTTCATCTGCCTCTATCTTAGTCCCAATTTTTAGTATTTTGGGTTCTTCTTTGGTTCCAATATTCACTTTCTTTGTTGGTTCCTCCGCGGTGTAACTGGCCTTAGGTTCTCCCATATGTGTTGGTTCTTTTATCACCTTCACAAGTTCATTTCCTTCTTCCGAAATTTCGTTGGGTATTTATTTTCCTTCCTCTGCTCTTATCATATAAATTCTAAATTCTTCTTCTTTCTTTGCCTCTTTCGCCATTTTTCTGCGACTTCTTCGCTTCTTTGCACGTCCTTCATACTGCTTCACTTCAATTTGATAACATAATTTCGCTTTATCAGCATCTCCTCTAATTTCACCAATCCCACTCGGCATAGGAAATTTGATGCATTGATGCAACGTCGACGCTACGGCTTTAATTGCGTGTATCCAGGGCCTTCCCAATAACATGTTATATGGAGATTCCATATCCACCACACATAACATCACTTGTGTTTCAATCTCTCCTAGTAAAATTCGCACCACTATTTACCCTTTCGGTTTTGTTGTAGATTTTCCAAATCCATGAATATGATATGTTGAATGGGACATTTATTCATCCTTGTATCCCATTTTTTTGTATGCATGGTAAAACATTATATCCACCAAACTCCCTGTATCATCCAAAGTTCTTTTTATCTCCCATTCTTCTGTATCTTTTGCTGATTTCCCCTTTTCTTTCCGTGTGGTTACTGTGATTATCAAAGGAGATGTGTAGCTCAAATTTTCTCCCGATATTTCTGCTGCAGTGAATGTAATTTTCTTCTTTTCCCAATCCTTCAAGGGTGATACCTTCTCTACCATCATAATTTTCTTTCCTTCAAAATCTCGTTTATATATTCTTCCTCTGATGTTTTCATGAAATTCATTAATCATTGTTTTTGTGATTAAACTACACTCCAACTTTATGTTACCTTCATTGATTTTGATTATTTTTTCCTTAACTGGTTTACTGATTGGTTCGATCATTTCCTTGATTTAAGCAGTCTTAATAACAATCTTTTATTTTGTTTTTCCACAATTTTCAACCTTCAATCCCTATTTTTAGCGCTATTATGTAGTTGCAGGAATTCCCACAATACATCTGTCACTAGAATTCATAATAATCAACACATCTTTAAGATCAAGAATCACACTTTTTATTAATTGAGTTTAGAAATTTTACAAGAAGGAAATGAAATCAAGAATACAACTACTGTTCTAGACTTTCTCTCTCCTTAAAACTTTCTCTCCACTCTTAAAAGATCTCTCCTTTCTTTAAGCCTGTTCGGCTCTTTATATAGGATATTACATAGTGGATGACAACTAAGCTGTCCTTTATTTTCGAATTTGGCTTGCGATATTATCGCAAGCATTCAAGTGTTAAGTTTGCAAAATTCTTAAATATTGCAAAGTCTTCACATCTTTCTCGTGTTTAGGCTGTCGTCATTTCTGTAACCAATCTGCGATGTCTTCACAGTGTGTTGTATAAAGACTTTGCAAAGGTATTGATATTGCGATATTCTGATCCTACAATTTTTTTATTATAATTAAAGTAAATTGCACAAACGTGAATTCCTATTTACTTGATATGTGAATCCTATAGAGTTTGGTTAAGTCTGAACCTTTGTATCAAGTAAACACACTTTGTTGTCGTATTGTCTAGATCTTGTATCCATAGACGATCACACAAAGTGTGAACCGATTTGTTGTATTGTCTCGACTTAGTCCATAGGAAATCACTTTCGGGGAAAGGACTTATAGGAAGGAAAAGTTATAGCTTGAGGTATATTTGGGGTACCCTCGCCTTTTCAATTCGTATCAGAGCAAGCAAACACGAAAAGATCTAACAATCTGTGTTTGGTACGATCCATCCTATAAGAAATGAATCTACTGCATGATTCAGTTAACGTACCGCCAAGATTTGATTGGACTAACTATCCATTATGGAAATCTGCTATGAAAGCCTTTCCTCAATCCCAAGATTTTAATATTTGGTTATTAATCTAAGACGGATATCAACAACCGATGGATTATTCAGAAATAGAGTTTAAACGCTTAGCGGATGACACTCATGAAGAAAGAATTCGTGCAATGCATAATTTTGTTGGTTTGAATGCCATCATACATGCAGTTAGCCATGAACTTTTACATCATATGCTGTCTTGCAATACTTCTAAAGAAGCATGGGTTACTCTTGAAACTGTATTCGAAGGAGATGATTCTGAAAAGGAAGCTAGACTTCTTTCCCTTTCAACTGAATGGGAACATATTAAGATGGATAATGACGACACCTTTGAGGAGTTTAACTCTAAACTTTCTGAGATTGTTAATGCATCTTTTTTCCTTGGAAAGGTTATACCTGAAAAAAAATACGCAAAATTCTCAGATCGTTAACATCCAGATACGATTCTAAGAAACATGCTATAATAGAAGGAAACGATCTTTCTACACTTTCTCGAAGCTCTCTTGTATGAAAGTTAAAGGTCTTTGATAAGGAAATTCCGCTAAAGAATCAAACTGAGAAACGTTGCCAGAAGGACAAGGTTCATGTTGAAAAAGAGCTTGACTCAACTATTGTGCTTTTAGCACAACGAATTAAGAACATCTTATCTATTGATAAGCATGTTCCAGATACTGTATCGGTTTGCCATAAAAAGGACAACAATGAAGTAAAATTCTTCAGTGCCAAGGATTCAGACATATGGCAAAACATTATCCTTGTAGGTACAGGAAATCCTACAATACACCCCTCACAAGAATTCATATAATCAAATCATTTTTAGATAAACAATCACCATCTTTATTGATTAATCTCACAAATTTTACAAGAAAGGAAAGAAATGAAACTAAGAAATTAACAATTGCTCTGGACTTTCTCTCTCCTAATGACTTACTCACTACTCAAAAAAGATCTCCCCCTTCCCTTAAGTCTGTTCGGCTCCTTATATAGGGAATTTCATAGTGGATGACAGCTAGCTCGTCCTTTATTTTAGGATCTGGCTTGCGATACTCTCGCAAGCTTACATATATTAATTTCTCAAACACTATAATTTTCGCAGGATCATCACACTTCTCTCGTGTTTGAGCTGATGTCACTTGTTATGTCATCTTTGTTGTTTATCTGCGACAGTTTTTCAACGTTTTAGATGAAGCTTTCGCAAACACATTGTTGTTGCGATATTCTGATCCTACATCTTGCCTATTCTCATGTCTTCTCTGCAAAGGGGAGAATGTCATGAGAATTTGTACTTCAAAATGCCGCAACTGCTTATCTTTTCAAGTATTTCTGTACTGTCATAATTCCGTACTTTGTGCAAACTTTATTACACGTATCCCCTCTTCTATTCATCTCTTGACACGTCTTTTTTAACCGCTCATGTATACTATTCGCATTGAATGCACTTATCTTTTCGAGAATTTCTACTCTCTTATATATATACTCTTCATATTCTTTTATTTTTTTCTTTTTACCTTCTCTCTTATTTTCTCTGCAATTTCACTGTTCCTCCGCAAGTTTCTCTCCTGCTACTGCAAACTTTCATTCTTCATCTTTCATTCCTCTTTCCTTCATTCACATACTGAAGATGCCTCCAGCTGGTCGTAAAAATGAGATTGCTTTTGAAGAAGTTCGAAAGAAACTTCAAACCAAAGGTTTTACTTTATCTCTCATTCCTGGTCAAAACCCTAAATCCGAGCTTTCTATTAATTTATTTTCTGATCATGAGAAGATCATAGTCTCGCTAGGTCAGCTTCTCACTGGCCTCCCCATTCCCCTTTATGATCCTGAACTTCACTTATTTCATGAAATCCTTTCCCATGCGAAGTTCTCGCGAGTTTTATATCAATTGAGTGGGGATTGCATTCGTCTAATGCTCGAGTTCGCCAATCGTGGTGCTGGTAAGGGATCTCTTTATCCCTCAAAAGTTAAAAATCTTAAATTCGCTGGAGTTGAAATTGTTCCTGCGAAGTATACTGTAGAAAATTTCTTTGCGAATTATGAGATAATTCCAATGAAGAGAGATAATACTTGTTGGGGCGTTCGTTTAAAGAAAAAGGATGATGTTGCTGATGACAAGATACTCATGCAAGACATCGATTTGCATCCTGGCAATAATACAACTCCACGTTATTCCAACGATGATAAGTGTTGTATCTTCCCTTTAGTCCTAAAGGGTCCGTACATCTCCGGATCTCATGTTTTACCTGCGAACCTGGTAGCGTATCATCCCTGGGTATTCCGCTGGCCAGAAAGGGAAGCAGAGGTGTATTTCCAAACTTCATTCGAGTTGTTATCCTTTTCATTCTCACATATAATTTTACTGACCATTCCAATGTTTTCGTGTATTTGCGAAATTATCAGATTGAAAGGTTGAAAGTAAGTTATAACAAGACTGGGAAAGCCAGTACTTTATCAGCTCTTCGATCATTCACATATGAAGTAAGAAATATTATTTTATGATTCTTCACAATATATTGTTGCCTTTATTTTTTATCATTATCTGTGTGTGTAGGTTATCGCTGAAGTGGAAGAATATGTCAAAGTTGCAAAAACCAAGAATAAAAGTAAAGGCAAAGGTGATCTTCGCAAGGAGAAGTCTACTGTCCCTCCTCTGAATAAACCAAAAGTCCAATCCCCCTCACCTTCATTTCTTCAATCTAGCGAAAGTTCTAGTGATCGTAATGATGGTGATGGTGATGATGATGATGATATTTATTATGCGAAGGAAGCTTCTCAACCTGAATCTTCTATGGCACAATTGTCTAACATCTTCTCCAATACTCTACAGGGAATGGGTGATACTCCTCTTACTAGTGCCTTCCAATCTATAGCTACTATCTGTGATGCCTCTCTCTTGGAGAATAATGAGTCTCTTCGCGGGGTTTCAAGATCTATATCTCCAAGTTTCTTACATTCGCTTAATAGCTTGGTAAATTTTCATACTTATATTTTTCCTTTTTGTATTTTTACCTTGAATTCATAATTTATTCTTAAAATTCGCTGCATTATTTCGCAGGCTGGGAAAGCTTATTTCGTTGTTACTTCAGATTTGGAAAGAAGGTGTGCGGTTCTTGAAAATAAAAATCTTGATCTTCGCAAGAAGAATGAAAAACTGGAGGTTGAATCTGTTGGCCTTCGCGAAAAGAGCAAACAATTGGAATCTGAGCCTGCCGTTCAAAAGAATAAAGTCTCTAGTCTTCAAAATGCCAATAAGCAACTTTATGGTACATAACTTTTTCTTTCTTTTCTTCATTTCGTTTTCTCATTATTTTTTCTTATACAATTTAACATTTCGCAGACATTTATGGTCTTTCTGATGAAGCTATTCTTCTTCACTCATTTCCCCATCATATGGATGATGACGCCAAAATTAAGTCCCTTCCTAATAACTTTTTGAATAGTTTTTCAAATGACAAAATTAAGTCCCTTCCTGTAGATGAACTCAGATCCAAACTTCTCCTCTTAGAAATTGAACATAGATCCATCTTGGGTTTAGCCAATAAATTTAAACGTTCCTTTCATAGTTCTATAGAGGAAATCAATAGTTTAAGGGCCAAGTATAGTGATCTCATAGATGAAAAAGATCGTATTGCTCTCCAAGGTGCTCAAACTTTAGCGAAATTTCATGAAACTCTTCTTGGGGTTCAAATTGAACGAGATGAAGTTATTCGCCAAAATGCTATACTTAGAGAAAGAGATAGTCAAGTTCGCTCATGTTTTCTAATACAAAATGACGATGAATTCGCTTGGGATGCGAATGTAGGACCAGAATATCGCTACAACTATGATCACGTGAGATTAACAACACTTCTGCGAGCATCATCGCAAGCTCTTCAACAACACTTTGCGAGTGTCATAGAATAATACAAAGAATGACGTAATAGACAACGACAACATAAAACATGAGAAAGATGTGAAGATTTTGTAGTTAGAGAGAATGCTTGCGAGCACAAGGCTGGAGCTCGCGAGATCAAGGCATGAAATGAAGATTTTGTGGTTACAAAAGAGTCTCGCGAGCACGACAAAAGAGTCTCGCGAGCACGATAAAAGATCTCGCGAGCACGATAGCGGAGTCTGCGAGGAGCATAGCAGAAATGCTAAAAAATGGGAAAGATGAGTTAAATGTGAGTTGTCACCCACTATGAAGATACCTATATAAAGAGAAGAGCAGGAGAGAGAAAAAGGGGGACACAATTTTAGGAGAGAGAGAGATATTTTGCAGAGAGATTTTTAGAGAGAGAATGTATTTTTTCTTTATCATCTTCTTCCCCAAAACCAGATTTAGAACTCCATTAATGGAGATTATCAATGTAAATCAAATGTAAATTTAAACAATCATAGTGAAGAATCATGGATGTAGATCAAATTGATCGAACCATGTAAAAATCTTGGTGTCCACTTATAATTTTAGCAATTTTACTACCATTTTCATATGTAGATCTAGAAATTAATATCAAGATATGATAAGAGGTGTGTTGTAGGATTTCTTGTAACTACATTTTGGCGCTAGAAACACTACCTGCTATTTCATAGATTGAAGAAGTTCAAAGAAATTAGCTACCGGGAGAGTTAGAATTCGTGGGATCTAAAAGTTTTGAGAGGAAAAGTGGAAATTTCAATGGAGAAATTGTGTCTTCAAGCAAACACCAACAACACAGTGAAAGAAAGTTAAAGAAAAAGACGAAGATGCAAAGCTACGTCAAAAGGATGAATTTCTACATCAACAGAGTCTACATCAACTATGAGTTTAAAAAAGAATGAACTCTCGCAAGAAATAAAGATAAAATTGCATGGCTAGAAAATAAAATAGAAAGGGACAAATAGAAAGCTTATACAAAGGACAACTAAAAAGAATAAGTCATGTGAATCTCGCCACTCTTTCACGAGTTGAAGACAGTACAGTTGGTCAAACCAGAGGCGTACAAGTTTAAGGTCGCAGGATCGATTCTTCCTAACCACGATATTTTCGCATATTTTTGATGAAATACCAAGGAAAAATAAAAGAACAAGTAATAAGTGTTATGTGAAGATATCGCAAAGAAATATTAGAATAGATGGTTCAAGGTTCAAAGAACAAACAAGAGGTCACGGGTTCGAATTCGCAGAGATTCATATTTTTTATTTTCTTCTCATTTTCATTGGCGAGTAAAAGAATAAGGAAAAAAGTTCTGCGTTAATTTCGCAGAGAGGTTCTTGAATAGATGGTCCAGAGAACAGTATGGGAGATTGTAGTCATAGGTTCGAATTTTCCTGCGAGCATAATTTTCTTCTTTACAGAGGGTGAAAAAATAGATAATCTCTCAGCATTGTTTCATTATTTCGCAAGCAAGAGGCAGCACAGTTGGTGATCTGCGAAGTTAATGAGTTCATGGTCGCGAGTTCAAGTCCCAACACATGCATTTTTTTTTTCCGCGAAGTCCTCGCAAGTATATTTCACACAGAAGACAGTTCATGATAATTTCACAGAGAAATCTCACAAGCAAGAGAACTAGCAAAGTTGGTTGAGAGGCTTGAATGCAAGCAGCAGGTCGCGGGATCAATTCTTGCTTCTCGCAAGTTTATTTTTGTTATGTGAAATTCGCAAGTCAGCCTTTGATTATTTCGTAGATAAATTTCGCAAGAAAGAAAACTAGCACAGTTGGTTGGGAGGCATGAATGCAAGCAGCATATCGCGGGATCAATTCTTGCTTCTCGCAAGTTTATTTTTGATATGCGAAATTTCTACATAATTGTCTCTCGAACAGTTAAACTTTGATTACTTCGCAAGATCTTTGATTAATTCTCAAGAGAGGTCTAACACATTTGGTTTATTGCGAGAAAATGCAAGAGGCATGTCAAGGGTTCAAGTCTCATCTCTCACTCTTCTTTTTGTTGCGAGACGTTCAGACAACTCACATAAAAGCTAAGTACCACTTCCTTGAATATTTTACTTACAAAAAATAATTTTTTTGATTTAAGCGATCCAATCGCAAGATTTCAAAGATTTCAAAAAAAAAAATTACTAGAAGCGAGGCAATCGCAAGATTTCAAAGAAGATTTCTAAAATTTCAAAGATTTTTTATTTAACTTACCAAAAAGCGATACAATCGCAAGATTTTAAAGATTTAAAATATTATAAAAAATAAAATCATCGCAAAAATTTAAAGATCTTAAAAAATTTCAAAGATTTCAAAGATTACAGAAAGCGAAATTATCGCAAAAATTTCTAAGATTTCAAAACATTTCAAAGATTTTTTATTTATTTTATAAAAAGCGATACAATCGCAAGATTTCCAAGATTTCAAAATTTCAAAAAGCCGAGAAAATTTGATTTAATATATTCCTCTAGAATATTTCTTTCATAGAAAAATATTTTTGAATTAACAACGCGATACAATCGCAAGATTTCAAATAAGATTTCTAAAATTTCTCTAGAATATTACTTTTACAGAAAAAGGTTTTTGATTTAACAATGCGATACAATAGCAAGATTTCAAAGAATATTTCTAAGATTTCAAAAGATTTTAAAGAATATTTACTTCAAATATGATGTTATGAGAATGAAAGAAGAAATGACAGAAATGAAAGAAGAACTCACAGAAATGAGCAAAACAAATTTTTATCGAGTCATGAGTGTAATCGCGAGATTATTCAAGATTATATAAAGAATTGACAGAAATGAAAGAATGAAGAAACGCGAATACAATTTCACAGAGATTAATAGAATGGGACGAACCTTTATGGCGTGCACCCTAGTTCGCGAATAAAATTTCGCAAGAGGCAAATGTAAGACCTAATAGTGCGTCATATAAGGGGGTATCTCTTTACATGATTCAGGGGTAAGGTTATATCGCTGCTGGATCCTGAGTCTTGGAGATTTTGGGGTTAAATAAATCCTATCCAGGAGAGGTACCTTGGATTTTCAACCTTTATAAGGTTATACCCTGGTTGGACGACCTAGGGTCTCTTCTAAGGAGTGCAGAGTATGACCAAGGCGCTAAGGTACACGGTTGAGTCAAGGGTGCCCGGGGCGTACGAAACTACCCTGTCCATCCTTGGCAAGTCTTGGATATGATTCACTCGGCCCGAAGAAAACCCCACTTAGGGTGCAATCTAGTAACTATAAGCCATATAGGCATAAAGGACAAGAGGCTGCGAAAACAACTGGTTGTTGTAAAATCTGGATGGGAGGAGCTAGTCTTGTATGGACGATGTGCCCTCCTTGAAGGGGAAACCAGGGGGAAGATAAGGGCGGCACCCTCCATTAGGGAGCTGATAAGTGTCTAAATACGGCAATGTCATGGGGCTTTATGATCGCAAGATCATTTAGGCCTGTCATATTGTCACGTGACGAAAATTATACAGTGGCAAAAAGCCAAAAGAGAAAAAGTTAAGATGAGATCAATGGGTTTTTACATGAAAGTGTAAAGACGTCCTGCGATTTCATCGCAAGACGGCAATGTCACGAGGCTTTGATCTCGCGAGAGAACATAGACTTTTCAACCGTTGAATTCTGACCATTCACGTCTTTTCTTCATTAAATGCACTGATGTTCTCGAGAATTTTCTTCTCTTATAAATATCTTCTTCGCTAATCTCTCCTATTCTTTTTACTTTCTCTTTTTAATTTTTCTCTGCAACTCTTCTGTTCTTCATCTTCTTCCGCAAATTCCGGATCTACTACTGTTTCAATCTTGTTTCTTTATTCTTCTTCATCTTAATCATCATTCTCATACTAAAAAATGGCTCCTGCTAAAAAATTAGGTCAACCTACTTTCCAAAAACACCAACAGAAGTTCCAAACCTTAGGTTTCACACTTTCTGAGATCCCTAGTCAATCTTCAGACACTGATCTCTCCATTGATCTAGTTTCAGAATTTCCTTCTTCCAATGGGAAAATCCTTATTTCTCTAGGTCAACTAGAAGTTGGCCTTCTTATCCCTCTTTATAACCCAGATCTCCCTCTTTTTTATGAAATTATTTATGACGTTAAATTTTCACGAGCAATCTATCAATTAAGTGGAGATTGTATTCGTCTCATTCTCGAATATGCCTTTCGTGGAGCTGGTAAAGGATCTCGCTTTCCTGAATCTGCGAAACATCCTGATTTTTAAGATATCCCAATTATTCCAGCGAAATATACCGTGGAGAATTTCTTTGCGAATTATCAAGTGATTCCCATGAAGAAATATTGCACGTGTTGGGCTGTTCGTTTGAATAGGAATAAAAAAGTTGTGAAGGATAAACTTCTTATGCAAGATATAGACTATCATTCAAGTAAAAACCAAGGTCCACGCTTCTCAAAAGATGATAAGTGGTGTAGATTTCCTCTCCTCCTTGAAGGTCCATATATCTCTGGCGCTCTCGATCTTCCTGCGAATCCTGCAAATTTTGCGGCGTATTGTCCTTGGATTTTTAACTGGCCTGAAAGGAATTCTGAGGTATATTTCTCATCATTTATCATTTTTCGCAAATTTGGATAAATGTATCATTCTTATTGATTATATTGAGATATCTTTTATCAAATTGAAATAATGAAGCTTAACTATGTCAATACTGGGAATCCCAATCTCCTTCAAATTTTGAAAACCTTCACTGATGAAGTAAGAAACAATCTTCTATAACCTTTAACAATATATTGTTGCCCCTGTTTCTTATCTTTATATGTGATTGTTTTCAAGGAAATACCATTTGTCGCGGTGGTTGAAGCCAAAGATAAAGGAAAAAGAGTAGCAACTCCAAATGAAAGTTCTGGTGCTTCTCCTCGCCGCAATAAAAATAAAACCACTGACGGTCCTCCAAAGAAAATGAGAAAAACTCAACCACTTCCTTCTGATAATTCTCAACTCAAAGAAACTTCTACTATCGCTGAAAAAGATAATGAAATCGAAAAAAATAGTGGAATTAATAATGATGCCTCTGTGGGCACTTCAATGCATATCTCTTCCGCAAGAATTAGGTCTGCGATGGGTCTTTCTCAACCTGAGACTCCAATGGATCAATTGTCTAATATTTTTTGAAATCCCTTAAAAGGTATTGGAGATAATGATATTACTCGTACTTGCGACTATCTCTCAAAGATCTTCGATGCTTCGATCTTGACTAATAATAAAGATCTTAAAGGAGTCTCAAGATTTATTAACCCAGGTTTTCTTTATGCGTTAGGTTCGTTGGTATGCCCTTTTCCTTCATTTTTCTTGTAGTAGGCTTTAAATTTGTCATGAGTATCAAAAATCTTTTACTTATCTTACTTATTTTCTCTTTTCTGTCACAGACTGCCAGAGCTTCTTTTTCTGTTGCTTCAGAATTAGAAAATAGATTATCATCATCACAGAAAAGGCTTACTGATTCAAAATCTGAATCTGCGAAACTTCTTGAGAAAAATAGGCAATACGAAGCTGAAATCTCCATTCTTCGCGAAAAATGTAAACAGTTGGAAGTATCTGGAAATACTGAGCTTCTTAATAAAACAAATCGCTTGAAGTAGAAATTCAAGTTCTTCAACAGAAATTAGTTGATAAGGAGAAATTCTGCAAACAAGTTATTGGTATAAGTCTTTTCCCCTCTTTTTTTTGGAGCTTATTTGGGCAACCATTTTGCAGATGCCTATAATCTTACTGATGAAGCCATCATTCTTAATTCTTTTGATGAACCCATAGATGAAACCACTCTTCTTTAGCGTCTTAATAACGCTTTAAATAATTATTCAGATGAAAAAATTAATACTTTGTCCCTTGATGAGCTTAAATATCATATCTCCCTTATGAGAATGGATTATAGATATGTCTTGAGTACATCCAATAGTTTAAAGACTTGCAAAGATGAATTTAGATAAAAAATCAAAGTCTTAAAACCCAAGAAGAGTGAACTTGAGAAGGATAAAGAACGCATTACTCTTCAAGGCGCTGAAGCTCTATCAAAATTTCGCAATACCCTTATTGATACTGAACTTGAGAGAGATAGACTTAAGGATGAAAACATTAAACTTCTTAAAAGAGAAAAACAAATCCGTTCCCATCTTCTCATTCAAAATGATGATGAATTCGCATGGGCTGCGACAATTCTCGATAATGCTAGGAAAAACTTAGCGATAGATGTCAGTCTTCATACCGAGCAAGCAACATTGATACAAGAAATGATCCATGAAAGAGAGGGTTATTTATTGTTCCTCTAATATCTTTGTATTTCTTGTAGATTCCCAACCAGCTTCTAATTTATTGTTATATCATCACATAATCTGAAGGAAGATATTCCAAAAGGGTAGCAGAACTTTAAGAAGAAAAAAGTGGTCTTGCGAAAAATCTTGCTTCCCGTTATGAAAAAATCTCAAGACTGCGAGAGAAAATAAAGATATCCAACTCAAACTTGCGTAATAATCTTCTCACCGTTCGCAATAATGCTATTGAGAAATTTTGCAAGGATAATGATCTTCCTCTTAGTCTATATCCTTGTCTTATGGATAATATCCCAGCCAGTTCTGAAGTACCAGTTATTTCTTACAGTGAGGCTGATGCAGACGAAAGTGGGAGCGAAGATGAGGAACGAACTAATGATGAAGATGGTGAAGATGAAGATGAAGATAATGATGGAGATAAATCCCAATAGTTTTATTCTTTCTTTTTGATCTTCTCCTGTATTTCTCCCTTTCTCTCTTGCGATAATTATCTGCGACAAATTGTAATATTCTGCGAATTATCTGCAACTCCTGATGTCTTTCAATATATAAATTCTTTTTTGCTTATATCTGTTTGTTATTTATATGAATTTATCATATAATGATGAATAACAATATTTACCATTATATGCATCATTCCCATACTTGCCCCTTGTTATTAATCTGCAATATGATAAATGAATTATCGCAAATAATGCTGCAAAAAAATCTGTTATATGCTTCACAGATATAACCTCTCTTGTGGTCTTATTTTTCCTTCCTAGTTAAAGGTCTAATTATGCCACTTTTATGCGACAAGATCGCAGGACATTCTTACTTTTACATGTAATAATCCATTGATCTTGTCTTATCATTTATTTTGATCTATGCGACAATATGATAAGTCTAAGCCATCTTGCGAGATTATTCTCTCTTTGCTTTTTAAGACTTATGATATTAGCGTCTTTGCGATGAAATCGCAGGACGTTTTTGCGATTTATATCCTCTTATCATTGATTTCATTTATCTCGTCTTTTGTTCTTATCGCAAAAACCCATTGATCTCATCTTAACATTTCTCTTTAGGCTTTTTAGCCTGTCATGCGGCAATATGACGGGCCTAAATATTCTTGCGAATATAAAGTCCCATGACATTGCTGTCTGTGTCACGCGACAATATGACGGGCCTAAATACTCTTGCGAATATAAAGTCCCATGACATTGCCGTCTTTTTTGATACACAGCTCCCTAATGGAGGGTATCGCCCTTATCTCTCCCCCCTGGTTGCCCCTTCAAGGAGACGTACTTATGCCATACAAGACTAGATCCTCCCATCCGGTTCTAGAAACAACCAGTTGTTTTCGTAGCCTCTTATCCTTTATGCCTATATGGCTTATAGTTACCATACTACACCCTAGTGGGGTTTTCTTTGGGCCGAACACATCGTAAGTCAAGACTTGCCATGGATGGCCATGGTAGGTTCATCCGTCCCGGGAACTCATAGCTCAACCGTGTACCTCGGCGCCTTGATCATACTTTTCATTCCTTAGGAGAAACTCTCGGGCGCCCAACCAGGGTATAACCTTATATAGTTGGGAATCCAAGTTATCTCTCCCGGATGGATTTTCTATAATCCCAAATCTCCATGACTAGGTTCCAGCAGCAGTATAGCCTTTCCCATAGTCATGCAAAGAGATACCCCCCTTATGACGCACTTTAAGGACATTGCCTCTTACGGAATATAATCCGTGAACTAAGGTGTACGCCATAAAAGTTCGTCCCATTCTTATATGTTTTTAGGCGATTTGCACCGGTCTTATGCATTTGCATTAAAAATTCTTATATGATTTGAAATCATCATCTTTTTCTTTCAATAGAAAAATTCTGATTTTTGAGCAAAGTTTTTCTTTTAATATTCTGTTTGCATATTTCTTGCTATTTTTGTTCTTCAACTGTTCGCAACATGACATTGCTTCACTTCTTTTCTTTTGTGACGAATGATTATTCGCAATACTCTGTTATTTGTTTACTTTCTTGCGAGAAATGAAGATTTCAACCTTTCCCAGCTCCTTGCACTTGTTTATTTTCCTGCAAAGATTTAAAAAAAAAAATTCTTCTTTGCGCAATTAATCACCATTGATTCTTTGGGCAAAAACTATTCTTGTAATATATCCTTTCCCCGCAAATCTATACTATCCACCATTAATTTCTCTGCTCTCTGAGTTTGCTTCCTGTTATGTTGCCAATTACGATTTCTGGCGTTCCTTTCTTCGCAAGTATTAATGTCAACTTCATAACACTTTTTCCCTTCAAACCAATCACCTTTAATTATCCCAATACCATGAGGATGTGGAAACTTTATGCATTGATGATATGTGGATGCTATGCCCAAGATTCTATGGAGCCATGGTCTTCCAATTAAGGCATTATAAGGAGATTCTATATCCACTACACAGAACTTAATTTTTGAAAATATCTTGTTCAATGGGATTTCCATAGTGATTTCTCCTTTTGGCTTATTCGCAGTGCCATTAAAACCATAAATATTGTAAGTTGAGGGGATTAATTCATCATCTCTTCCACCTATTGTATGGTAGGTATGATAAAATAAGATGTCTACCGAGCTGCCAGTATCAATTAAAACCTTATCTATTGCCCAAGAATCACTTGCTGCGTCACCATCATCTTCTTCTCCCTCTATGTACTTTGGATTTATCTCTAACTTTACCACCAATGGGTTGTCATGCATCTTCCCTGGCTCTGGTATTTATTGTGCAGTAAAAGAAATAACTTGTTTCTGCCATTCTTCTAACGGAGAAATTTTCGCAATATTCATCACCTGTCTTCCCTCTATATCCCTCGCAAATACTCTACTTAGCACATTATCATGGAAATCTTCTATTGTTTTCTGCGAATGTACAATTGAATTGCAAAATAGATTTTTTTATGTAGCTCCTACTTCAATGACAAATTTTTTCGCGTCTTTCGTAACATTGACTCTACGAATTTCTGGTGCTTGCGGCAATTTCTGGGGTTGTGGATATCTCGCTAGAAAATGATTTAACTTCCCTTGTTCAATCATTCGCAGAATAATTATTTTTACATTTCTACAATTATTCACAGAATGGCCATGAAAATGATGATAAGGACAGAACTCTTGATTTTGGTTGTTAGGATGTGGTTCTTTCCCCATGTTCCAAGGTGAGGGTATATTCTCCATCAAAATAATCGCTTCCCAAATCTTGTCTATACTGGTATTTAGAGGAGGCAATTTGACATCTTCCCATATAATCTTCTGACCTCCTTGCTCTCTTGAATAATTCCGCCTCTGTCCACCATAAGTCTCCTGCGGTTGATCAAACCTTGGTACCTTATTATTGTTATTACGATTATAGAAATTTCTCTCCTTTTCTAATTCCTCCTGATCTCTACTCCCCATTGCTACTATCTTACGTTGATTATCAATCTCCATTTTCTCTCGCTGATTTTTGGATGTACTTTCTACTGTATTAATCATCCTTGGTAATAAACTTCCATTTGCTGCGGCTGAACTTGTGCCTGCAAGAGTTGGATATGACTCCATCTCATTTTGTTTTTCCTCCAAGGAGATATACTCTTCTTGCAGTTCTCGCAGTTCTATCATAGTGATTGTGTTTTTAACTCTGAATACCTGGATGTATAATAGATTTGTCGCAAACATAGCATTTATGAAGGACAAAATGAGATATCTTTCATCTACTCTTCCTGCCATTTCACTACACATTTTCCTCCATCTTATCGTTAAGTGCTTTAAACTCTCGCCAACTCTCTGCTTCAATCCAAACACATCTTCAATTCCAGGTCGTGTAGAGTTATTACTTATGTATGCTCCTAAGAAGGTAGTTTGCAAGTGCATGAATGAAGTTATTGTATTATTGGGGAGACTTTCAAACCACTTAAATGCTTCGCCAGTTAAACTTGACGCAAAGTATTTGCACAAAACGACATCATGGTTCTCCCATTGTAGCATGCATCGAATATAGGCTTTGATATGTTGGACGTCACATGTAGTCCCATCAAAAATACTGGTCAACACCAGCAAATTGCATTTTGGAGGTATCCCTCCTAATTGTACCTCTTGAGTAAATTGAGTTTTCGCAGCTTCTTCGATTGCCTCATCAAGTTGTCTTCTTCCTCCTTCTCTTCTGTTATTTATCATTCCTCTCATTTCTGCTAATTCTCGCAAGATTTGCTCATTCCTATCAGAATTTTGCTCCATGGGCTTTTTCAACGCAGCCTCTCTTCGTCTGCGTTCATGCCTTTCTTGTCTTGCGATATTTCGCGCTTCTTCTTCGACATCTTGATTTTGCCTTCTTCCTCGATTTTCTCCTTCTTGAATTTGCAAGTTAATTTGCCTTTCATTTTCTTTTCTGCGAATTTCCTCATCCCTTACTGTTTCTCTTCGTTGCCTTTCTATATCTCTGCGAATCCTCTCATATTCCTCATTTAGATTAACATTATTATGATTTTGTACACGTCGTCTTTCTCGATTATCATGATTATTCTTACGCAAAGCTTCTTGAATTTCTTGTTCTTCTACTTCAGCTCGCAATCTCTCTCTTTCTCCCGCTAAATATACTTGCTCAATATAATGCCTCTCAATATCATCTTCAATGATCCTGCGATTTCTTCGAATATCTTCATCACATAACATTCTCCTTCTTTCTTCTTGATTTTCTCTCTCATCTTGATTATTTCTAATGTCCAAAGTTTCACCGCGTGGAATATAACGATCATTTATCAAATTCTCGCCAATGTTTTGTATAGGGTGATTTTGTCTTGTTTCTTCTCTATATGATCTTGAACTTGATCTCCTGCTGCTTCTTGATCTCCTGTTTTGGAACCTCAAATTTTCCATTCTCAATTCATGATTTTTCCTTGTAATATTTGCACGTTCTTCTGCCTCTAATCTTCTTTCTTCTTGTATCCTTTGTCTCAAATCATCTACTACTTCATGCCCTTCATGAATTTCTCCTCCATCCACTTCTTGATTTCTTTCCTCTTCTTGATTTTCTGCCTCTTCTATCGAATTCGACCTCCAAGTATGCACACTTACTCTATCATAATCCTCATTTCTATCTTGTGCTTGTGTTTGTTGATTTGGTGGTTGAATTGAATTTTCTGCTCCATTTCTCATTCTACTTCTTCCTGATCTAATCCTTAAAGATCCTTCCAATTCACATGTTCCTTCTCCTGCAATTCTTTTACTTCTTCTCACTGTTGTTGGTGGTTCTGATGTATTTCTTCTTCTCCTAGCCATTTTTTCAATTCTAATAATTTTTTCAAATCTTCATATTGCTATTTGAAATTTCTCAAATTGATTCTTCCCTGTTTCTGGGCGCCAAAATGTAGTTGCAGGAATTCCCACACTACACCCAACTCAATAATTTATGACACAATTTGAAGATTAAGGACCTTTTTATTAATATGATCTTAAAAGAATTACAGTAATCAAGAATACAATTCACTTAATAAGATTTTCTCTCTCTTAAAGACTTTATTAACACTCAAAAATTCATCCCCCCTCTGGAACTAATCATTTCCTTTATATAGGCATTTACATAGTAGATTACAGCTCATGACAGCTCATTTACAGCTAAGATTCCCTTTAGTTTCGGATCTAAATTCTTGCGATACATCGCAGTTTGCACCGCCTTAATCTTTCGCAGGTTTTATTGATTCATCACGGAAATGTCACGCTTTTCTCATGTTTCTGTTATTTTCATCCGAGATGTCATTCCTTACGTCATTTTAAGATGTATTGTAGAATATCATTGATGTATCGTAAACATGTCTCACAGAACTGTTGTTTATTTCGCAGGAATATTGTTGTGACAATATTCTGATCCTACATTAAGAATGCAGGAAAGATTTGTTCATCTCAAGAGAGATATCAAGTACTATTTAGAATCTCTCAGAAATACTATTCAGAATCTCTCAGAAGTATTGTTCAGAATTTCTCAGAAATATTATTCAGAGTCTCTCAAGAGGATTGTCTACAATCTCGCAGCACTATTCATCGCAGAACTATTCATCGCGGCATTATTCACGACACTATTCGCAATCTCGTGGAGATATTTCAGGAACACTATTAATAATTTTGCAGGGTTATTCATAAACTCGCAGACACATTCAGAAACTCGCAGATACATTTAGAATCTTGCAGACACATTCATAAACTTGCAAATTCATTCAGCACCTCGCAGACTATTCCAGAATTTCGCAGAAAATGTGATTATTTCACAGAATATGATTATTTTATCGCATGAGGCAGAGGAAAGACAAGAATAAAGAAACAAGTCGTGCATTTAACATTTTCTCAAGGATTCTATCTCCATAGATAAATAACAAAGGAAACTATGGATTACTAAGAAAACATTTTATGTTATTTATCTTCTCGGCAAGAATCATTTCCAAAATGGACTGGGATTTTCACCAAAAATGAAGTAATAATTTCGCATGAACATAGGCAATACTTATGATTTTCATTCAAGGACGGATACTTCTTATATTCTGAGGATTGAGTACTTCTTATATTTGTTCAAGGATACTTCATACTTCGAATATTTCAAGAGTTAATACTTCTTATTTACTTAGCAAAGACATGGAACTTTACAAAAGAATAGAGGCAAGTACGTACTTTTCGAGTCTAGTATTCTTTCACTCGTTCCTTCATTAACAAAGATCAAAGACTACTATAACAATAGATTTTTTCTTAAAGATTACTTTTCAAGCAATATTCAAGAAAAAAGAGGCAAGATGTAGGACCAGAATATCGCTACAACTATGATCACGTGAGATTAACAACACTTCTGCGAGCATCATCACAAGCTCTTCAACAACACTTTGCGAGTGTCAGGGAATAATACAAAGAATAACGTAATAGACAACGATAGCATAAAACATGAGAAAGATGTGAAGATTTTGTAGTTAGAGAGAATGCTCGCGAGCACAAGGCAGGATCTCGCGAGATCAAGGAAGGAAATGAAGATTTTGTGGTTACAAAAGAGTCTTGCGAGCACGACAAAAGAGTCTCACGAGCACGACAAAAGAGTCTCGCGAGCACGATAGCGGAGTCTGTGAGGAGCATAGCAGAGCCTGCAAGGAGCATAGCAGAAATCCTAAAAAATGGGAAAGATGAGTTGAATGTTAGCTGTCACCCACTATGAAGATACCTATATAAAGAGAAGAGCATGAGAGAGAAAAATGGGGACACAATTTTAGGAGAGAGAGAGAGAGATTTTGCAGAGAGCATTTTTGAGAGAGAATGTATTTTTTCTTTATCATCTTCTTCCCCAAAACCAGATTTAGAACTCCATTAATGGAGATTATCAATGTAAATCAAATGTAAATTTAAACAATCATAGTGAAGAATCATGGATGTAGATCAAATTGATCGAACCATGTAAAAAATATTGGTGTCCGCTTATAATTTTAGCAATTTTACTACCATTTTCATATGTAGATCTAGAAATTAATATCAAGATATGATAAGGGGTGTGTTGTAGGATTTCCTGCAACTACAGCGAAAGTTCTTGATAACGCCAGAAATAACTTAGGTGTAAATGTTAGTCTTCAAGCTGAGCAAACGACCTTGATTAGAGATATGATTTCTAACAGAGAAGGTTGTTAACTGTTCTTCCTTATTTAATTGTTTGTTTTTCATAAACTACCATCAGATTGTTGATTTATTGTTATATTTTCGCAGAAGATGAAGATAGATATCGCAAAAGAATTGAAGAGCTTGAGAATAAGATAGCGAAGCTCGCAAAGGATCTTTCTTCTCGCAATGAGAAATGTTCTAGGCTGAAGAACCAACTAAATATCACTGTTGCGAACTTCAAGAATGATGCTATTCTTTTTCGCAACGAAACTATTAAAACAATTTGTGATGACAATGGTATTCTGCATTCTTCATATCCTTGCCTCTCGGACAAAGTTCCAGAGAATGTTCCTGATCTAGTTATCTCTGATAGTGATGCTGATGAAGAAACAGAGTTTGAAGAAGATGAAGAAGAGGAGTCTGAAGAAAAATCTGATGAGGATAAAAGAGAAAATCCTGGTGAAGAATCTGATGATGATAATGAAGAATCAAGCAAGAAGTAGCTTTTGCTTCCTTGTGTTTCCTTGTTCAACTTTTTGTAAAACTTGTACATCTGCTCTTTGATTTTCTATTCTTATCCATTTGTAATCTATCACTGCGAATTTCTCCAATCTTTAATACAAGTTCTATTTCTCTTGTTTCAACCTGCATGTATTAGAAAAACAATCCTTTCTCGCAATATGATTAATCAGTATATAATTTATTTTATATTTTGTGCATAAATCTATCATATGGAGACAAATAACATATTCTTATTTTATGCATTCCCATACTTTCCTCTGTTATTTGTATTCAGATGAAAGATTGAGCAAGTTACCTTTGTTCAGTAAGATTATTGTGACAATCTCGCAATTATTTCTGCGTAATTTCGCAGTCACATATTTTAAGATTGCATTCTTCCTTGTATTATGTTGTGGTCTTATTTTTCCTTCCTAAGTAAAGGTCTTATTTTGCCATATTTTGTCATTGCGACAAAATTGCAGGACGTCTCGGCACTTTCATGCAGAAACCCATTGATCTTTCCTTAACTTTTTGTTTTTTTGTCATTTTTGATGCGTCAATATGACATGCCTAAATTTTCTTGCGAAATTAAAGCCCCGTGACATTGTCGTCTTGTGAAGAAATCGCAGGACGTCCTTACACTTGCATGTAATGACCCATTGATCTCGTCTTATCTTCTCTTTTGTATTATTTCCTCTTCAGGATTACCGCACAAATATGACAAGCCTAAATTTTCTTGCAAAAATAAAGCCTCATGACATTTTCGTCTTAAGACACTTATCATCTCCCTAATGGAGGGTGCCGCCCTTATCTTCCCCCTGGTTACCCCTTCAAGGAGACGTACTTATGCCCTACAAGACTAGATCCTCCTATCTGGTCTTGACAACAACTAGTTATTTTTGCATCCTCTTATCCCTTTTGCCTATATGGATTATGGTTACGAGACTACACCCTTAGTGGGGTTTTCTTCGGGCTGAATGCATCATAGTCAAGACTTGCCAAGAATGGCCAGGGTAGTTTCATACGCCCCGGGCACTCTTGGCTCAACCATGTACCTTGGCACATTGAACATACTCTGCACTTCTTAGGAGAGTCCTTATTACCTTAGTCTCCCAACTTAACTCATATTCTCAAGTTGAGAATCTAAGGTGCCTCTCCTGGATGGGATTTCATTGACCCCAAATCTCTATGACTCAGGTTCCAGCAGTGGTATGACCTTATCCCTAAGCCATGCAACAGATACCCCCTTCTATGACATACTTTAGGTCTTATATTTTCCTCTTGTGAAATTTTATGCCCGAACTAGGGTGTACGCCATAAAGGTTCGTCCCATTCTAAGAATTATTCTATTTTTTATTTTGCATTTCCTCTCTCTTGTAATTTCTTGATCTCATTTTTGTCATTAAGTAATTTTTGCGACAAATCAGCCATACATCTTTCTTTTTCTTCACAGTTATATTTTTGCAGTCATAACATCAGCGAATACATTCACATTTCTAGTTTCTTACCTTTGTTCTTCTCTGCCTCAATATTTTTGACAATTGTTGTTATTTTCTTACCTTCTGCGAGAGATTCGCTGCTTCTTCTTTTCTACAAGTTTTCATCTTCTCTCTTCTCTATTGCATCCACCATGAGTCTTTCACTTCTTTATTGCTCTTTGATGTTACCTTTCCAATTCCCCTTCTTCGCAACCCGTTCTTCGCAGGACTCTACATCTATTTCGTAGCATTTCTTTCCTTATGCCCAATCTCCCTTTATGACTCCAACTCCACTGGGATGAGGGAATTTGATGCATTGATGAAATGTCGAGGCTACACCTAGAATCCCATGCAACCAAGGTCTCCCAATCAAAGCATTATACGGAGATTCAGTGGAATTTGCATAGTGATTTCCCCTCTAAGTTTATTGGCAGTACCGTTAAAACCATAGATTTTATAGGTTGAAGGTACTAGATCCTCATCTCTGCCTCCCATTGTCTTGTAAGTATGATAAAACAGGATATCCACAGATCTCCCAGTATCAAGTAAAACTCTATTGATTGCCCATGAATCTTCGACCTCATCATCCTCATCTTCTTCTCTTTGTTTTGGGTTTATCTCTAGTCTCACCACTAATGGATTGTCATGCATTTCTCCTCCCTCAGGTACTTCTTCTGCAGTGAAAGAAATAATTTGCTTTTGCCATTCTTTTAGTGGCGAAATCTTCGCAATATTCATAATTTCTCTTCCATCACCATCCCTTGCAGAGACTCTGCTTAGAATATTGTCGTGAAAGTCTTCAATTGTTTTGTATGAATGTACAATAGAGTTACAAAACAAATTCTTCGCTTTCACCCCAACTTCTATGACAAATGTTTCTCCTCCCTTTGTTGTATTTACTCTGCGAATTTCTGGTGGTGGTGGTGGTAAGAGTTGAGATTGAGGATGCCCTATTAAAAAATGATTTAATTTTCCTTGATCTACCATCTTGATAATGATCCTTTTTATATTCCTACAGTAATTTGTTGAATGTCCGTGAAAATGATGGTAAGATAAAAATTCTTGACTTCGGTGGTTTGGAAGTGGTTCTTTTCCCATGTTCCCGGGTGCTGGAATGTTCTCCATTAAGATTATAGCTTCCCAAATTTTTTCCACACTAGCATTCAAAGGTGGAATCTTGATCTCTTCCCATATTATCTTTTGACTTCCTGATCCTCTATGATAATTTTGTCTTTGTCCTCCATAGGTTTCTTGTGGCTGATTAAGTCTTTGAATTTTGTTTTTTCCACCTCGGCTATAGAAATTTCTTTCTCTCTCAAATTCTTCTTGGTCTCGACTTCCCATAGCTACCATTTTTTGCTGACTATTTTCCATTATCTTCTCTTGGTGTGACTGCGAAGTGCACGCCACTGTGTTTATCAATTTGGGTAGTAAGCTTGCATTCGCTGCTGCTGAATTTGTATTTGCAATCGGGTATGACTCTATCTCATTCTGTTTTTCTTTAAGAGCAATATACTCCTCCTGCAATTCTCGCAGCTTAGTCATTGTGATTGTATTCTTGATTCTAAAAATTTGAATGTACAATATATTGGTTGCGAACATTGTGTTAATGAATGATAAAATGAGATATCTCTCATCCACACGTCCAGCCATTTCACTACACATTGTCTTCCATCTTATGGTTAGATGCTTCAAACTTTCACCAATTCTTTGCTTTAACCCAAATACATCTTCGATGCCTGGTCGCGAGGAGTTGTTAGTTATATACGCCCCTAATAACGTAGTCTGTAAATGGTTAAAATATTTTATAGTATTCCTGGGTAGACCTTCGAAACATTTTAGTGCCTCTCCTATTAGACTTGATACAAAATACTTGCACAACACAGCATCATGATTCTCCCACTGTAACATACATCTCACATAAGCTTTAATGTGTTGAATTGCACAAGTTGTTCCATCAAAGATGCTGGTTAATGCAGGCAAACTGCACTTTGGTGGTATTCCTCCTAATTGTACTTCTTGTGAGAACGGAGTTTTCGTAGCTTCTTGTATGGCTTCATCCAACTGTCTCCTACCTCCTTCTCTCCTATTATTCAGCATTCCTCTCATTTCTGCCAGTTCTCTTAAGATTTGTTTATTTACACCGGACTCTGATCCCATTGGTCTCTTTAATTCTGCTTCTCTTCTCCTGCGTTCTAGCCTGTTTTGTGTTGCGAAATTTTGATTTTCTTCTTCATCATTTTCTTCTTGTCTTTCTCTGCGATCTTCTCTTTCATGAATTCGCACACCATTATATCTCTCATTTTCTCTTCTGCAATTTTGTTCATTCCTTATCAATTTTCTTTGCTGCCTTTCAGCTCTTCTTTGTATTCTATCGTATTCATCATTGATATTTACATTATTGCGATTTTGTTCACGCCTTCTTTCTCGATTATCGTGATTGTTCTGACGTATTGCCTCTTGGAGCTCTTGTTCCTCCACTTCTACTCTCAACCTCTCCCTTTCGCAAGCTAGACGTAGTTGTTCGGCATAATGTCTCTCGATTTTACCTTCAATTACCTGTTGATTTCTTTGGATTTCTCTTCCATATTGTAGGACCAGAATATCGCTACAATAATATTCCCGCGAAATAAATAACACTTATGCGAGAATACCGCGAGCTCTTCAACAACACTTTGCGAGTGTCACAGAGTAGGTTAAAGAATGACGTAATAGCTGACGATTGAGGAAACACGAGAAGAGCATGATTTATTTGTGATGGTTACAATGCTTGCGAGATTTCATATTATAACTGTTGCGATAAGATCGCAAATCAAATCCGAAAGTAAAGGACAGCTTAGCTGTCATCCATTATGTATTTACCCTATATATAGAGACCCAGTATGTCCAGAGTGGATGATGTATTTTTGAGAGTTGAGAAAGTTTTGAGGAGAGAGAAACTTTGAGAGAATAGTTGTGTTCTTGATTTCTTCCATTTCTGTAAACATTTCTGAGAATTAAATGATAAAGAGTTGTTTTTCATCTTTAAGTATGAGCTGAATATTGTGAAATCTTAACAAGGGTATAGTGTAGGATTTCCTGCAACTACATTTTGGCGCCCAAAACAGGGATTGAATTAACGAAAATCATAGAAAAGGCGAAGTATAAGTTGAGAGGTACTCAAAATAAAGAAGATAATCAAGCAAATCGGTGAAATAGTTGAAGGAAAAATGATTAGAACAAAAGAGAATTGTAGGAAATTAGAGTGTGATATGATAACGATAGCAATGATTGATAAATTCCATGAAAATATTAAGGGGAAGATACATAAATGAGATTTTGAAGGAAGGAAAATTATGACGGTGGAGAAAATATCATCGTTAAAGGATTGGGAAAAACAAGAGATCACGTTTACAGCAGAAGAAATACCAAAAGAAAATTTAAATCACACATCTCCTTTGATAATCACGGTATCCACTATACCAATGGGAAGAGGAAAATCAACAAACTCTACGGAAGAGTGGGTCGCAAAAAGAATTTTGGTGGACGCAGGAAGTTCCGTGGATATAATGTTTTATCATGCTTTTAAGAAAATGGGATACAAAGATGAAGAAATGTCCTGTCCAACATATCATATTCATGGCCTTGGAAAATCTTCAACAAAACCAAAAGGCGAAATAGTGGTACGAATTCCGCTAGGAGTAATTGAAACACAAGTAACATTATGCGTGGTAGACGTGGAATCACCGTACAACATGATATTGGGAAGACCATGGTACACACAATCAAGGATGTAGCATCAACATTACATCAATGTATCAAATTTCCTATGCCCAATGGATTTGGAGAAATTATAGGAGACACGGATCTTGCGAAGATATGCTATCAAATTGAAGTAAAAAATTATGAAGAACGTCTGAAGCTGAGAAAAGTTCGCAAAAAAGTGGCTAGAGAAACAAAGAAATAAGAAGAATTTAAAGTTTATTTGATAAGAGCAAAAGAAGGAAAAGGAATACCCAGTAAAATCTCACAAGAAGGAGGTGAACCTGCGAGAACAATGAAGACACCAACACCAATGGGAGAACCTAAAGCCAGTTACATCGCAGCAGAACCAACCAAGGAAGTACATGTTGGGAGTGAAAAAGAACCTAAGTTGCTGAAAATTGGAACTAAAATGGATACAGACGAAGAAGAGAGAACCATAAATCTTTTGCGAGAATATAAAGACATCTTTGCATGGAACATGGATGAGATGCCTGGTATAGATCCATTAGTAGCGTGTCATAAACTAGAAATTAATAAAGATGCAAGACCATTTAAACAAAGAATAAGGAAGATTGCAACGACATATCATTCCCAAATAGAAGAAGAGTTACAGAAAATTCTCGACGCAGGAATTATAAGGCAAGCAAAATATCCAGAATGGATTGCAAATATGGTGGTGGTCCCAAAGAAGAACAAGGGAATAAGAATTTGCATAGACTTTACTAATTTAAACAAAACTTGTCCTAAAGATAGTTTTCCATTACCAGATATTCCACAAATGGTTGAGTCGGCAGCGGGAAATGCTAGAATATCTTCATTAGATGGATATAAAGGATATAACCAAATTCCCCTCGCTAAATAAGATCAAGAACACACCGCATTTTTTGCTCCAAGAGGGTTATACTGTTATACAAAGATGCCCTTTGGCTTGCGAAATGCTAGTGCAACATATCAAAGAATGGTGGAGAAGGTGTTTGCGAAGTGGATACACAAAACATTAGAGGTATATGTGGATGATATGTTGATCAAAAGTAAAGAAGCTAAAGACTATGTACAGGATTTGAAGGAGATTTTCGATCAAATGCGGCATTTTAATATCAAAGTGAACCCTGACAAGTGTACTTTTGAAGTAACTTCAGGAAAAAATTTGGAGTATATTGTGTCAAAAGAAGGAATACAAGTTGATACAGAAAATGTACAAGCAATTTGCGACATGCCAACGCCTGCAACAGCAAAAGACGTGCAAAAATTAAATGGACTCTTTGCCTCGCTAGGAAGATTCATCTCGCGATCCTCAGGCAAGTGCAAACATTTTTTCGATATACTTAAGAAGGGAACAAAATTCAAATGGACAGATGAATGTGAAAAGGCTTTTCAAGGAATTAAAGAACATTTAATGAACATAACTATCTTACAGAAAGCAGATCCAGGAGAAGAACTATTGATTTATCTCGCAACAACCGCGCACGCGCTAAGTGCAGTATTGCTGCGAGTAGATGCAGGGGTAGAAAAACCAATTTATTATATCAGCAAGACATTTAATTATGCAGAGAGAAATTATTCAAAGATTGAGAAGTTAATTCTAGCATTAGTACATGCAACTTTTAAACTTCGCATTTACTTCCAAGCACATAAGGTAAAAGTATTAACAAGAGTGCCAATTGAGTTAGTAATGAAGAATTCAAAAAGATCAGGCAGAGTTGAAAGATGGAATGCACAAGTAGGGCACTTTGATATTAAATATGACATTTTATCTTTGCCAAAGTCACAAGTTATAGCAGATTTCTTAGCTGAATTTCCTTTAGAAGATGACGAAGCAGTGGAAGAAATGATGGATATAGAAGAAGAATATGGAGACCCAAGAGAGCTATTAATAGAACCCAACAGGTGGGAGATATTAGTGGATGGATCATCAAATGGAGAAGGTAATGGAGTTGGAGTTGTTTTTATCTCCCCAGAAGGAGAAAAAATGGCTTTTTCATTTAGATTGGAGTTTGCATCTACTAATAATGAGACAAAATATGAAGTTGTGATTCATGCTCTAAAATTCGCAATAGAAATGAAGTTAGAAAATGCAAGAATTACTAGCGATTCGCAATTGGTTATCCGCCAGATAAAAGGAGAATACACAACAAATGAACCATCCTTGAAGAAATACGAAAAACTTGTTGAAGAATTGGCTGCGAGAATTCCAAAAATAAAATGGAGAAATATGTCAAGAAAGGACAATAGGCTCGCAGATGCTTTTTATTTTATATCAAGTATGTTGACAAATCTAGCTGCAAGATGCATAAAAATTCAAACACTTTTGTTACCATCGATAAATAAGGAGGAAGAAGAAACATATGTGATGATGGTAGAATATGGCGAGGAAGAGCCAAAAAGCAATATTATATATTAGCGAAAAGATCTACATGTGTACTTGGCGAGAGAAGAAACTCCAAGAAATAGATTAGAAGCACATAAATTAAAAAGTAGGGCAACCAATTATGATCTAAGAGATGGAGTATAATATCGCAAATCTTTTAATGGACCATCGCTAAGATGCTTAACGAGGGAAGAAGGACAAAAGGTGTTAAAAATGCTGCACAGTGGCGATGCTGGTAATCACAGTGGGGGAAGATCTTTGGCATATAGAACAAAAATGCAAGGCTATTACTGGCCATATATGCATGAAGATGCAAAGCAACTCTCAAGGCGTTGTGAAGACTGTCAACGATATGGAAAAAGGATACATGCACCAGGGGCACCATTATCATCTTCCACAAGTGTATGGCCATTTGGGAAATGGGGTTTAGAAATTGTGGGACCATTTGTACCTGGTTCAGGGCAAAGAAGATATTTAATTGTCGCTACAGATTATTTCACAAAATGGGGAGAAGTGAAGGCAGTACAACATATTCGCGATAAAGACATCTTCACATTCATATTTGAAAATATAATTTGTAGATTTGGAATTCCAACACAGTTGGTATATGATAATGGAAAGCAGTTTGAAGGGCAGAATATAGAATTGCTACTTAATGCATTTAAGATAAAATGTGGAAAATCTATCCCTTTATACCCACAAGCAAATGGTCAGGCTGAGGCAACTAATAAGACAATCGCAGACATCATAAAAAAAGTTAGAGGGATACCACAGGGCATGGTGCGAGTAGGTGCATAACGCAATATGGGCTCACAATACAACTAGACGAGAAGCTACCGGAATGTCACCTTTTTGTTTGACATATGGGGTCGAAGCAGTGTTACCAACATAAGTCGCTATTCCTACAACAAAAAGAGAGGTTTGGGAGAAGAATCTTAATACTAGTATGATTCTAAGAGAACTTGATGAAGTAGAAGAGAATAGAGAGAAAGCATTATAACATATGGAAAATTACCAGCGAAGGTTGGCTCGCGAATATAGCAAACGAGTTAAGAAACGTGAGTTTCAACCAGGCGATTTAGTTTTGCGAGAAACACCGGAGTACCAACAAGAACGTGGTGGAAAGTTGGCAAGAAAATGGGATGGGCCATATATCATTAAGGAGATAGTTGGAACAGGGGCATATAGGTTGGTATACCCAGAGGGCATAGATGTTGGTCAAAGACTTGGTAGACCATGGAACAGATTATATTTAAAAAGATATTATCAGTAACAAATTTTTAATGAAACAAAGAAGGAATGGGAAAATAAATTTTTACGGCTGCGAGTTTGCTCACAAGATTATTCAAGATTACATAAAGAATGAAAGATTGCTATATGCGCAAAACAATCAAAGAATGGGACGAACATTTACGGCGTACACCCTAGTTCGCGAATACAATTTCGCAAGAGGCAAATGTAAGACCTAAAGTATGTCATATTAGGGGGTATCTCTTTGCATGACTCAGGGATAAGGTTATACCGCTGCTGGAACCTGAGTCATGAAGATGTTGGGGTTAAATAAAACCTATCCGGGAGAGGTACCTTGGATTTCCAACTATATAAGGTTATACTCTGGTTGGACGACTAAGGACCTCTTCTAAGGAGTGCAGAGTATGACTAAGGTGCCGAGGTACACGGTTGAGCCAAGGATGCCCGGGACGGATGAACCTACCCTGGACATTCTTGGTAAGTCTTGGTTGTGATGCACTCGGCCTGAAGAAAACCCCACTTAGGGTGCATTCTTGTAACTATAAGCCATATAGGCATAAAGGACAAGAGGCTGTGAAAACAAATGGTTGTTTGTAAATATGGATGTGAGGAGCTAGTCTTGTATGGCCGATGTTCCCCACTTAAAGGGGCAACCAGGGGGAAGATAATGGCGGCACCCTCCATTAGGGAGCTGATAAGTGTCTTAAGACGATAATGTCATGGGGCTTTATGATCGCAAGAACATTTAGGCCTGTCATATTGTCGCGTGACAAAAATTATACAGAGGCAACAAGCCATAAGATAAAAAAGATAAGATGAGATCAATGGGTTTTTATATGAAAAGTGTAAAGACGTCCTGCGATTTCATCGCAAGACGGAAATATCATAAGACTTTGTTCTCGCAATAGAACTTAGACTTGTCATATTATCACAGAGAAATTGACAAAATACAGATAAGACAAGATCAATGGGTCAATACATGCAAATGTAAGGACGTCCTACGATTTTGTCGCAGAAATAAAAATTTGGCAAAATAAGACCTTTAACTAGGAAGGAAAAATAAGACCAACAGAATAATTTCAATCATTAACTATTTTCTTTTAAGAATGTAGGAAAGATTTGTTCATTGCAGGAAAATCTATGAGAAACAAGATTCCTTCAGACTTTTTTCAGAAACGTTATTCAGAATCACACAACAAGATTATTAGAAGAAATTATCGCAGTGATATTCATCAAATCGCAAACTTATTCATCAGCTCGCAAAAAGAAGGCATGAGAAGTAAATAATTATTTCAGGAAAGATAATGAGGGGCAAGTAAGGGAGTTAATAAAAATAATATCATTATCTTCCTTGAGAATATTCAAAGCAATAGAAATAAAGGTTGGGTTCCAAAGGTGCATAAAGATACATTGCTTGCAAGAAAATGAAAGAAAAAGAAAACAAAATAAAGTCCAAGCTTCAGCATTGGTCTCGCCAGATTCATTCTCTTTGCTAGTGTCATTAGCTTCACCAACATTATTTCCATTATGATTAATTTGAGATTCTTCTTCTACTGGGTCTTCTTGAGGAATATCTTCTTCTCCACTTGCATATTCTAGATCCTTATCCATAGGAAGAGGAACTTCATCATCATCTACTTCTAGAGGAGGAACAGATACAGGGGGAAGAGCCTGAGATATTATAATATCATTCACAAGGACTTCAGCGCTAAGATGAACCTTGCGAAGGAAACCTTTATCGCGATTTCTAATCTCCAAGTTCTTAAAATACTCAAGATAGTCATATCTTCTTTATGCTCGATCGCGAGATTTAACATAACGAGAAAGGAGAGATCCATTCTCTTTGCGAGCTTTAGCCAATTTATCAGTCAAATCAGAAATGGTAGAGTGAAGGCTTTTTTCAGACTCTGCGAGAAACAAAAATGACAAGAAAATATTCAAATGAAAATCTGGCAAGAAGTATAATGGAGAAATTAAATAGAAAAACTAACAGTTAAGATAGTCAAAATGACTACCTTCTTTCTGTTGAGTTAAGTTTAGAATTAAAAATAAGCAACAATTCTCCCATTGATTCATGGCATCGTCAAAATTGTCCCCAACTATACCCTTCAGGCGAGATTTTATATTTTCTTCTTTGGAGAGGAGATACGAGTTTTCCTTTGCTAATAAAGAATAAGATTTTTTTAATTGGGAGTATTGGTCTTGAAGTTTGCTGGCCTTTAAACTAAGAGTTAACCTACCCTTGATAAGCCTATCCTCTTCAGCAACAGCTGATTCAGTTACTTTCTTGAGTTCATCCTTAAGAGAATGAAGAGATTGCTCTTGATTATCACATATTCTCTGAAGATTACTCAATTGTTGCGAAGAAATCTCCATTAAGCTTGAGAAACTATGATTTTATTGAGATAAAGTTCTATTTTCGTCTGATAAAGATTACGTCGCCAAATTAGCCTTGATTAACAAATATGAGAGGCGAGTAATCTCGCTACTTAATAAATTTTGGCTTTGCGATAATTGATTATTCTCATTAGTAAGATTATCTATTTGATTGATCGAGTACGTGTAGAGATTAGATAATCTGGTCCATCCAAGAATCTTTTCCAACACGATCTTCTTCAGCGATAGACTCAAATTTAAATCTTTCAATGAATCAATTCTGATTTAAAACTAATATACAAACCAAGAATTTAAGAAAGAAGATTAAGTACAGAGAAGATGAAAACTTGCTAGAACAGTAAAACAAAAAGACAGAGGCAGGAAAATTATACCTTTCAGCTCGTTATTTTTTCTACGAAGATTCTCGCAATCAAGAGAAGAATTGTGAAGCTTCTGGCAGAGAATATCACATCCTGAAGTTTTGGATTGAAGACTTCTCTTTAGAGCATCAACTTCATTTTCCAAAGATGTTCACGAAGCGGTACAGTCAGGACCAAAATACTTGAACAAAGTCTCGCAGACATTATATTTAAAAGGGTCAATAGAATATTTCCTAGCATCATGTAAAATGTCAGATAAAACTTTAAAAGCAACATCAACCTCTATTGGTGTTTCTTTGGATGAGGGAAGAGGTGTAGAGGGTGAAGTGGTAATGATGGCGAGTTGGATATTTGAGTTACTTGCAATGGTTGCATCATCAGAAGGAGGAGTGTTTGGGAAGGTAACAGTCGAAGTTAATAAAGGGATGGAGGGAATTTCATTGACAGCGGCTTTGGAAACTTCATCTGTAAAAAGGTCAGTGGAGAAAGGGAGGCCAGCGGAGATGTTCTCGCAAACAAAAGAACAAGGTTCCACTTGCAAATCTATGGGAATTTCTCTCGCAGATATCAATTTGGGAATGATAATATCAGCCTCAAGAGTTTTAACCTGGCGAGATCGTTTGCGAGGTCTAGCGATATTATCGTCGTCCTGCGAGTAATAACTTAGATAAGAAACAAAGGCAACAATATTTTTAAGAATAAGTAAAATGTTTCTTACTACCTTATGACTCGCAGGATTCCTTTTCTTCTCAACTGGTTTCTTATGAAGACTAGGGTTTTGGATTACAGATTGGGCGTTAATTCCACTGAAGAGAAAAACATAGTATGGAAATCATGAAGAATCAAATAGAAAAGATTAGTAAAATATGAGTAAACATAATTCAAGTAAGCGAAATGGAATTTAGTAATGTCATAAAAACACATACCTTGAAGATTCCATTAAAGCAGTAGCAGGTAAATATGAAGAAGAAGAAAAGTTGCAGACGGAAAAACAAAAAGGCAAAGGGACGAAGAAGAAAATTAGTTCTGTAACCAAATTCTACCTTTTATAGGAAAAAGGAGATGACCCATTGGGTAGACACATGTCGGTAAAAAAGAGGAGTTCACAACACGTGTAAGCGGTTAAGCTAAATTCTCGGAGTTTTGTCGAGGAAAAAACATGGAAAGAAAGGAAATTGTGAGTGCTATGAAAAGTTGGAGATTCACATATCCTCTCCACTTTGCGAAGAAGACATGAGAAGAGGAAAGATATAGGACCAGAATATCGCTACAACAATATTCCCGCGAAATAGACAGCACTTCTGCGAGAATACCGCGAGCTCTTCAACAACACTTTGCGAGTGTCATAGAGTAGGTTAAATAATGACGTAATAGCTGACGATTGAGGAAACACGAGAAGAGCATGATTTGTCTGCGATGGTTACAATGCTTTCGAGATTTCATATTATAACTGTTGCGATAAGATTGCAAATCAAATCCGAAAGTAAAGGACAGCTTAGATGTCATCCATTATGTATCTACCCTATATATAGAGACCCAGTATGTCTAGAGAGGATGATGTATTTTTGAGAGTTGAGAAAGCCTTGAGGAGAGAGAAACTTTGATAGAATAGTTGTGTTCTTGATTTATTCCATTTCTGTAAACATTTCTAAGAATTAAATGATAAAGAGTTGTTTTTTAATCTTTAAGTATGAGCTGAATATTGTGAAATCTTAACAAGGGTGTAGTATAGGATTTCCTGCAACTACACATATAATATTCTACCTCCTTCTTCTTGATTTTCTTCGCCATCTTGATTATTTCGCTCCCGACGTCGCCCATTCTCCTGATTCTCGTTGTTTTGTCCATCTTGGAGAATTTCGCCTGGTGGGATGTAGCGATTTTCAATTACTTCTCTCCTTTCGCAACGTTCTTCATTTGGATTTTGCATTTCTTCTCAATCTCTTTCTCCAATATTTTCCGTAGGTGAATTTCAGCTTACTTCACTCCTGACTGATCTTGAACTTGATCTTGTAGTACTTCTTTACCTCCTATTCTGTAATCTCATGTTTTCCACTCTCAACTCATGGTTTTGCCTTGTCAAATTTGCGCGTTCTTCTGCTTATAACCTCCTCTCTTCGTGTATTCTTTGTCTCAATGCCTCTAACGCTTCAATTCTTTAATCTCCATGAATTATTCCTCCAACTGCTTCCTGATCTCTCTCTTCTTATCTTCCATTTATTAATTGTTGCTCCTCTTCCATTTCTTCCACTGAATCTGATCGCCAAATGTGTACACTCACTCTATCATAATCCAAAGTTCTATTTTGCGCTGGTGTATGCTAAATTGGTTGTTGAAAATGATTTTCTCCATCATTTCTTGTATTCATTCTTGATGGTTCTACGGTTTCGTTTCTTCTTTCTCCAGCAAGTCTCTTGCTCCTTCTAACAGTAGTTGGTTGTCTTGAAGCATTTCTTCTTCTAGCCATCTCTTCAATCTCAATGAATTGTTGAAAATTATATGAAACTTCTCACTGACTATTTAAAATTCTCTCAAATCTCAATACTAATTTTTACACTAAAAACAAGGAAAAGTACCTGTTTCTAGCGCCATTATGTAGTTGCAGGAAATCCTACACTACACCCCTCACAAGAATTTATATAATCAAATCATTTTTAGATGAACAATCACCATCTTTATTGATTAATCTCACAAATTTTACAAGAAAGGAAAGAAATGAAACTAAGAAATTAACAATTGCTCTGGACTTTCTCTCTCCTAATGACTTACTCACTACTCGAAAAAGATTTCCCCCTTCCCTTAAGCCTGTTCGGCTCCTTATATAGGGAATTTTATAGTGGATGACAACTAGCTCATCCTTTATTTTAGGATCTGGCTTGCGATACTCTCGCAAGCTTACAAATATTAATTTCTCAAACACTATAATTTTCGCAGGATCATAACACTTCTCTCGTGTTTGAGCTGATGTCACTTGTTATGTCATCTTTGTTGTTTATCTGCGACAGTTTCACAACGTTGTAGATGAAGCTTTCGCAGGCACGTTGTTGTTGCAATATTCTGATCCTACAATCCCAGTAGAAGAACTCAGAAGTGCAACAAGGCATATGTCTCCACCCTTGATGATATTCTGGAGGAATAATCCAATGAAGAAATATCTAATTGTAATGCACTTCTTGCCAACTCTAATTGTGATGATTTCAGTAAGTCTAAACAACTTATAGAAAAACTTGAGTTTGTAATTAAGCAAAGTGAAAGGTTAATCCTAGATATTGAAAATCATTTGAGATCCCTTTCAGATCAATCCTGTATTGAAAAATCAGAAGAAGAGAAATCGGATGAAAAGCCGAAAGAATCAGAAACTAAGTTTTTTGACAATATGATAAGATCTTCCTGTAGAATAAATAATCATACTTAAAATAAATTTATCAAGGCTCTTCGAAAAGGGATAAAGATTTTGAATACTGATAAGTTTATAAGATCCCAAAAGAAAATTGCAAACTCTTTCAAATACAGGAGTAAGAAAGAACAAAAAGAAACACAATCTATTGTGTTCATAAGTCATCCTAGGGATGTCTTTGTTCAATATGGTGGGAATAATTCTCACCTCAATACACACTGATTGTGTTGAAATATGCATTCTCACTTGTTTCCCAATATATTGTGTGTGAGGAAGCATAAATCCGGGCAAGAGATTTTATCTGTGTAAAATAATAGATATCTTTCTATTTTTGGTAAATATAGTTTCGGTTTTCTCAAACCAAAATTTATTTATTGATATTCTCCATATCATCTTCTTGTCCGAAAGAAAACTTTGAATCCAATGGAGAATTCGACTAAAGATAAGACATATCTTGATGACCTAGCACTCTGTGCATCTGTTATGACTGGAACTCATGATGTTCCACTTCCTGATACTTCTCAAGATTCTCTAAGAAAACATATCCTCTCTGTTAAAGGTTTTATTAGATATCATGATTTGATGATAAAGGATTCAAAACAATTACTAGCTAATCTTCATTCCCAGCTGTTTAAAATGAAGAAATCATCTACTGAAAAGGGGAGTTCTCAAAAGAATTTGAATCTAGTTTTTGAAAGCAATCGTCATGAGAATTGAGTTGTTTTAGAAAAATAGACATCAATTTTTGATTTCTTTCATTGATTGTATGAGTCTATTGATTAAAATTATTATGAATAAAGTTATTGTATTTAGAAATTAAATAAAATTCTTACATAGCAGGCAAGCGAGCAACAAGCTGCGCCGCAAGCCCTTATTTGATTTATAATTTTTCTTGTGATAGTTTTTGATTTACATAGATGGTACTTTAATGCTTTATTTATATGCTATGTGTGTTTATGGGATGTTTGATTTCGGTTTTATTACCTTGATATTCGATCTCATAATATGTGAACCCTTATGGTTTGGGTGATTTTTTGATTTAGTAGGATCAAGTTCTAGACCATGTTGGTAGGCTTTATCAAAGGATCATGAGGGTTTCTTGTAAAAATAATATGTGAAAAAGTCATAATATCTTGAATCGGTTTTGGTTTAACATAAAAGCATATGTGTTTCGACGGTTTTCAACTTTTTCTTGCAATTGTTAAAACCGATTTTCAACCTTTCTCTGGTAAAGGTTGGTTATTGTTATTCTTTTGTTTTTGGCATGAGAATGACAACATAATGGTATTTCGATATCAATTCTTACGGAAGAAGAAAGCGATGCAATCATATTTGGAGAAGTTGTATGCGAAATTGAGGTAACAATCTTGTTAGTTAATTGTTTTCCTATTTTAAGAAAAGTCTATTTTTATTTGATGTATATATATATATATATATTGCTTTTGCTTAAACAAAATAGTTGGTACAATTGATTTGTTTATTGCATTATGTATGTGTGGATGTTTGTGTGATTCAATTGTTTCCGGTTAAGTAAAACTTTTGTTATCTTGCTTTGTTGTGTGATATCAATAGTTTAGGCTTACAAAATTTGGTGCAATTGCGGTGCTTTAATGTTTATGTTAATTTAATTGCTTCCAGTTAAGTAAAACAATTGTTATTTTTCTTTATTGTGTGGTATCAATTATTTAAGCTTACAAAATTTTGGTGCAATAGTGAAACCTTGATATATATGTTGTTTCTATTGTATCCGGTTGAGGTGAATAATTATGAAAGTTGATTTATTGGTTTGTATGAATTATTTATGGCTTAACGGATGAATATGTTGACGGTACGAGTTGTTTAGTCCAATTCGATTCCGGATAAGCTAAACTAAGTTAATTCTGATCTTAGTAAGATTTATCAAAGTGGAGGTTTTGATTATTCAAGTCTAGCCGAAATCCTAAACAAGGAAATGCTAGTTAACTAACCTAGTATTTGGCTTGTTTGAAATCTAAAGGTCTAAGTTATATGGATAATTAGAACCTGATGAGAAAAATAGAGTTAATTATGATATTTATTTTGGTCTTATCGAATAAAGCGGTTGTATTTATACAATCAGTTTAGCAAAGGAACTAAGTTGCTTAGTTGATTTTCAGTTTCCTAAATTAGTTGGGAAAATTGCTTCGGGCAATTATTTCCATGATAACATATCAAAACTACTTGTAGTTTCAGTTTTGATATTGGTTATCAAAAAATGGTATGTGGAACCCTCATGCTTGACTCAACAGGTTGCAAGTCTATTTTGAGATTTGTAAGATCCTTTTCGTGTTGTCCATTATTTTTTTGTTTCTTTGTCATTTTTATGACAAAAAGGGGGAGAAATATATGGAGTAGACAATTGATGCTGGTACCAATCTTATGGTTGATTGGTGTCACTAGGGAAGAGGACAATGTTGCTTTAACGTTTATCTAACGAATGAGGAAAATCACATACTAAGGGGGAGTAACATATCATGTGATTGGGATAACAAAGACGTGCGGATTGAAAATATACCTATCTTACCTTTAGGGGGAGTATGAGCTTTGTTATTATAATGTCAACAGCGGCATTTTAAGGATTGAACGAATGCAGGTTTTGTGCTGTTGGATTCGGGAATCAAGCGTATGTGTAATGAATTATTATAATTTGTTTATCCATGTGATTGTAAGAGTTTTGTCACTAAAATTGACAAAGGGGGATATTGTTAGAGAATTTCTCGTTTGAACCCACCAAACGTTGGTATGTCAAGTTTGGTTGTCATATTTTAGTAAACCAAAACTCATTTAAGAGTCGCTTGATTTAAATGTACTAGAGTCAACTTCGTATAGGTTAGCTTGAAAGTATTAGGGTGAGACATTACAAGTATTGCGAAGACTTGAAGAAGTGAAGAAGTGCGGATCTACAACGACAACATCATCCTTCCACTTGAGGTTAGTGATATTTGACTTGAACGGTTTCATTTCCTAACGTATCTTTCAAGTCGTGCATACTGAAAACATAAAACTGCGAAGCATGAACACTCTAGATAGACGTAGTATTAAGGAATACAATATGAAGTTTCTTGCTTAACCATTAAACTTTATATATAATACATTGACATAAGACATTGACATAATTGTATGAATGTTATTGTGATTATGTATGGGTATTCTAATCCTATGAACATGTGCAACACGTTTTTGGGAAGGGGGTACTGATACTATGGATATGTGTAGTGCATACAAGTTAGATACCAAATATATGTGGGGAACCGATCCTAATACCTAGTCAGCTATATCTTAGGTAAGCTAGTGTAACTATGCACAATACTCACATGGATGTAGAACCGAAACTTGTTTTGGTAGAACCGTAAACCCATGAGTTGTGATTGAGTGTTACTTAATCAATCACATAGTTCTTGAAAGTCAGATGAACCAATTCTAAACTTGTTTGGAAGTGTGGTAAATCGGTTTCGAGTGCGCAAGTATGAAAAAGGACTTGCAAGAGTAAGATTTCGACACACTTTGAACACGGTACATTAATGCTTATTCTATATTGTTCAAAGATATTCCTTAACGGCTAAGAAGGAAGTAAATCCCAAGATAGAATTTAAATAAGTTAAGAATCTCTTTAATTAAGGGTTTTTAATTATATATGGAAAATAAGAATTAGTAATGTGCATTTGCTAATTAAAGATTTTCCAAGGATATTTCGATCATATTTATGGACAGTGCATTCACGGGAATTATGAAAACTGAATTTGGGTTAATATGGAAAAATATTTTGAGAATATTTTCGGTTTTGGAAATTCCTTGGTGTCCAAACTTCCTTGTCTATAAATACTTTGAGTTTTCATTTCTAGCAAACTAATCCTGCGTGACATAGACTTCCTCATTTGTCTTTGTTACTGGTGAAGCCTCCTATCGGAGAGGAGAGTAATCTAATTAGGTGAAATCTCTTACGGCTGCTCAATTTAAAGTCTTCTTTTGGATTGAGAATCTCTAGCGCGACCCGTTGGTGGGAAACTAGATATTGCGTTTTGTATTTAGTTTTCATATTGATTTGATTGACTAACGATGGTTGAACTTTGATTGCACCTAGTTTGTTTATGCTTGAGAATCTTCTCTTCTGATATAAGATTCACTCAAACTAGTTCAATGTTTCGACAGGGATCTTTGGACTGTTGTTAGATCTAAAGACGATCTTGTGATAATCCATTGTTAACAGACTCCGTTCTGTATGTGATTGATCACATGAGATCCAAGTAGTTGTGTGCAAGTGTTTATTGAAGATCTAAGAAGATTTGAAGACAAAGAAGATATTGAAGATTTCTGACTTGGTTTTTATAATCTTTGGTGTGCACAATACTTGTTTGGGAAAAAGAGGCTCCAATTAATAATCGGTTTATCCTCGTGGTATATTAGATTGATTAATTGAGGAAGATCGGCATCAACACATATCACTTGGTTGAAGAGTGTTATTGGCTTAATCTTAACGATTGCCTTTGGGTGATTGAACATAAGATAGATCTTGGAACTTGTCAAAGGACTTTATGTTAATATAAACAAGGGAACCTTTGCGCAACTCATATCACTTGGTTGAAGAAAGTTGATACCAAATAGATTTGTTGTTCCTTTACAGTTTGGAATACGATCCAAAGGAATTGTTCCAAGTATGTGACTTGTTTACAGGTTGGAGGCGTGGGAATACAGACGGAACTAGGTGAACTATAGGTTTAGTTGCTTGGCCTCTACTATACGAAGTTGTCTTATTTTGTATAGCGGCTTAATCCTGAGAGTATTCAATTCTGGACTAGGTCCCGGGGTTTTTCTGCATTTGCGGTTTCCTCGTTAACAAAATCTTGCTGTGTCATTTACTTTATATTTCCATATTATAATTATTTTATTATAATTAAAGTAAATTGCACAAACGTTAATTCCTATTTACTTGATACGTGAATCCTATAGAGTTTGGTTAAGTCCAAACCTTTGTATCAAGTAAACATACTTTGTTGTCGTATTGTCTCGATCTTGTATTCATAGACGATCACACAAAGTGTGAACCGATTTGTTGTATTGTCTCGACTCAGTCCATAGACAATCACTTTAGGGGAAAGGACTTATAGGAAGGAAAAGTTATAGCTTGAGGTATATTTGGGGTACCCTCGCCTTTTCAGAAACCTCCACTTTGATAAGTCTAACTAAGATCAGAATTAACTTAGTTTATCTTTTCCGGAATTGAATTGTACTAAACAACTCATCCCGTCAATACATTCATTCGTTAAGCCATAAATAATTCACACAAACCAATAAATCAACTTGCATAATTATTCACCTCAACCGGAATCAATTGAAACAACATATAAAAAGTTTCACTATTGCACCGAAATTTTGTAATCCTAAACAATTGATACTACACAATAAAGCAAAATAACAATTGTTTTACTTAACTGGAAGCAATTGAAATAACATAGACATTAAAGCACCGCAATTGCACCAAACTTTTGTAAGCCTAAAAGATTGATATCACACAACAAAGCAAGATAACAATAGTTTTACTTAACTGGAACCAATTGAATCACACATACATCCACACATTCATAATAGAATAAACACATCAATTGTACCGAAAATTTCGTTTAAGCAAAAGAAATATATATATAATAAAAATAGGCTTTTCTTAAACAGGAAAATAATTAACTAATAAGATTGTTACCTCAATTTCGCATCCAACTTCTCCAATATGATCGCATCTTCTTCTTCTAAGGAAAATTGATATAGAAATACCATTATGTTGTCATCCTTATACAAAAACAAAAGAATAACAACAACTAACCTTTACCAAAGAAATGTTGAAAATCAGTTTTAACAATTGCAAGCAAAAGTTGAAAACCGTCGAAACACATATGCTTTTATGCTAAACCAAAACCGATTCAACATATTGTGACTTTTTCACATATTGTTTCTACATGAACCCCTCATGATCCTTTGATAAAGCCTACCAACATGGGCTAGAACTTAATCCCGCTAAATTAAAAAGTCACCCAAACCATAAGGGTTCACAACATATTATGAGATCGAATATCAAGGTAATAAAACCGAAATCAAACATCCCATAAACTTCCATAGAAAATAATAAAGAATTCAAGCAAATGCTATGTAAATCAAAAACTATCACAAGAAGAATTATAATCAAATAATTTTATTCATAATAGTTTTTTATTCATAATAGACTTATACAATCAATGAAAGAAATCAAAAATTGATGTCTATTTTTCTAATACAACTCAGTCCTTCGTATCAATGCTACATGAAGGTGGGTTACTACTTTCATTCTTTAGCTTGTGAATCTCTTCAAGTAGAAAACCTTGTTGCTTGACCAAAACCTCTTGCAGGTGAGAGAAATTTTCTTGAAGAATACTGCAAGAGCATGTAGTTTTGTCTTTGATTGAACACAAAAGAGTGTTAGTACTTCAATACACTGATCTTTCTTCAGCGTATTCTCTCTTTACTTTTTGCTAAGCCAATCTCCCTTTTTGACTTTACTCCTAATCTCAAGAGAAGATCCTGACTTAATCTTAGGTTGATCATTCTGATCTATCATCTTTTCATACAAAGATGTTGAATCCAGACTCATGGTTCGGACATGGAAAGACCACATAAATAGGAGGATCTCTTTATATTTCTAATACTTCCAAAAATATAATATTCCTAAAGATTCGAAAATATCAAATATTTTTCAATTACTAGATTTCATTTCCATAATCTACACCAAAAGTGCCTTGATTTTCTTCTTCCTCACTCGAATTTGGCACACATGGTGAGGAAAGAATTCTAATATCGATCAGGTGGTAGTATTATGAGAAATTCTCTCATTATGGAACTTTGAACAACCAGAGTGTTCTTGATCTAGCATCATATGATAAATTCTCCTCTTGCTACCTCGAACTAGCAAAGTATCTTGACGTTAACTTGGGTTGCCTATGCAACTCTTAGCAGTTTTGTTTTTGAGACAGTTTTTGTATCTTATCTTATTTTTCCCTTTACCAATAGATGATTTAATAATATCGGAAGACATGTCCATTCTTAAAATGGGTAAATCACTAATGGAGGAGGAAGAAATAATATTAACAACTAATGCAATATTAGTTGTTTCCTCTTCTTCAGAGTCGTATGAATCAGAGGTCTCATCATGAGTTACAGCCAATGCCTTACTTCTAGTATATCTATTACGATTGGGACAATCTTTAGAAATATGACCATACCCTTTACATTTGAAGCATTGTGGATAATATTCATCATCTTCTTTATGTTCTTTTTTTATAGGAACTCGATCATATGGTCGAGAAGATTGGTGAGTATCCTTTATGAATCTCTTATTTATTTTCCTTAAGAGATCTCTAAACTGTCTAGTAATCAATGATAATAATTGCTCGATTTTATCATCAGAGTTTCCTGCAATTTGTTCGTCTGAATCATCCAACTGTCTATTCCTTTCTATTGAGGCTTTAGGAATTTTTTCAGCTTTAAAAGCAATTCCTTTATTTTGAATAGTCTGTGATTCATGATCAACGATCTTTAACTTTCCAATGAGTGTGCTTCGTGAGAGAGTTGAGAGATCATTTGCTTCAATGATTGCATGCTTCTTAGAATCGTATCTTGGAGGCAATAATCTGAGCATTTTGCACACTATATCTTTTTAAGAAATAGTCTTTCCAAGAGAGAAAAAGGTATTAATTATCTCAGAGAGTTTAAGATGAAACTCTTAAAAAGTGTCTATGTCATCCATTCGAAGGTTTTCCCAATCAGATGTAAGAGTTTGATGTCTAGCTTCTTTCTCTGAAGTGTTTCCTTCGAACACGATTTGAAGATTATCCCAAGATTCTTTCGAGGTTTGATATGTTTATACATGATTTTGTAGATCACGGCTGACATCATGTATAAAAGCATTCAAACTATATGAATTCTTCTTAGCTAGTGCATTTTCTTCGTTTGAAAAATTTACTAGGCGTTTAAGCTCGGTATCCGAATTTTCTATCTTTGAAAGAATATAACCATCGACGACTAATAGCCAATTATTAAAGTCTCATGATTGAAGAAAATATCGCATAGCAGATTTACACCATAGATAGTTTGTTCCGTCAAATCTTGGCGGTACGTTAATTGAAGTCGATTCATGAGAATTCAAGTTCATTCTTATAGGATGGATTGCACCAAACACAGATTGTTAGATATTTTCGTGTTTGCCTGCTCTAATACCAATTTAAAAGGCGAGGGTACCCAAATATACCTCAAGCTATAACTTTTCCTTCCTATAATTCCTTTCTCCGAAAGTGATTGTCTATAAACGGAGTCGAGACAATACAACAAATCGGTTCACACTTCGTGTGATTGTCTATGGATACGAGATCGAGACAATACAACAACGAAGTGTGTTTACTTGTGTTTTAGGGTGAAAACAGTTTCTGCTGATTTTGGTAATTTCGGGTGTGTGGGTGAGAAACGAATTTAAACCCTAAACAATGTACTGCAAGGGAGTACTTTAGATTCGAGAGATCAATCTATACAAATCCGGCCTAAACCAAGAAATGGTCATTCCAGACTTGCTTCGGTCACAAAGTGAAGGAGAAGGGTTGGTTTTGGGAAGGAAGTGAAAAAAGTGTTGAGACCAGAATAGTTGATTCTGGAAGAGTAGTTTTTTTACGACTTATATCAGAAAGCGGGAAGCTAACATATGGAGAGCTAGCAAATATTTTCTGAGTGTTGTATGTTCCTGACCCGAACCTGTTATTCGGTGGAAATAAGTAATATCTATTTATACAAGTCGAAGTGAAACGTACTCTGGTCTCATTAAGAAATGGAAAACGGGTGAGTAAATAGGAGGAGGTGGTAACCGGTAATGCCTGGAATTGATGTTCCATAAAAGAAAGCGTTTCACCATTAATCCCTGTATTTACTAACCGCCTCATCCTTATGACACTTTCTTATAACGGGCGTAGTGTACGCCGCATGTTGTAAACCTCCAAACCAATACCCAATGAGCATCCCCTAGTTTGTGACATGCGTTGATATCTCGAGTGTTTTCGTGGAAAACATGTAGAACGTTATTGTTGTCCAGCGAGTTGAGCTTGGGAGACTTTCCGGCTCGGTGGTGACCTTCGACTGTCGAGATTTTGCATCTTAAGAGGAAAGGTAGCCGTTGATTATTGCAACCCTTCGTTTGGTAGCCAGTGGCATGAAAGCATGATCAGTATGGATTTAATATGGCTTAGTTTAGGCACGGCCAAAAGTTAGGGTTTTGGCTTTGTTTAGGCGCGACCAAACTAGGGACAAAGGTTGCCATGCGTTAGCTGGTAACGTTGGACGGCTAAGATCTGCACCTTAGATGGAAAAGTGGTCGTTGATTGTTGCAGGACTTCATTTTGGTAGCCTCATAGGGAAGGCCAGTATGGCGTGGCGCGGCAAGGTGGTTGGCATTCCATTGGCACATGTGGTATGGTATGCCTTGGTGCATTTTGGTATGGCCAAAACTAGGGTTTTGGGCCAAAGGTTACCATGCGTTGTTTGGAAACCTTGGACGGATAGGATTCACATCTATGATGGAAGGGTGGTCGTTGATCGTCGCACGCCTTCGTTTTGGTATCCACAATGGGGAAGGCTGACATGGTATGGCGCGGCAAGGTGGTTGGCATGCTATTGGCACATGTGGCATGGCATTCCTTAGCGCGGTTTGGCGTGGCCAAAACTAGGGTTTTGGGCCAAAGGTTACCATGCGTTGTTTGGAGACCTTGGACGGTTAGGATCTGCATCTAGGATGGAAGGGTGGCTATTGATCGTCACACGCCTTCATTTTGGTAGCTGCATAGGGAAGGCTGGCATGGTGGGGCCAAGGTAAAATGGCGCGGATGGATTTGCATAGTGGGGCCAAGGGTTTGGAACGTACGGCTTGGCATGGTGGGGCCAAGGTAAGGTGCGGTTGGCTTGGCATGGTAGGGCCAAGGGTTTGGCATTCCATTGGCGCATGGTGCAGCTAGCATGGATAAACCGATTATCTTAACATAAACTCCTTTGGCAGGTTCCAATATCTATCTTATGTTCAATCACCAAAAGGTAATCGTTAAGATTAAGCAAACAACACTCTTAATCCAAATAATTGTGTTGATGCCGATCTACGCAATTAATCAATCCAATATACCACAAGGATAAACCGATTATTGATTGGATCTTCTTTTACCAAAACAAGTATTGTGCACACCAAAGATTATAAAACCAAGTCAGAAATCTTATATCTCTTCTTTGTCTTCAAATCTTCTTAGATCTTCAATAAACACCTGCACACAACTACTTGAATCTCTTGTGATCAATCACACACAAAACGGAGTCTGTTAACAATGGATTATCTCAAGATCGTCTTTAGATCTAACAACAGTCTAAAGATCCCTGTCGAAACCTTGAACTAGTTTGAGTGAATCTTATATCAGAAGAGAAGATTCTAAAGCATAAACAAACTAAGTGCAATCAAAGTTCAACCACCGTTAGTCAATCAAATCAATATGAAAACTAAAGATAAACCTTAATTATCAAGTTTCCCACCAACGGTACGCACTAGAGATTCTCAATACCAAAGAAGACTTTAAACTGAGCGGCCGTAAGAGATTTTGCCTAATTATGTTACTCTCCTCTCCGAATAGGCGGCTTCACTAGTAACAGTACAATAGAGGAAGTTTACTGTCACGAAGGATTAGTTTTCTAGAAATGCAAACTCAAAGTATTTATAGACAAAGAAGTTTGGACACCAAGGAATTTCCAAAACCGAAAATATTCTCAAGATATTTAATATTTTCCAAATTCGGTTTTCATAATTCCTGAGAATGCACTGTCCAAATTTATGATCGAAATCTCCTTGGAAAATCTTTAATTAGCAAATGCACATTACTAATTCTTATTTTCTATATATAATTAAAAACCGTAATTAAAAGATTCTTAACTTATATCTTGGGATTTCCTTCCTTCTTAGCTGTTAAGGAATATCTTCGAACAATAAAAGATGCACATTAATGCGCGTGTTCAAAGTGTGTCGACATCTTTCCTCTTGTAAGTCCTTTTTCATACTTACTCACTTGAAATAGATTTACCACACTTCCAAACAAGTTTAGAATTGGTTCATCTGACTTTCAAGAACTATGTGATTGATCAAGTAACACTTAATCACAAGTCATGGGTGTAACGATTTTACCAAAACAAGTTTTGGTTCTACCTCCATGTGAGTATTGTACATAGTCACACTAGCTTACCAAAGATTCGGCTGACTAGGTATTAGGATCGGTTGCCCACATATATTTGGTATCTAACTTGTATGTGTTGCACATGTTCATAGGACCGGTTCCCCTTTCTTCTATAAACCTTGTTGCACCTCATACAAGGATCGGTTCCCCTTGTGATGTACTGCACCTCTCCCTAGGATCGGTTCCCATCTCCTAAATTTGGTCAGAAACACACTAACCCGTTCATACCCCAGGTGATTACTTAAGATCGGTTTCACTAATAAAAGTCATACCAATACATAAGTCAGGCCTCATGTGAATAGTTTTATCAAGAACACAAAAAAGTCATGATCGGTTATACTAATCACACATATTGGTCTTTCATAAGATATGCAATGAAGAACAACCCCAATAATGCCTGGCGATTTCCTTTTCAGTTCACAACACATATCATCAACTTACTTCCTTAAAATATATGTAAAAACATTGTTTCCTAGGATGAAATCCTCACCTCATACCCATACATAATCACAATAGCATTCATACGATTATGTTGATGTCTTATATACTTTCAAGTCAAATATCACTAACCTCAAGTGGAAGGATGATGTTGTGGTTGTAGCTCCGTAATTCTTCACTTCTTCAGGTCTTTGCAATACTTGTAATGTCTCATCTTAATACTTTCAAGCTAACCTATACGAAGTTGACTCTAGTACATTTAAATCAAGCGACTCTTAAATGAGTTTTGGATCACTAAAATATGACAACCAAACTTGACATACCAACGCTTGGTGGGTTCAACCGAGCTATGCTCTAACAAACGGTTCTACCAAAACAAGTTTCGGTTCTACCTTCATGTGAGTACTGTGCATAGTCACACTAGCTTTCCAAAATTCGGTTGACTAGGTACTAGGATCGGTTCTCCACATATATATGGTATCCAACTTATATGTGTTGCACATGTCCGTAGGATCGGTTCCCCTTTGCCTAAAAACTTGTTGCACATGTCCATAGGATCGGTTCCCCTTTCTTCTATAAACCTTTTTGTACCTCATACAAGGATCGATTCCCCTTGTGATGTGTTGTACCTCTTACTAGGATCGGTTCCCCTTTACCCAGATTCGGTCAACCACAAATCACAAACTCGATCATACCTCACGGGTGATGACTTAAGATCGGTTTCATTAATAAAAGTTACACAAATACACAAGTCAGGCCCTTTTGAATAGTTCTACCAAGAACACAAACAAGTCGTGAGCGGTTATACTAAATCACACATATTGGATGTTCACAAGATATGCAATGAATAACAATCTCAATAACGTCTGGCGATTTCCTTTTCGATTCATAAACAATTTTATAAACTTACTTCCTTAAAACACATGTAAAACATTATTTCCTGGAATGAAATCCTCACCTCATACCCATACATAATCACAATAAAATTTAAACGATTATGTCGATGTCTTATTTACAAAGTTTAATGGTTAAGCAATAAACCTCGTATTGTATTCCTTAATACTATGTCTATCTAGAGTTCAAAAATGCTTCGCAGTTTTGTTTTCAATATGCACGACTTGAAATATACGTTTGGGAATGAATCAGTTCAAGTCAAATATCACTAACCTCAAGAGGAATGATGATGTTGTCGTTGTAGCTTCTTACTTCTTCAATTCTTCAAGTCTTCACAATACTTGTAATGTCTCATATCCTAATACTTTCAAGCTAACCTATACGAAGTTGACTCTAGTACATAATAAAGCGACTCTTAAATGAGTTTTGATTCACTAAAATATGACAACCAAACTTGACATACCAACGCTTGGTGGGCTCAAACGAGATATGGTCTGACAAAACTTTAATCTCATCAGAAAACAATAAAGAGTCTTGTTTAACTTGTTATAAGTGTGTTACCTTAACTTTAATTTTTATTGAAAAGCAAAAACCTTCCAGCTGGACAACATCTATCCTGTCATTTTCTTCAAAAAAAAGAACTCTCATATTTGAGAACACCTTATTTGATTCCTTTACTATGTACAAGGTTAAACGAAATAGGCTATATTGTGAACAACCTACAATAAAGAAACAAACCAAAATTCATCATGTTAGGATCAAACACAAATTTAGATTATCAATTCAGTCTTGCCACAGACTTTTCTTCGATGAAAGATTTTTTCCTAAACCTAACGCTGGACTACTCGGGTTATGAAAATCTAATTGGAATCTATGAAAATCAGACTGAACGATCACATAATCTTTGTAAAATTTGTCTCCAAACACAAATGAAAATTCAAAATTAATTTACACAGAGAAATGGCAGAAACAAAACCCTTAAAAATAGAAGAACAAACCACAAAATCCTAAGTTTTTTTTTCTAGAATTGGATGGAATCATCAAGACCCATTTTATAACTTATCTCAAACTTTAAAACCAAATTCATAAAATGTCGCACTTTCAGATGTAGACATGGTTTCCTCAATCGGAGATCTAAAATTTACTTTTCCAGATTTACACAGTGTATTAGATAAACTCGAGATTTTCTCCTCCGATTTTGTTCTCTATCTCTCATTCTCCATGTTGTTTCTGATTTTCGTTTGTTCCAAAGAGGGAGTGGAAACATCACCTTTAAATTAAGCTTGTGAATAGAAGTTTAGAGCATGTTACACTTTATTTTGAGCCATCGGATTCAAAATACAATAGACATTTGGACCATTATTGTTGTGAAGAACCAAAGCCATTGATTTATCTCTTGGGAGAGTAAATCTGGACCACCACTAACACATGCAAACTTAGCCATGATTTGTTTTGTATTCTGGATATAATAGAAATATCACAGGTTCTGCGTAGTTCAATCAATTAGATAATCCAACCTTTGGTTGTTAATATAAATTGATTGACACTTGAATATTGGTCTTTGGTACCATTCAAGTTGTTTCTCATAATAATCAGGCTCACAGATTCTAACTGTTTGATTTGCTGATTACATTGAGAAAACAGAGATACAACTCTTAGATATAATTTCATTGATAGAGTCTGAATGTATAGTTGGTTCTCTTGGAATTATATTGGAGTTAGTCCATACAGATTGCTAAGAAAAATATTGGGTGTAGTTGTTTGACCCTCGCTTTTTCAGCATTCAAAACTGGACTAGGTCCCAGGGTTTTTCTGTATTCGCGGTTTCCTCGTTAACAAAATCTTGTTGTGTGATTTACTTTACTTTTTCGAAATTATATTTCTTTATATAATTTAAAGTAAATACATGTTTACGTTAACTCTGTTATATTTGATATTGATCCTATAGAGTTTGGTTATTACCGAACCTATTATCAAGTATCACACTTTGTTTGTCATATTGTCTCGATCTCGTATCCATGGACGATCACACAAAGTGTGAATACCGAAGTTATTGTATTATCTCGATTTCATCCATAGACGACCACACTTGGTAAGAGGATTGAAACAAAAACATTGTGGTGTATTTGGGTACCCTCGTCTTTTCACAATCTTTTTGTTTCAACCTATAAGTCCTTATGTCTGTGTTATTTATTTTTCGCATTATATTATTTTATCTTTATAACTGAAATATCAAAGATAATACATTATTAAACCTAAATAGTATTAACTCAATTATAAAGAACCTACAAGACTTGTTCTTGTTGAATTCACGACTCTAAGTATAGATTATAAGACTTGTTCTTGTTTGATTTTGGCTCGTGTACAGTTATGGTATTTAGTAGGTATACCTTGTTAAAAATAATCTTATATACCTTTTTGTAGCAGAATGTATAGATTGTACAAGGGTTGTCCATATAGGTTCTCGAACGAAAAAGTTGGTGGTGTACTAGTTACCCTCTGTTTTTCAGTTATCTTCAATAAAAGTTCTTGTTTATTCCATGGTCATTCTCTTCTGATATAAGATCACTCAAGAACTTTAAATATCGAACTATTGTTGATTATATTGATTCAAAATCTATGAATATAACTATTGATTTGTCAACGTTAACAGACTTCGTTCTGTTAGACAAATCGTTAGTAGTATCAAGTGCACGTTGTTACTTTTGAAGATTTAAGAGGGTTGGAGACTTTGGAGACTTGGGGTACTTTTGTGTTTTTTATCTTTTCGTGATTATCTGCTTGACTTGATTGTTTGGGAAAAAGAAGTAGTTTATCTTTGATAAAATTAAAGCTTGTGGATCAACAACTTATTTGCGACTATCATAAATGTAAGTCTTTTAATCGAGTTGATATATTTTATAATCTCAAAACTTGATTAATTTTATCTATGAGTTTCAGATCTAATAATCTTGTTTATGTTGGTATCTTAGATCTATGAAACACTTGACTCCGAATTAATTATCCAACATCCTCTGGTATTTGTGATTGGCAGTGAGTGGTTAACAAACAATTTGATTCCTTAATGTTTGTAAGACGTTTGAAAGAAATTGGGTTGCAGAAATATTTATAGTGATAAAGCAACACTTGGCAATGGATTTTATTAGGTGATTCACGTGCGTAGGCCATATTGGTTGTAGGCGCATGGATACTAAAGAAACTGAAAAAACTAAGGGTAGTTTATTCTGTCTCAACTTTATAAGTTTGCGAGTAGGCAGTTTTTTAGTGGTCTAATTCTGAGAATATTCAAAACCAGACTAGGTCTAGGGTTTCTCCGTCGAGCAGTGTTCCTCGTTAACGAAATCGTTGTGTTCATGTGATTTCACTATTTTTGCATCAAATAGCATTTAATTGTAAACGCAATATTCCCTCCCTCATATGCTTGAAACTTATTGGTATACTCGGTATCCTCGTCTTTCACAATCCAATAGGTCGAACCTAAAATTCAGCAGTATGACATATTGCATGTTAGGGTCCATATTGCATGATAATCTGTACCTATAAAAATAGATTTTATTAACAGAGTTAAACGAGTCCAACTTTGTGCACCCCCTAAAAACCGGGGTGCACATTCCGGCCGTCTTTATTGGTTGTTGAAACTTCCAAAACCACTACGTTGAAACTTCAAAACCACTATTTTTCTTTTTTTTTTTCTTTTCAGAATTACGAAATATCCTCGGTGATGTTCTATCGTCTCTCTTGAAAACTAAGAATTTCTGAAACTTGAAGAATCTGAAAAACATAAAAGAGCTCTTGAAAATAGATTGAAATCTAGTGGGTACCAATTATGTTCTTGATGATCCGAATCAAATCATTAAATTAAATATTTTGGACAAACACTAAAATCCGAAAGGTGTTTTTTAAGTTAATGATTTGTAAGATGAAATCCTTGTGGTGGAATTTGAGTCCACCGTGAAAAAATTCCAAGCGTTGGCTCCAATTGTTCGAGTGGTTTCCATAAAAGAGAAAAACTGCCATTAATACATCTTTTATTCCTCTGCATCTCACTTATCTCTTCTCTCTTCTCTCTTGAATCTCTTTATGAGAAACTAATAATCTAAGAAAATCAAATGTTAGTAATTAGGCCGACCGACCGACCGGAGGGGCGGTAGGGAGGGAGTCCCTTTTATGCCCAATTTTTTTGTCAAATGGACCCTAACACAAATTGCAAAAAGATTTAGAAAAATTTATGTGTCCAATTTAGATATGGTCCGTTGGATCACATAGCTCAAAAACACGAAATTCATCTGAGCCGTTCAGATTTCTGTGTGTAGATTTAATATAATTTGCTGGATAAGATCAAGGATTTGATTAGAGACGTTCATCTATAAAGGGTTTATACTAAATTAACTAAATTTATAAGGACCTGAAGTTAAAAAAATTATATAACAAATTTCACTCAGAAACTCACAACCACCATAGCATCACCTCCACCTCTGCCACCACCGGAAACGCCTCTGCTATTATAAGGAACTAACATTCTAACGTCATAACCACCACAAAACTGAAGGTTCAGTTTAAACTATCTTCACATGCACTTCTCAATCGATTGAAACACTAGCATTACGACCAATTTCTTCCTCTGCCTTCTTCTACAAATCACTATCCCGTATCTTCTCAATCTAAATCTCTGTTTTTCTCCATCAATACCATCACCATTCCCGATTCCCCATCAAATAAAAAATTACAGATAAAAATTTTGATTTGATGCTCAAGTGAGATTAGAAATTACATAATAAATTCACCCATCATTAACCTAAACATTCAACTAATCATTGATCTATCACCGACGCAAAACCACAAACCCATAACTCAAAATCTAACTAATTATTTTATAACATAATCTCAAAATGAAAGACCCAAAAATCTGATCTTCATTGACATTTACCTTCCTCAAGAACACCGATTTTGATGATGTTATGAAGTTTTTTGTTTGCTCGATTTGATGATGTTATCAAGTTGTAGTTGTCAAATTCGTGCTTCAGTCGTTGTTATAACATTAGTGACATGCATAAACCGAATAGGAAGATAGAGCTAGAGAAAGAGGTGAGGAAGAAGGTATGAAAATTGTTGTTAGTGAAGGAGGAGGAGATAGTTAGGGGAAGACGGAGAAGACGGGGATTTTTTTTTATGATTTTATACCACTTACCACAAGTACCCTTGGAGTGTTGGACACATGTAAGCCATGTGTTAACTGTTAAGTGGTTGTCATCTACTCTTTGGACGTGTACTAGATGGATGATGACATTGGTTATAAGAAAAAGAAAGAAAAGAAATTACTACTAGATAGCAAAGCACACAAACATGTCTTGTCCTAATTTTTGAGAATACGCCGTGTTTTGCGCTGGAGTCGTGTCTAGGCTACATAGGTCTAATCTAATTTATAACCGATACTAATTTTCACACCCCACCAGCAGGCCCAGAGTTAACACCACCACAAATGTACCACTGCCGGAGTTACAAATTTTTGCAACACTGCCGTGTATCGTGGCACTGATTATCCACCAGAAGCCATTTGATTTCGACATTTTATACACTCTCTGCTATAAATTCGGTATGCCGTCTTTGTGAAGACATTCGTCTAAAATTGGTGAATATAATAATCCTTTCCTATTTTAAAAACAAAAAGTCTCGGCAGACCAGAGAAAAACCACACAAAAAAAACCTCCTCACATCCCATCCCCTACACGTCTCCCGAGGGACGGGGTCCACAATTACCTGATCTGTTTTATCGGTCTGTAGAGAACTACTGTTTTAGAAAATGGTGAATATTAAATACACTGACGAAGGTATTAGACATAACACCATCATTTATGACCTCGTGTCATTAATATGTGAAGAGATATTAGGCATTATGCCAAAAAATATCTTTACGAGAGAGATGTACCGAAATTAAATTTTATGTTGGGCCCACAAAAACACCATGTATAACTCAATATTATATTATGATGGGCCCTTCCCTTCGGGTGGTTTTTCGTTTTTCTTCGGTCGGCCCCCTCCACCGTGGTAGCGGTGTTCTAGTATATCCGAGTACCAAATTGATCTTAATTAAATACATATTGAATGCTCCTCGGTATCTTGGCTATGTATTTTTTTGGTATTTTTTTTTTGCAGACAAATAAAACAAGAAAGTTATAGATATTTGATGGTTTTCAAATTTCTAATCATGGATCAAAGAATCAAGATTTCATTGAGGTTCGCTGGTTTTGATTATTCATTTCTAATATTATACAATGGAAGAAAAAAGAAGAAACGTACATGATTGAATTTAATTGATTTCTAAAAGAAAAAACTATGATGGATTTGATCAATATATTTATACAATATAAGTGTGTTAAAATTCTTTCTGAATTCTCTTTGATTTTTCTTAGAGAACTGAAATGCACATATGCGAGAGAAAGAAGAAATAGATGATAATGCCCTATTTCTCTTTCAGTTTTCAACGTAATTTAAGGTTGTTTATGAAAACAACTAACAATGACTTGGAGACCAATAGGAAAAACCGGAATGTGCACCCCGGTTTTTAGGGGGTGCACAAAGTTGGACTCGAGTTAAACGATAACATCAGGTTTCCGTCAAAGGAAGGAGTGATTATAAACATATTTTAAATCGAATGGTTCCCTATGATAGGTAGAATAACTGCCCAAACCCAAACTCAAGCCCAAGATAATGCCCAACATAGAACCTAAAGTATTAGGTGAAAACTACAGTGAGACCCATTCTCACAGATTTTTCCACTGTGAAACCCACGCTCCCAAAACTTCAGGCGCGCACCCATTTTTGGGGAAAAAATAATTCCCAAACCCAAAATTAATTTTTTTTGGTTTCTTCGTTTTTTTGTTTCTTCTTCACGCGAATTTCTTCTTCAATTCTTTTGTTGCTATCACTGAATGGAGTGATCTGAGAGGTTAACAGGAAGTTGGATAATGGGTTTTGTAAATGGTTATCGATCTGTGAAGGGGTATGACGAATTAAAGAATTAGGTCACATCTGTGAAAGTACTATTGATGGTGAAATCAAGAGAAAACATCAGAATTTTTGTATGGGTGAACCAGAGATAGATGTAAAGAGAACCTCAACAAAATTGGAAACAGATGATCGCTGTCGTATGCGTCAAAAATAATTACACTTTCTTACTACTCAAAATATAAATATAGCAAGGGCAAGAAAGGATCGATCCCACAGAGAGGACTAGGTTGTCAATATATTTTCGGTTCCTTAAATAAAACACCGGGTATTTTTCTGATTTTTATATACTAAAATAAAATAAAAGCAAGTAAAGAAATAAGCAAACAAATCAAATAGAAAAGATATTGGTTAAGGATTCATCTTCATTCACTAACATGTTTTCTTCACAATAACTAGAATTGATATTTTAATCTCAACTTTAGTCAAAAGCCCTAGAATATCTTGATCGCAAGAATATCCCGCTAATCTCCTTTTGTCATCAACAAACACATTAAAAGATGAGAGTATGAGTTCTATCTAAAAGAACAACCTAACGTGTAAAAGCACTAATCAAGTTTAATTCCCTAGATGCATTAAGTTCTATGAAATCAGGCCAATCAAAGCAATCGAACGTGGAAAACGCACTAATTCAATTTAACAAAGGTTATGGTTCACATATGATTATAATGATGCACCACTACAAGCTATAACCATATTCATGCTACTTGCAATCAGGAATCTATCACTTTTACGTATAATAAACCCTAATCTAGCAATATAGATGAAAACAAACCCAAACGATTCGCGACTCGATTAAACAAGCATTCAATTCATGTAACAATATAAACAGTGAATCATAAACGATAAAGTATGGAGACAAAACTAATTTATCATATCAAAAACCATATTATGTGAAATCCAATTATTCCATAACCAATAATAAAATTAAGTACTCATATTCAAGGAGTTCATAACAAGAAGAAAGAGAAACCCTATCATGTTTCTAAACCCTGAAACAAAGTAGTAGAAGAGATATTAGATTTTTTTTTTGTGTAGAGAAAAGACTTCTCTTTTTATATGTTTCTCAATTTCCATAAAGGATACTCCTTCCAAAAGTAGGTCTTCTCTTCAAAGTCCATTAGTTAGAAGTCCACCAAGCCCATAAGAGAGAGAAACCCGTGCAGAAAATATGTCCCAAAAGTGCTCGACGGAAAACTGGGTTTTTGGCCGGAAGTTGGCCGGAATCCGGTAGGTAAAGTCACCGCCGGTCACCGGAATCTTCTTCTCCGTCGATGGAATATTCCGTCACTGACCATCAGAGTCAACGGTCAAGATAACGGTCTTCGTTAGTCATCTGGGTCAAAGGAGAAAGTGAGTTAGCCACCGAGTCAGCATCTTACTCGGCTGAGTGAGCTAACTTGCACATGCCAGAACAGTCACGTCCAAGATGGTCGTGCCTTCCCTGCATATCCATCACTTGCCTGCACCTGAGTTCATTCATTCCCCATTGCAAGTCCATCTCAGAGCCACCCCATAACCTGCAATTACATCTCAACTTGGGAATAACTCCACCTGCGATAGCTTTGTAACCAGCTTCAGCTCCATAATCTCCTCCTCCAATGAACATTCTCCTTTGTAATTGCCCAGCAATGGCACCTGCAACATTTCAGCTCCTCGGCCAATGCTTCACCTGATTAACAACTGCAATTCTTGCCAGTTCTCTTCGCAATTCCCCTGAGCTTCCATTCCATATCTGTCTAGCACCAATCCATAATTTTACACAACATCCTGCACTATCACCACTAGTTCACATTGTCATTCTCCATGGCCAGTTCTTTTCTGCTGCTCCATCCTTGCAACATTCTCAACTCCCATACTTGCCTGGCCATTTGAATTCATTCAAGATCACCAACTCTTGCGCACTTTCCAATTGCAGTCATTTGCAGCTAATCTAGCCATTCTAACCTAGAGCAACAACAGCTCTGTAGCTTCAGCCAAATTCTCAGTTCAATCCCATTTCTCAACTAATACCTTGTATGCAATCTCTTCCCTGTAGCTCAGTCTTCTGCAATTTCATGATGAACCATTCCCATAGCAGCAACCCCATATCTCCATCTACTGAGTTCACTTCAATTTCTTGATTCTCCAGCAACTCATCCTCATTCCATGGAAATCAACAGCATCACTGGGATTTACTCTTCTCATTTCCAGCAAAATCATCATAAACCCATTCAACAACTTCCAATTTTGAAACCCAAATTCAATTCAACACTCAACTGCCAAACTCGTTTTATCCCAATCTTCTTCTCGATTCACATATCTCATATCACCGAGCTTCAACAGCAAATCTTTGTTGTAATTCATCATCAATTTTGATCCGCTGCAAAACCCACTTGTTCACAACCATGAATCAATCAAACCCATTCTTCACAGTATCAGTACCCATTACAGCATCATATCATAATTTTTAATCGCCAAGAGACCCTTCTCTTCTATTATGCTTCAAATTGTCACAGCAACAACACCACGAGCTACTGAAACTTATCAAACCAAATCCATCTTCTCCTTTCAACCATACACAAATTCCCTTTCTAATTCTCAATTTCTCATCTCGAGTTTCTTCTTCAGAGAGTCACCAACAAACCCCTCTCGATCTTCATCTCTCACTTTCAGAAGCGGCGATTCTTTGTTCTTTTCTTCTTTCTCAATTTCTGGGACTAAATGAGTGAACGAGAATGTTTCTCGTTTTTAGGTTAGATCATGATTAGGGGTTACATGGTACACCCCACCGCTGCATACGATCCACCCAAATGGGTGCCCTGAGTAACTTCTTTGGTGTTTCTAACAAATTGGCTATCCCTTAACTTTGGTTGGACTGTCTTTAATACTCCTTCAAGAGAGTTGCCCCTTAATCTTGACCGGGCTCTAGATAATGTTATCCTGTAAAATGATGGCTTTGCCCTTTTTGCTCAATTTGGATGATTTCTTCTTCTTTTGCTCCATACGACTCCAAAGCACCTAATACACTCAAACCCACACATAAGATACATAATTCACACGAAAAATGGCAAAGAAAGCATAAACTCTACATAGAAAATACGGTGTATTCTACACCTATCAACAGAGATACTTCGGCGAAGAACAAATCCGAAACAGGACGAATCTTCTTCTCATTTATCTCTTATTTTGTTTGCGTACAAGCAAATACAACTCAAAACTTTTAGATGAACCGAGTTTCTCTTACCCTTCATATCGGGGACCAAGTTCAACCCGCTGTGTATTTCCCTAACGCATAGTCTCACTACACAAGTTTAATTCAGCCTCGACAGAATTGATCAGATCTATTGTATCATCACACATCAATTCGAGGAATAAAATTTGGATCTGGGAGTTTTGCTGATTGATTGGGTTATCATTTAATGGCGTCGCCGGCATCATCATCTCTAAACAAAATAGAAAGAGCTCATCAGATGTATCGAGATGGACAACACGAGGAAGCATTAGAGTTTTATACATTGCTATCATCTCAAAATAAACAAAATAGATTTCAAAAAGAGCTTTCATCAGATTATCAAATCAAAATTCGTTTTTGTAAAAACAGAGAAGTCAAAATTATGTTTACGTACATGTTTTACGTAAACAAGAACTCTATTTAATGTTTCAAACTTAAATAAAATTTAAAAAGAATAAAAGAAGAAGAAGAATTTCGTAGAGAAGAGTTAAAAGGTATGGTTTCAAATTGTTTCTTAAAAATTACACGATTTCAAAAGGTGGTAGTCTAGGGCTTTCCCCAGATTAAAGGGCCATACCCTTAAGGCTATTGTTTGTTTTTAGTCTATATGGGACTAATGTTTTATTCATTCACATGGCGTTTCTTGAAAAACATGGTCCATGCATTTTTTGATTAAAACAAAACATTGTTTTTTCTAACAATTGAATAATAAAACATTTCGATAAAACACGAGAAAACATAAGAACAATTGGAACTTAAATTGACATTTTGACATTTATTTATGCCTCAACGTCGCCGGACTACCAATAATGCGAGAATACTCAAGTTGATCAATACCCTTACCCTTGTTCTTTTTCAGTTTACAAGTGGGATCAAAAGGAGTAGGGCCTAAGTCTTACATGTCAAAGTTTTCTCTAAGCATGCTTTTAATGTTATTAATAATATCAAGGTTACTGCCTAATATGAGCATATCATCAACATATAGGCACACAATAACATGAGAATCATCCACGATCATCTCTAAACAAAATGATTCCATTATGTTTACAAAACTCACCTATGGGTATCACATACTCAAATCTTTACTTCTAAGAAGATGAACCGACAATAGCGTGAGTAATCATCTATAAAAGTGATGTACCATTTTTTACCACTTCTTGTTGGTGTTGATTTCAAATCTCCTAAATCGCTCATTTTAGATTAACATGCCCAAGTCTATCATGCCAAACATGTGAAGAGTCTATGCATTGAGAAAATTGTTGCATAATCTTTTATGCATCGAGAAAATAAATGCATAACCTGATATGCATCCGTAAATATGGATGCATACTGCATTATGCATCAATTTTTTATATGTACGCGCTAAAATCAACCAAAAAAATGGTAATATAACTTGTTATAGATGCATAACTTTGTTATCCAAATGCATAATGTGTTATGCAGTGGAGAAAATGGTTGCATAATTCGTTATGCGTCTGCAGAATGTGTTATGCATTTTTTTTGGTGACTGCATAATGGTTATGTATCAAGTTTTCGAAAATTTTGCCTAAAGTGAGGATCACTTCCGATTTTTTCGTGAAAAACAAAAATTTGATATTCTTGTTTGTACTCGTTGCGTAGCTCTTTTAAAAACATTCCAACGATATAAAATTTGTAAAATTTTAAGGCGCGGATTTTTAGATATGTTATGTCCAAGTTGCGCTTCCAATTATACCCCTGAAAAATTAGGCTGCATAACGAGTTATGCCTGAAAAGATAGTATGCATAACGAGTTATGTATTGATTCCCTAATAATTTCATATAATTATGGGTGTCACGGTATCAAAAATTAATTGTGGATTTGACAACGAGAATATTTTTTTTTTTTGGTCTCCCCCTAATTTCCCCAAGTATTAGACGACAAACGAAAACCACCCAACATTTTGAGCTTGTAATCTTCAGTCCTCACCTCCTCATGACTCATGAGGCCATCACTAGGATTTGACGCACATGATTTCTCCATCCATTTAACATTTCGCTACTTCATTAGTGTGCTGAGAGCTCATTAATCTACAATTATGGTTTAAAACTCAGTACTGTGGGTGTTCTTTAAAAAGAAGACATAAACCAGACATGGAACTTGTATTTACATTTACATTTTTCATCTTTATCATAAAAGCAACTTGTTCATGGGTCCAGACGTTTACCAGACAAGGTAACCAGCCTCGACATTTTTCGATCATTTTAGTTGATGATAATGATGATGATCCACCACAAGATCGATGACGTTTTAGTTTCGTTGTACAGAGGGATTAATGGTTAATAGTTGTCGTTAAGAAATTAGTTTAAATTTTTTAGTTAATACTCACCGAAAAGCGACTAAATTTGCGGTCACTAATCTTTCTGTCTTTATCAATTTGTCGGCCAATATGAAGCACCTCATTAACTTCATTATACATCATCATCCATCGTTTTCAGCCCCTTAATTGTTGAACTTGGCTGGTACGTTCCTAAAATGCTTCCATTTTGAACTAATCAACGCGCTTAAAAAAAGTATAGCCAAGTCTTTGTTGCAATGTGACAAGCAGAGCGTACAACATAACAATGTGTTTTCACAAGACTTGCGAGTCCTTATAATAGACATCAACATTGAGACATTAAACCCATGCGTATTAACGTGTAGATTTATGAGTGAAAATGATGGGACTAACAAATCAAACACCTACAAAGAGGACCCATTCGGTTCATGAACATTATCTTTTGATTGGTAAGGAATTCGGCATTGATAAGTTTCGAACTCAGATCAATAATATTATCATCCAGTGACTTTACCGACATGATAAAAGTTTCATTATGAACATGGACGATTTTATACTACCATACAATAGGTATCTGCAAAAAGAGAATTTATATATTTGAGCTCCCTTAATTTGACAGTTTAAAATTCTTCTTTTCCGTAATCTATAATATCTAAGAGTACCCTCTAGATTCTTATGTCGTCAAGAAGATCTTATTCTAGCTTTGGACGGCTTTGCAATATAACAATTAGCTAAAGATGCGGAAAAAGCCGATAATCACTAGATATTCCAACAACCCTTAATTGTGCTTAACTATGGATTATGAGAGGTGGTGCTTAACGTATTGAAAGATCTAACACCACCCTAGACAAAACCTTAATGGAAATTGTAATTTGTTTAATCCTCTTTGGAAAATATTTTAAGGGTTTTTACATGTTCGTTTTTGAGTCTTTTGTATCTTAGTAACTCAGTTCATTGACCTATGAACCACCTACTATTTCTCCACTGTACACAATTGCTGACTTTGGCTTGCTATAATATAATGCATAGCCTTAATGATAATTGAACCAATAAACATGTTTAATTAGTTTAATGCTAAACGGAAGTATTAAGGAAAGAAGTACGTAGAAGAGAGAATGAGATGGAATTATTCACTCAAGGATTAAACTATCCAATCCTATTCACATGAAGATGATTAAGATAAGATTTGGATATTTTGGGTTGAGCCTGTTGGGGGAGGCTTTACGAAATCCGAGCCGCTATGCGCAATACGAAACCTACACGAGCAATGAAACACAATGCGGAAAATACACAACTACGCAATATAGAAGCAATCACACAACACCGGCAATTACGTGGAAAAACCCCTCCAAGGTGAAGGGTAAAAAACCACGGGCAAATCTTCCACTATAACAATAATGGGTTACACACAATTCTCCCAAATTTGGGGATAACAACAACCTCAAGGTGCCTATAGCACTTGGATATCAATTTGCCTAATTACACTCACCCCTAAGGATGGATCAACAATTCATTCATATATAATATGAGATTCACTATCAATTTAAGAATAAGAAGTGATTTGAGATACTTACTACTAGGGTTTGACAAACCCAAGATTTTTCCCCCTATGAAGAGATGTGGAAATTGATCAATCAATTCTCCACCACAACAACCAAAAGATCCTTAGCTAAGAACCCTTTCTCCTTCTCTTCAAGATGCTTCAATCTCACCAAAAATTGGTGGTTTAATCTCTCTACCTCACTCACTCTCTTTTCTTCTTCCTCTCTTTCTCTTTCTTCTTCAAAACAAGAAGAGCTCGAATTGTTTCTTCTCCCGATGCCTTTTGGTCTTTAAAACCAAAAACAAGGCATCCACTATTTAGTTCCCCCCCACTGGCTAAGGGGCATCCAAACTTGTTGGGCCATGAGACATGACCCCAACAATCTCCCCCTCACGACTTATGGCAAGGTACCCATCACCACCAAACCTGCCCTGCTGCAGAAATACACATGCTTGTATTTTGGTAGCGACTTTGTCATCATATCGAAACGTTGTCATCTCGTATGGATCTTCTCAATATACAAGACCTTCTCCTCGAGAACTTCTTGTATCCACCGATACCTAATATTGATGTGCTTGGACCTCGAGTGAAAACTCGAATTCTTCTTTGAGATGGATGGCACTCATTTGTCACAGTAAACGATGAACTTCTGTTGCTTCACACCGAGTTCTCTAACAAACCTCTTCATCCATATCATCTCTTTGCAACTCTCTGTAGCTTCAATGTACTCTGCCTCTATAGTAGACAATGCCACACATTTTTGTAACTTGGATTTCCAAGACACAGCTCCCCTGCATAGGTAAATAAGTAACCCGATGTAGACTTGAGACTGTCTTGAGCACCTGCAAAATCTGAATCTGTGTAACCAACTAACTCTGGATTGTCACCTCCATAGAACAAACACATATTAGAAGTACCCCTTAGATACAGTACTGCTTCCCAATGCTCCATAGCAGGATTTGATAGAAATCTGCTTACCACTCCAACTGCATGAGATATATCCGGCCTTGTACACACCGTTGCATACATCAAACTACCAACTGCGGACGCATAAGGAATTTTCTCCATCTTCCGTTTCTCAACATCATTCACAGGACATTGATCACGAGTTAACTTAAAATGGTTTGCAAGTGGACAACTTACCGGCTCAGCCTTGTCCATGTTGAATCTTTGCAACACCTTATCAATGTAGCTTTCTTGTGATAACCACAGCTTCCTAGCTTTCCTATCACGAGTGATCTCCATGCCAAGAATACGCTTTGCTGCACCCAAGTCTTTCATAGCAAAAGACTTGCTCAGATCTGACTTCAACCTTGTCAATCTTTTTCTTATCTTTGCCAACAATAAGCATGTCATCAACATATAGCAAAAGAGTAAGAAAATCATCATCAGCAAATTTTTGAATGAATACACAATGATCTGAAGCTGTCCTCTTGTACCCATGTTCCTTCATGAACGATTCAAACTTCTTGTACCATCTTCTTGGAGCTTGCTTCAAACCATATAGACTCTTCTTCAGCTTGCACACCATGTGCTCTTTACCTTTGACTTCAAAACCCTCGGGTTGTGCCATATACACATCTTCCTCCAACTCACCGTGAAGAAATGCTGTCTTGACATCTAGTTATTCTATCTCAAGATCCAAACTAGCGGCTATTTCCAAGACAACCCGAATAGAAGAAAATCTCATCAAATTCAACACCCTTACTCTGCTCATAACCCTTCACAACTAAGCGTGCTTTGTACCTTGGTTGTGAGTTACCATCTTCAGTCTTGATTCTATACACCCACTTGTTCTTCAGAATTTTCTGGTTCTCAGGCTTGTCAACCAAATCAAAAGTGTCATTCTCATCTAAAGAGCCAACCTCTTCTTTCATGGATTTCAACCACTTCTGACTTTCAGGAACACTGAGAGCTTCTTCATAAGACTCTGGTTCACCTGCATCTATGAGCATCACATACTCATGTGGTGGATACTTTGTTGAAGGTAATCTGGTCCTACTGGATCTTCTCAACTCAGCTTCTGGTTGTTGTTGTTGCTGCACTTCTTTCTCAACATCACCCACTGGAACATCTTCATGAGCTTCATCTTCATTTCCATTACCATCAACATCATCATCATGTTGTTCAAGAGTAGGAACAACTGGATTTGGATCCAAGGTCATATCATCTTGAAGCTTTGGCATCTCAATCTTCTCAAAGTCTTCAATTGTCTGGTCTTCAAGGAATACTGCATCCCTACTTCTGATAACCTTCTTCTCAACTGGATCCCAAAATCTGTAACCAAACTTATCTGTTCCATATCCTAGGAACACACACTGCTTTGCTTTGTCGTCAAGCTTTGATCTCTGATCTTTTGGGATATGAACAAATGACCTGCAACCAAACACTTTCAAGTGATCATAAGTAGGCTCTTTGTCTCTCCATACCTTTTCTGCTACTTCTCCATCTAGCGGTCTTGAAGGAGATCGATTGATCAAATACACAGCAGTATTCATTGCTTCACCCCAGAAATGCTTATGCAACTTGGAATGAGATAACATGCACCTTATTCTCTCAAGAATAGTGCGGTTCATCCTCTCTGAAACACCATTATGTTGTGGAGTCTTCGGTACTGATTGTTCATGACGTATACCCATGCTCTTGCAATACACTTCAAGTGGCCCAATGTACTCTCCCCCGTTGTCAGAACGAAGGCACTTCAAGGTTCTACCTGTTTCTCTTTCCACCATGATGTGAAACATATTGAACACATGAACAGCATCATCTTTGGTCTTGATTTCATATGACCAAACCTTCCTTGAAGCATCATCTATGAAAGTAACAAAATAAACAGCACCACCAAGTGTTTTGACCCTTAAAGGTCCACATACATCAGAATGAACAAGATCAATAATACCAGAATTGCGCTTGGGTAAAGCTTTATGAAAAGAGACTCTAGTTTGTTTACCAACTAAACAATGAGTACATTTACCCAATTGCATACCTTTGGCATTTGGCAAAACTTGTCTTTTGGTGAGGATTTGAATTCCCTTCTCACTAATATGACCAAGTCTTCTATGCCACAGCTCGAAGATTGAATCTTTGTCAACAACATTCAACTCACTTTTCAACACCTTCACTTGTGTCTTGTACAATGTGCCACACTTCTTGCCTCTTGCAATAACCATGGAGCCCTTGCTTAGCTTCCATTTTCCATCACCCAAGTGAATGTTGTACCCTTCATCATCTAACACTCCTGGTGACATTAGATTCAAACGAAGATATGGTGCATGTCGCACATTTCTGAGAACCAACGTACATCCAACACTGGTCTCAACCTTCACATCACCCATTCCTACAATCTTAGAAACACCACTGTTTCCCATTCTGACTGACCCAAAGTCACCAGCCTTGTAGGAAGTAAATACATCTTCATGAGGAGTAGCATGATAAGATGCACCTGAATCAACTATCCATTCTGAATCAGAACATGCAAAACTCACACAAACATCATTACAATCTGAGAATACAATGATATCATCATTTGTTACAGTAGCTGCAACACCATTGTCTTGGTTATCATTTCCTTTCCCCTTCTTGTGTTCTTGCTCCGGCTTTCTGCATTCATTTGAATAATGACCTCTCGTATGATAGTTCCAACATTCAACTTCCTTTCTGGACTTTGATTTACCCCTTGACTTGCTACGGCCAACTTGTCTTCTGTCTTTTCTTCTACCCCAATTTTCTGTCACAAGAGCTTCTGAATGAGATGAGTCTAGTGACCTTCTTCTAACTTCTTCACTCAGCAAACTGCTAGTTGCAACAATCATGTTCAACTTCTTGTCCGGGAGCAGAATAACCGAGACAATTCCTCAATGGCTCCCAACTGTCCGGTAAAGTATTTAGCAACAAATAAGCTTGAACCTCTTCAGGAATTTTGAGGTCCATAGATGTAAGCTGATTCATGATACCCTTCATTTCATTTAAATGTTGTGCCATTGAACTCCCTTCCTTGTAACACAGTTTTCCAAGATTTTTGAATAGAAGAGCTTTTCCACAAGGAGACTGCTGATCATATATCTCCTCTAACTTGGTCCACAAAGGATATGCTAGTGTCTCACTAGCCACATGATGAAAAATGCTATCATCAATCCACTGACGAATATAACCAACTGCTTTTCGATTAGTAACCTTCCAATCTTCTGCACTTGTCGCCTCAGGCCTTACTCCCTTACTCTCTATTGGACCATAGAGATCTTTATAATATAACCAGTCTTCCATCTTCTCCTTCCATATGACAAAGTTCTCACCGGTCAAATTGACCATTCTATTACTAGTGTTAGCTTCCGCCATTGCACAGGATTAGCTCAACCCAAAAGCTCTGATACCACTTGTTGGGGGAGGCTTTACGAAATCCGAGCCGCTATGTGCAATACGAAACCTACACGAGAAATGAAACACAATGCGGAAAATACACAACTACGCAATATAGAAGCAATCACACAACACCGGCAATTACGTGGAAAAACCCCTCCAAGGTGAAGGGTAAAAAACCACGGGCAAATCTTCCACTATAACAATAATGGGTTACACACAATTCTCCCAAATTTGGGGATAACAACAACCTCAAGGTGCCTATAGCACTTGGATATCAATTTGCCTAATTACACTCACCCCTAAGGATGGATCAACAATTCATTCATATATAATATGAGATTCACTATCAATTTAAGAATAAGAAGTGATTTGAGATACTTACTACTAGGGTTTGACAAACCCTAGATTTTTCCCCCTTTGAAGAGATGTGGAAATTGATCAATCAATTCTCCACCACAACAACCAAAAGATCCTTAGCTAAGAACCTTTTCTCCTTCTCTTCAAGATGCTTCAATCTCACCAAAAATTGGTGGTTTAATCTCTCTACCTCACTCACTCTCTTTTCTTCTTCCTCTCTTTCTCTTTCTTCTTCAAAACAAGAAGAGCTCGAATTGTTTCTTCTCCCGATGCCTTTTGGTCTTTAAAACCAAAAACAAGGCATCCACTATTTAGTTCCCCCACTGGCTAAGGGGCATCCAAACTTGTTGGGCCATGAGACGTGACCCCAACAGAGCCTAATGCCCTCATTAGCCTGCATGCATTCTGTTGTGTGTCTTATTTTGAAGGAAAAGAATGAAATATAATTAAAAAATATAATTAAAAAATATAATCAAAATCAACCTTGATTAGCGGATGAATAATTATCGAAACGGTGTCATCTGTAACGACATAATGAGACTAAACAAGAAATAATAAACAACCTATCGAATATTATCGATCCGACTAACATAAAATGAACGCGTAATCGAATTTGGTACGATTCAATGAACCTATCTTATCAAAAATTAAAATTTGATTAACATTAATAAACAATTAATGAGTCATTAGTTAAGCTAAACAAGGTAGATATATATCAATTATTCAGATTTTACTAAATGGGAAAAAAGAAGAGAATTGGTTCAATGCATGAATTTGACCCCAAGAACAAAAATGTAATGAACTGGTACCATTGTTCGCCGAATTTGTATTTCAAAATTGGATAACCCATGAGATGATTCCATTCTTATGCAGAATAATGACAGTACAATTTATTATGTGAATGAAAAGACAAATGCATGATAGCCCGAGTACGATATTTTGATCAATATGAGTACCATAATATTAATGAGACGGGGAGTGTGCATATCCATTGCATCAGCCGAAAGTTACAATTTGATTGCATCGCGATAGGGGTCGACTCGTCGTATATGATAATCATGAGGATATTTCGTTGTAGTTGTAGTAGATTGCTATGGACGGATGGGGACGTAAAAGGAGCCATCCAATCTGGCTTCAAAACTCAAATGACTTGCCCTTTTCTTTCTTTTGGGGGCATAACTTGTTGAATATTCAACACCAACTTAGTCAAGAGTTCACACCTATCTAGACTAACCTAGAAATATCTAGGATGTCTAGAGTCAATATTAGACAATTAACATGTGTAAAATGAGTGTTCTAGGGTTAGACAAATCAAACAAGAATACTAGATTGTCTAGTAGTTGGTTTGGTAAGCCTCCATAGGCATAATTGTTAGCCTCCAAAGGCATAGTTGTTAGCCTCCATAGGCATAGTTCTATTCTTCTTTTGTAGCCTATAAATAGGCATGTTGTATTCATTTGTAAGCAAGCAAGTAAGAATCAATCAACAATATCAAATAGATTGTATTCCACCAAGATTAATATCAATGTAGTCTTTTACGCTTCCGCGTTTATGTTCTCCTCTCTCTTGTTCGATCTTTAAGATAACTTGCCTTTGTTATATAGTAGATTTCATCAAAAAAACTTGCCTTTGTTAGTTTACCTCTCTCAGTCGCTATGGCTTGTATGTTTGAGCTCTTGCATAGTATATAACGCATTAGCTTATGGGAGGATATGGTTTGGCTATGGCGGAGCTAGAGTAGTGCAAGGGTGTGCATTTGCACCCCCTGACCAGCTAGCTCCAAAGCTCTTTTTAGGTCCAATTAAATATATAATGCTATACATAAGCCTAATTTTACTATTTTGCACCCCCTAAATAAAGTTTTTGTGCCCCAAAAAAGATTTTTGCACCTCCAACTTGTAAATTCTGGCTCCGCCATATTGATATATGCATTTGAGAAAACATTATGAACGTGTGTTTAGATACAAGCCCACTTCCTCAAGTGCATGCTGTACTGCTTTTTATTTTATACGATGTCATTTCAAGATTCAGGCTTTCAGCTACATAAATTTGGTTTAGGATTTTTGTGAAATAAGAGGACAAGGAATCACAGTTTTCGTTTTATCTTCTTACAGCAAAAAAATTTGACTAGTCACTGTTTTGTAATAAATTCCCAAATTAGGTACTTCGGCCTAACTTCCTCGTTCACGGGTTCAAACGTTTTACTTTTTCAGTAAGAATAAGTCGGTCATTGGCATTTTTTAACAGATTTTCCGCCTTTGTCCACCTTCTAACTACATTATCAAAAGTGGGTTTCACAATTCCTAAATCAACTTATACAAATGAGAAAAAACACTCGATAAGATGACCACATGTTTGCTTGTGGTGACATATCATATACTTCAACTGTTTGTTTTCTTAGATAATGTTGTTTGTTTGGATGACTATTCGCTGAATAAGAGGTAGATGTGTTTTTTTTCTTTTTCTTTCCTTGCAACGAAATTGAGAGATTAATGTGGTAAATTTAAGAAACAAGACAAAAAAGATAAAAATAAAATAGAGAAATTGGATTAATTGTCCAAATATTTTTAAAACGTGGTTCTAATGAACGAGTAAAAATTAGTATGATGAAATGAACACAAAAAATAACAATAATGAATTTGGATTCATCTTGGCTTAAACTTAAAAAATATCGAGGGTGAAACTGGTTGCATTCTGACTATTTTTACATCCTAATGTAAATTAAAAATAAAAAAAAATATTTGAAAATGGATAAGATGAAACTGTTTACATCCTGACTATTTTTACATTCTCATCCATTTAAACAGTATCACATATCTTTTTTACCCAGGAATTATCGTTATTGTGTTAATTGACCAATTTTGTGAATAAAATAAAGTGAAAAGAGTTGTGGTGGAACATCAATTTTATTTTTATTTTGCCAACGAAGACATCTCAGTCTACCAAGCGTATAGTTTGGGCGCTGTTCTCGAATGGGTGACCTGAAAGTTAGTCAAGCACTAAGTAAACCAGTTTTTGTTGGACTGTGACTTCATCAACCCTTTGTATAACTTGACTTCAACTCTTTGAAAATATTTGTCATCCAAAATTTATTATATATGTTTAACTTTAGTGTTGTTCATTTGTAGAGAAAAGACATAGCAATATTTGTTCTTAAATTTTCTCATTTGGATGTAGCAACCAGTCAACACCCACATAAGGAATTTATTCTTTTTTATAATGTCAAATTACAATAATTATATCATAGAACAAATTTAGATAAAATGTCATAGTAAAAACTATTAGTCGGTCAGCTGAGAATAGAGTATGTCTAGTTGTCTACGTCGAGTTGGAAAGAGGAGAAGAGAGTGGTGATAAGCCGACGTTTGTTGGCCATTTTTACAGAATTTTCTCTAATTTTTCAGAATGTGCGACGCGAATACACCTAAAGATTGTGGAACTTGCAAAAAAGAGTGAGAATAACGAGTTTAAATTTGTTCACCACTTCTCTAAAGAGTGTATATTTCACATATTTTTCTGATTTATTGATTATTTAACTGATAATTTTATTACCTTCCATGTTTACAAATAATTGTTTGTAGTAAATGGAACTTGCGAAATGGCCGTAAATCACAAGCTACCGTTAACTTAAAAAAGAAAGAAAGAGATTTTGCAGCAAACACGTGATAATAAATAGTAGTATGATTTGGGACAAACCTGAACTGCTTGATAAGAAAGTTCGGCAGCTCCGCAAGGACCGCAACGTAGTTTGATAGGTACACGTTTCTAGTTCACATTTATTGCTTTAGATTTTCAAATCATTGAATGGCTGACGAGCACGTAGATAAGTTAAATCCCTTTACGTAAAGAATCTATTGTAGCTCGTAATGTCGAAACTAACCTCAATTCTTCAATTGAAATGTGACCTGGTAATTCTTCGTCGCTGTGTACGCCAGCCAATACTGTTATTTTTAGTAAATACGCTATCCATTTCACCAAAAGTGATATTTTCATATTTTTTTTAAATCTGACCTATTTAAACTGGTTTGATAATGATATGTGCCAGTTTGATGAAAATTGGGTTGTCAAGATGGCTAACACTATTTGGGAAATTTGGAAGGCGAGATGCAGATGCACCTTTGAGAACATAAAACCGAATCCTGTGATTATTATTAAACTGGCTCAAGATTTAAACTCTTCAACTAGTAGTTTCATGGTTACTGCTAGTCATACAACCCTAACATATGACAGAGTTCCAATGGTCCATACTAGATGGCTACCCCCTTCTATCTCCCTTTTTATATCTATTTGTTGTGATGCGTCTTTTAAAAAATATAATAGTTATACTCAAACTGATTATGGACTAATCATGCGTAATTTTGCAGGAACTTTCATACAAGGCAGATGCAGGTACTGAGTGTGAGGGTAGACTACAAGCCTTGATTTGGGCAGAGGAACTAGGAATGCAATCCGTATGTTTTGAGCTCGATGCAAGGATAGTAGTGGATGCAGTTAAATGTTACTCATCCATGTGAGTTGATGACTCGCACAATCCAATTTGTTATTTTCTGACTGTTAAAGAATGTACAAGAAATAACTCATGGCAATGGTTTATTGTTACTTTTTCTTATCTCTTTAAATGCAGTAAACTCAAGAATTAATTCAGATTCAATAGTAACCTGGATTAAAGAGTGGATCATGGGACCATATTTCACTAACTTCTCAGATAAGATAGCAACAATCTCCTGGTTCATCTGTAAGTATAGATGCTCAGTAGTTTTTGACAAAATAAACCCAAACCCAGATTCTCTTATAGAGAAGATAAAAAAATTCTTACAACAATGTCCTCAAGAGAATATCCACAAGAGTAAAAGGATACAACCAGATATGAACTTCAAGGAAAAATGGGAAAGCTTAACTTCAGATTGGATTATTTTTATAGATGCGGCTTTTAAAAAGGAAAATTCCACCATGGGATATGCTTTTATACTTTATTCGGTGGACAACGAGACCTTTATGCATATAGCAGTTGGATTAGATAGGGCTACTTCGGCTTTCCATGCATAATCAAAAGCTTTATTGAAGGCCTCTTCTTGGCTAAGTGATAATATCTTATCCAGTGTCTCCTTAGTTACAGATTGCAAAATGTTAGCAGAAACCATCAGAAAGGAATGCAAGATCCCAGATTGGAATGCAGAGACCACCATCAAGGCGACTCATACAATTCTACAAAAGCTCCCTCAAGCTCAGGTGCACTATATTAATAGAAGATACAACTCTGCAGCAGACCACATAGCAAAGGAAGCTCGTGCAAAGAATATGAGGAATTTTTCAACCCAAATACAACTAAGGATTTCACAATCTAGTGTGATGTCCAATATTTTTGAAAAACAAAAGACATTGTAAATCTTATGTACACTATTGTTTGATTAATATATTACTTTTTCCATAAAAAAAACCCAAAACTTCCCTTGGATGAACTAAAATTTCCATATTGAACCAATTTCGTCTCGTGACCCAAAAGTTATTTGGTTATATGTAGTTTCATGTGGGCCAAAATATGGCACATAATCCAAATATACATTACATTTAAAAACATGGCTCGTGAATCAAAATTTCTAACGTGATCTTAAATTTGTGTGTTGTGATTTAAAAAATATATTGTAATCCAAAACCTGTATTTGTGCTCGTTGACTAAAATCCATTGTAACTCAATATTTTCCTCAAGGATAGAATACTTATTGTGACCGGCCTATCACCAATCGACTAAAAAGATTTTTTGGTGTCGTAAAATTTGTTATCATGAGATCCAAAGTATTCTGATTATCTAAAATATTTCATATGATCAAGTTTCTCCATTTAATCCGAAGTGTAGCTGATAACTTAAAATTTGACATTGTGACTCGAAATATAACATTAACGGGAAAACACTTTCGTCACAAATTGGAAAAAGATTGCACTATACCTTAAACCTACCATGCAATTGAAAATATACCTCTTGCTAAGTGACCATAAGTTTTCATATGACCTAAAATTTGCTATATATTACAAAAAAAAATGGTTTTATTACCCAAAAATCTGCATCTCAACCCAAAATCTGCAACAATATAATCCAAAATTTTCATTATGTGACAAATATTATTTACCCACGGGTGCCAACCCGATGTATGCTTGTTGGAAAATTGCATTAAAATAGAAGATGAAAACAATTAGGGATGTTGTACTTTCGACTTCAAGGTTCTAAAATATTTCTTTTAGACAGTTCGGTCTTCTCAACAAAATTAAAATAATTCCTTCAGGATACAATGAATCCCTATAACAATGTAATTGGATTCAAGCATGTTTGTATCCCTTGATCCAACCAAGAACGTATGAGATTAGGTTTGTGACGATGCTTAGTAAAAAAATAAAATTAGAGAATTCTAATATGTTTGAATGAGAGAACATCTTCACTACTTCTAGGGAAATTCATGCCATGCCTTTTCATCTCCAACAAACACCTCAAAGAGGCATTAATGGTGGTTTAATTATGGGAGGAGATACATTTGTTCAAATTTGAATTAGGTTTTCGCAATAAATATCCATGAAACGATATCTCGCACTATACGAGGGGGCGCTGCTCCCCAGACCTCGGCGACCACTGTTGGGGGGGGGGGGTGGCAACCAGTGGCACCATGTCGTAACATCAAATATTTCTGAAAATATCCAACAATGTTTTATCAAAATATAGCCAATGATTCGGAATTATATGTTTTGTGATCTAGTTAATGGCCAAAATTTATTTAATAACCCAAAATATAAAAAAAAATTCCTCAGGTCAAGATATATTTTTATTTTATAAGTAGAGATCTATTTTAAAACCCAAATTTATCTACTAGTCTAGAATCTGCGTCAAAAATCCATCATGCCAAGTGACACAACAACCCGAGAATTTAGCATATAACGTTTTACTTGCGAATAAATGCATGGGGTTCAAGGCTGAAGTCTAAGAAGGTTGGAATTCTTTATTTTGCATTTTGAAAAAACATGACTTTGTGGGAAAATGGATTATATAAAAGAAATAGTGCATTATTTCTTCTCATCTCTCTGTAATTCACTATATAAAGGATTACGATAAGGTGATTCACTCTTATCTCTCTTTGTTGGTTGTGGAAATCCTTTCCAAATTAATAAATGATGCATTTGCAAGGGATCAACTTCATGGATTCAAGGTTGCTGAGGAAGGTACAATGATTTCTCATTTATAGTTCGCAGATGATACATTAGTTTTTATAGATGCTAATGTTGATGAGGTGAAAAGACTATTCATTATTCTAATTGTATTTGAATCTCTTACCATATGAAACCGAAATTTTAAAAGTGTACCATGATCAACGTTCATGCAGATAATATTTTTGAACTTTTGTCTAGTGAACTTGAATGTTCAACAGAGAAGTTCCCACTAAAATATTTGGGAATGGCTATTGGCTCAAATTTCAGGAGCGCATCCTTATGAGACTTGGTATCAGAAATAATTGAACTAAAAATGGATGCTCGGAAGTATACGTTTTTAAATAAGGTTGTAAGATTAATTCTCATAAAAAATAAATTTTCTTGTTTTCCTGTTTACTTTCTATTATTATTTCACTTTCCGGTTAGTGTTAAAAAGTAAATAAATCGCTTGATGAGAAACTTTTTATGGGGAGCAATAGATGGAAAGAAGAAGATGGCATGGGTCTCAAGGACCAAAGTGTGTAAATCTAAATCAAGTGGTGGATATTGGTAGTTCGAAGTTTATGATATACTAACAAAGCACTTCCCGTTAAATGGATTTGGAGATACTCAGGAACAGAGACTTTTATGGGGAGCAATAGATGGAAAGAAGAAGATAGCATGGGTCTCATGGACCAAAGTATGTAAATTTAAATCAAGTGGTGGATATTGTGAGTTAGAATTTTATGATATACTAACAAAGAACTTCTCGTTAAATGGATTTGGAGATACTCAGGAACGAAGACATCGCTTTGGAGAAGGATAATGTAGCAGAAATCTACGCCCAATAAGGATTGTGCACTGCATATAGATGATGGCTCAGCTCAATGTTGAAGTTTATGTACAAATGTGACCCGTCTGGCACCGGAAATACAACATCACACTCATTTCATAGTAAAAAATGCAACCAGACGACCTGTGTCCCCCTTTCGTAACATCAAATATTTTTGAAAATATCCAACAATGTTTTATGATCAAAATATAGCTAATGATTCAAAATTATATGTTTTGTGATCTAGTTAATGACCAAAATTTATTTAATAACCCAAAATCTAAAAAAATTCCTCAGGTCAAGATATATTTTTATTTTCTAAGTAGAGATCTATTTTACAACCCAAATTTATCTACTAGTCTAGAATCTGCGTTAAAAATCCATCATGCCAAGCGACACAACTACCCGAGAATTTAGTGCATAACGTTTTACTTGCGAATAAATGCATGGGGTTCAAGGCTGAAGTCTGAGAAGGTTGGAAATCTCTAGTTTGCATTTTGAAAAAACATGACTTTGTGGGGAAATGGATAATATAAATGAAATGGTGCATTATTTCTTCTCATCTCTCTGTAATTCACTATCTAAAGGATTATGATAAGGTGATTCACTCTTAGCTCTCTTTGTTGGTTGTGGAAATCCTTTCCAAATTAATAAATGATGCATTTGCAAGGGATAAACTTCATGGCTTCAAGGTTTCTGAGGTAGGTACAATGATTTCCCATTTGCAGTTCGCAGATGATACATTAGTTTTTATAGATGCTAATGTTGATGAGGTGAAAAAACTATTCATTATTCTAACTGTCTTTGAAGCTCTTATCGTATGAAACTGAATGTTTAAAAGTGTACCATGATCAACGTTCGTGCAGATAATATTTTTGAACTTTTGTCTAGAGAACTTGAATGTTTAACAGAGAAGTTCCCACTGAAATATTTGGGAATGGCTATTGGCTCAAATTTCAAGAGCGCACCCGTATCACCCGTATGAGACTTGGTATCGGAAATAATTGAACTAAAAATGGGTGCTCGGAAGTATACGTTTTTAAATAAGGCTGTAAGATTAATTCTCATAAAAAATAAATTTTCTTGTTTTCCTGTTTACTTTCTATTATTATTTCACCTTCCGGTTAGTGTTAAAAAGAAAATAAATCGCTTGATGAGAAACTTTTTATGGGGAGCAATAGATGGAAAGAAGAAGATGGCATGGGTCTGAAGGACCAAAGTGTGTAAATCTAAATCAAGTGGTGGATATTGGGAGTTCGAAGTTTATGATATACTAACAAAGCTCTTCCCGTTATATGGATTTGGAGATACTCAGGAACATAGACTTTTATGGGGAGAAATAGATGGAAAGAAGAAGATGGCATGGGTCTCATGGACCAAAGTATGTAAATTTAAACCAAGTGGTGGATATTGTGAGTTCGAATTTTATGATATACTAACAAAGCACTTCTCGTTAAATGGATTTGGAGATACTCAGGAACGAAGACATCGCTTTGGAGAAGGATAATGTAGCAGAAATATACGCCCAATAAGGATTGTGCACTGCATATGGATGATGGCTCAGCTCAATGTTGAAGTTTATGTACAAATGTGACCCGTCTGGTACCGGAAATACAACATCACCCTCATTTCACAGCAAAAAGATGGAAGACATATAAGATTCACAAAATTGGTCAATTAACCCTATAACGACAATTCCTGGGTGAAAAAAACACATAAAATTTGATACTGTTTAAATGGACGAGAATGTCAAAATAGTCAGGATGTAAACAGTTTCATCCTACTCATTTTCAAATACTTTTTCTTATTTTTAACTTACATCAGGATGCATCCAGTTTCATCCTCGTTCTTTTTTTAGTTTTAGCCAGGATGAATCCATTTTAATTTTTTCTATTTTTTTGGTGTCCATTTTACCCATACTAATTTTTACTTGTCCATTAAAACCATATTTAAAAATATTTGGACAAATGACCCATTTTCCGTATAAGATTTTGGTACGAAAATTGGGTTGACAGGTGTGCTTTGAAGGATCAGTTTCCTACAATTTTTAAAGCATGTAAAAATAAACAATTGTCTATAGTCGATGCAGTAAGGTCTGAAAATTGGTACTACGAGTTCAAGAAGATGAATCTGAACGCCATTGAAAAGTTCGGATGGGATTTACTATGCAGTGACTTGGGACTTGTTTCCATTCTATACAGAGGAGGAGGAAATGTCATTGTTGAAACTGCATATCACATTCTAATGCATTGCGGTTACTCTTTTGATCTTTAGGATTTTTCATAAAAGCCAGCCACATTTCATGGCATGTGCCCGAGACTATACTGCAATTGTTTAAGGCATGTAATCACAACTCGATCTCTTTCCAGAAGATGTAAAAAGGTTCGAGGAATTCTTCTGTATGCCATCATTCGAAATGTTTGAAAGGGGCCCTTATCTTAAAAAAAGAAAAAACTTCTTCAATTGTGATATAAACAGGTGATATAAACACAACATCCGGCCATCAACAGTACCAACGTTAGTAGCAGCGGCAACAACAAATCCATCTGCAATAGCAACATCAACCCCATCGTCAGCTTCATCTTCTTCATCAGCTGCAACAATCATGGATTCCAAAACTCCAACGCCGAGTCGGCCCGATTCAGCCCGTTTCAGACTTCTCAAGACCGATTCAGAAGACCTTAGCTACTATAGATACTGTTACGTAAGACATTGTTACTTTGGTTATTCTAGACACTGTGATTCTGGTTACTCTTCATGTTGTTACTTTAAAAACATAAGTTCATGTTATTTACATGTTCTTGAAAACACTGGATTGGATCTGATCCAATCATTGCTTTGTGCAGTGATACAAATTGGTTTTGTTTCAAAACAAATTAGGCCCCTTGATGTGGTTTGGCACCCTTGGAATTCTAAAATGGTTTGTAAGTTTGTAAGGGTAGAATCGTTAGGCAAGAATTGGTGGAGATATATTAACTGTGATGAATGGATTATGATCCTGAAAAATGCGTGTAAGGTTTCTGATTTCCATAATCGGCTTTATTAATTTATCGTTGAGGTTCTTCCTCTTTTCCGAAAAAAAATAAATAAAAAATCTTGTGCTATTGGATGATTATTCTACATATGTAATTATTGTAGTCTGTATTTGAACTTTTACTCTTTTTTTTTTTCTCTTAATATATAAATTTTGCTTTTCCGATTTTTTTTTTACCGCGCATACGAAAATGATCCTCCGAAATAGTTCACCGATAAAAATCCATTTCTCAAAAATAAAAATGTGTTATAAACCAAGTTTATTTACTAAGATGTCCTTTATGTCTAAGATTAGGGTTTACATATCTTGGGAACCAAGTCTTCTATCTATATAAATAGAGGCTTAGCCTAGAGCTGGCAAACGGGCGGGCCGGGGCTGGCCCGTAGCGGGTTACACGGGTCAAAACCCGCGGGTTGAAATTTTTCACGGGTGGTCATTTCTTCAACCCGTGCCCGCAACGGGTTAAACTTGCGGGTTCACGGGTTAGCCCGCCCGTTTTCCAGCTCTAAATTTGACAGAGTTTCCTTTGATATCTAAGCTCTTTCAATCTCCTTCCCTGCAAGCTGAATTCATACATAACACAAACCATACATAACACCAAATTACGGCCGTTTCTTTCATCCATGTATACCTGCACATTTAGCAACACACCCATTACTTCTCGTCTTTTAAATCTTCTTTGTAGAAGATCAACGCCCCCTGTAACATGTTGCTTCTTATTCCGAGAAATCTCAAAATTAGGTTTATTCTAAGAATCCTACTAAGAAAGATTACTAGTAAATGAATTGGGATTAAACATGCAGGGAATCAAGAAGTCAAAAAAGATGATCAAAATTTTTAATTTAGGGTTTGATTTATCAAACTATAATCCATGCAATAGCTAATTCCATTCTTAGTATAAACACAACAAAATCGTTCAAGAGTAACTCAATTTCATCTTCTGTGTAGGGTTTTTGGAATTGGGCAATTCGTGATCCTCAGCTTCGTCTTTGTTTTTCTCTCCTTCAAAAACACCTCCAATTTCTTCACAAATTCTCGATCTGGACTTTCAATCCAACCCCTAATTCATCAATACCCATTCTTAGTATTCATCAATTATCTTCACTGCATCAACTAATCCTTTGATTCTATTTACAGAGACAAAAACCCTAAATTAATTTCAGTTTTGAAATCATCCTGAATCTCGATCTCCGTTGTTCTTGATCTGAACAACAGTAATACTCTTCATCTCAGAGATCGACAACATCAACTAATCTCTATCTCCATCGATCTCCTCTTTCTCAGCATAAATACTCTCCATCTCAGAGATCGACAACAACAACCCTAAATTTACAGAAGAAGAAGAAATAAAAGAAGAGACGTAGGGTGGTCCAAAGAAAAGAAAAAAAGTTTTATTCTGTTTTCGGAGGGGACACGCGACCAGCTCTATGTAACATGTGGCATGTGAGGGGAATGAGCGGGTTACGGGTTGTACCCGCGGGTTGACAGGCCGGGTCGGGTTAACCCGTTTTCTCGCGGGCCAACATTTCTCCAACCCGAACCCGGCTTGTTAGACAACCAGCCGAGCCGGGTTCGGGTTTTTACGGGCCGGGTCGGGCTAACCCGCGGGTTTTTGGCTTGTTTGCCAGCACTAGCTTAGCCCATTGTAATTCTATACAGATTAATAGAAATCTCCCTTCTTCTTCCCCTCTATTTTGTGTCTCCATCTTTTCTTTCTCTAGTTTACAATACGTCATCAACACATAACTCTAATCACCGAGCATCTGATAATAGATATAAACGATTCCCGGAGATTGAAACCATAAAAGAAAAATAAAGGATATACATAGCGGACCGCATAAAGAGGGATTTTTTCTTTTTTTCCGTTTTCCCATGCTTTATTATATTTTATTTACATGTGCAACTTCGATTTTTCTTTAAGTTTTAACTAGATGTTATATTGTTGCCAGGATATTATAATATATGATCCAACAAAGTGATGACTCAATGGGACATGATGATTCTCTAATCCTATCCTACTAGTCGACAGTCAGGTCTGCAGGACGATTTAAATCAATACATGGATTCCATCATAGCTTTTTTCTTTGGAGTTCAACGGACGTCTGTTCTTGAGCACCACAAGTCTCGAGCCGCCAGAGCACTATGAATGATTTAATTTAGCTAATCTGTAGTGCTAACGGATTTTTTTTTTCTTTACAAAATTTTCTTATATGCAATTTTGTCAAAAGGTATGATATTTTTTCTTTTCTTTTCTATTTTTTTTAAAGAGAAAGAAAATAAAATCCATGGAAAGATGGTTTACAATTTCTATTCCTTTAATGAAATTGTACTCACCAAAATTGGTGTTACCAAAATCCAATTACTTTTGTGGTAACAAATCATGTGCATTGTTGAAAAACCTCTGGCCAATTCATATTGGTATCATTGTCCATTGAACAATGATCATGTGATTCGTATTTGGTTACTATTCTTTTCCGAAAACCACTCTTTTACCACACAATGGATTTTCCATAGTAAACGACATTTTTTTTTCCAGTCGCCGATATGATTTTGGTATATCATTTTACCAATTGGTATTAGATTTCTCCATAAATTCTCTATAATGAGAAGTAAAATTGGCATTATAAGTATTTTTGTCCAATTTTGTTTTTGATTTCTATTCCTCTAGATAAATCTTCATCAACAAAAAGTAGGGTTTGCTCTACAAAGATTAGTTAACGATTATGATTTCTTTATTTTCTTAAAAAGAATCATATAAGCCAATTGAAATTGGTTTTCTCTATCGACTTCAGAATGAGATATCATTATTATGGTATTCGGAATTGCAAACACCGATGAAATTAAGAATTGTTGCATTCCCTAGAGATATTGAAAAATCTTTATTTTATTTTTTCATCTTAATATTCTCCAAAATTTGAAATAGTTCCACTTGTAGTTGGAATTGGACACCAAAGATCAAAGGGTGCGTACCGGCTTGTTACCATTATTATTAGTCCTCGTAGTGACTATATTGATCTTGATTTAATTTTATTTTGATAAAGAAAGTGTCCATAACTTCATTCTAAATCACGTTGGCCGTTGAGGTCACGAAATTTATTGGAGATTGTTTGTATATTTTCAATACTTTTGGTTTTTGATATATCATTTTTATTTTATTTTCCAAAAGTAATCCACGGTTGATGGTAAATATGAGTATATGTCTCGAATTAATCAGATAATACTTTACGAAATTTGTTTTCGTTTTTATAAGATGAAAATATTTCCGCCATAATCAGGGGGAGACTATACACTACGAGCAAAAATTGGTGTCAATTAACTTGAATGTTATATCAGTTTCTCTCCCATCATGATCAAATTGGAAAAATGCTGCCATTCACTAGGCGTGAAATATCATATTCGCTTTTGCATAAGCGTTTACCTCTTTAAGAGGAAAATCCAATCACATATAGCAGAAAGTAGCATTTTAGAATAAGCTACATATAGTACTTCAATAGAGTCTATCAAAACAAGATCCACATTCTCATAGTTCATATCTCCTCACTGGAAGATGGCGAGATTATAATGCCCGCGGGCGCTGGTACCAGTATTTCTGTGAATTTTTGAAGATATGCATACATTTGAGAATTATGTGGGATTTTAATTAATTAATGTATTGTCGAATATTCATTTAAAGTAGCTACTGAAATAAATGATGGTGGTTTTGAACCCCTATGCAGAGGAATATCGACATATGTGATTGGTTGGCATACAATCCAAATTATGTTGGATTAATTTCTCGATGGACGCAATTTTGGATCCAAAAATTAACACTTTAAAAATGCCAAGCCATTACAGGCTAGTGTAGTCATAACGCGTTATACGAGAAATTTTTCGTTGTAAATACGATTTTAAGGGTTTCATTTTTTTTTCTCAGACCCTAGGATTGATTCATTAATTGTTCTCTTTATACAATGCACTTGGCGTGGTAGTCTTTGAAGGACTCATATTGAATGTGGTCGAAGAACATATTGAATTTGTAATCTTTTGAGGATTCAAAATTTTATTCAAGCAGCCACCTTATTTGCTTACATAAGGTTTAACAATCCTTTATGTGTTTTTTAGAAATTTGGTACACAACAAAAAATCCGGATTAATTAGTTGATAATTTCAACGTTATAGGTCTCTTGAGGAGTCCTTAAAAAACACCAAAATCCACGCTTTAGCAGCATAAATTCTATTTTATTTTCTTAAATCTGCAGTTAGAATTATGCTAGCTTAAACTGGTCTTTGAGATAGACTAGAGTTATGATTTTGATGCTCATTTTCTGTAATACTCATATAGTTGAGTTAGCATCAATAATCTTCAAAAGTTGTACTCTTTTTCCTTTGTTTCAGGTTTTATCCCTGTAGTTGCAGAATAACCTACAACTACACCCTCAATAGAATTAGTAAAACTTGAGAAGTTCTTGATGTTGAATGACAACTTTCTTATTAATTTTCTCAATTGATTACAAAGAAGTATCTAAATGGAACTAGAATAGTTACAACTTTCTCTATTCTATTTCCTAAGATAATTTCTAATACTCACTAAAAGAACCTATAGAATTTTACATTTGAACTCCTATTTATAGTGAAATATATACAGCTGTATATGAATTGCGATACTTCGCAATTCATCTTCGCAAGATTATTCTATCTTCGCAAATCTTCATACTTCCCCGTGCTTCCTCTATCATCGCATCATTTTGTAATTCTTTCCTCTTATATTTGTCACGATGTTCGTAAGCTAATGCCTTGTGATATTCAGTACCTACATCTTGCCTCTTCTCATGTCAATTCTACGAAGAAGGAATGTCATGAGAACCTCTATTCTCGTAAATTTAATGTAGTTATCACTACCTGTTAAATTCACAACACGTCTTTTTTCTTTTCCATTACCTTTTTGACACGTTTCTTCGTAACCGTTCTTTTCAACCGTTCACGTTTAATCGCATTGATGAGTTTATATCTTCATCGAATTCTCTCTTCTTTATAAATATTTCCCTTGGTTTTTCTTTTTATTCTCTTATCCTATTCGTCTTCCTTATCACTTCTGCCTCAATTTACTCTCTTTTTCTGCTACTACAATTTTTTATCTCTTTCATCTCTTTTCTTTCATATTTTTTATCTTATATCCAATGGCTCCAAAGAAAAAAACTATTGAACAAATTAACGCAGAGCTTGTTGATAGGGACCTCATTCTTTCTGAAATTGATGGTTACGACAATAAGTCTTCTCTCTGTGTGAAGCTCTTTACCAACTATATTTGGAATGATTAGAAAGTTTTAATCTCACGAGGTCAAATCCTCGCAGGTCTTCCTCTTCCTCTTTATGATGTTAATCTTCCTTTATTCTATGAAATTATTTCCCACCCCGATTTTTCATGTGCCATTTATCAATTGACTGGTGATTGCATTCGCATTCTGGTTGAATTCGCAACTCGTGCTGCTACTGGAAGATCTTTGTACTCAGTTGATCTTAGGAAATCTGGATTTCGAGATGTGGAAATTATCGCTGCGGACTATACAGTTGAGGGTTTCTTTAAAAATTACACATTAATTCCTGCGAGGAAAGAAGATAAACGTTGGGGTGTTCGTCTTCATAGTAAAGCTAATATCTCAGCAGATGACCTTCTCATGCACGACATTGATTATGCCTCGGGAAATAATAAAACACCTCATCGTTCTAATGATGAAGATTGGTATAACTACCCTTTAGAATTATCGGGTCCTTATATTTCTGGGATAGTTGATCTTCCTGCGAACCTTCGTGACCGCAATTATCAACCTTGGGTTTATAAAAATGTATGTACCTCCATCTCCTTATCTTCTTGTTACTCTTCTATTTATTTTCAAATGAGGTAAGAAACACTCTTTTATGCTTTCTAAACAATATATTGTTGTCTCTGTTTCTTATCCTTATTTGAATTTGAAGGTTCTTTCTAATCTTCCTGAGGTTGTTGCGAGTGAGAATAAGAATTCCACTTCTTCCAAAAGGTTAACTGCGAGACAAAAGACACTTCGCTCTGCGAAGGATACCCAAACTTCTGGTAGTCAAGATGATGCTCTTCGCAAAGGAAAAAGAAAACTTGAAGATGTTGCTCATGAGAGGAAGAAACAGAAGAAGTTCTCAACCAAGTCTTATTCCCATGTAATCTCTTCTAATGAGAATGTTGAAGAAGATCAAGGCGATGAAGATGATAAATTTCCTGAGAAGGACTTTGACTCTAATTCTGATACCCTTTCTGATAAAGGAGATGATGATGATGATGATGATGATAATGCTGGTGAAGGTGAAGAGGAAGATTATAATAACACAGAAACTTTTTCTTCAGTAATGATTCGTGTATCTGAGGCCTTTCTCCATTCTTCTCGTGGGTTAGGAAACTCTCCTACTGCGAATGCTCGTAAGCATATTGCGAAGGATTGCAAAGTTCCTACTGTACTCAATAACAACTCTCTTGATGGAATTTCAAGATTCGTCTCTCCTGCTACATTATATGCTTTAGGGAGTATGGTAAGTTTCTTTTCTATTCCTTGTTTGTTTCCCTTACTCCATTAATTTCTGACCCTTTTACTTGTTCAGGTTGGAAGAGTTAGTCTGTTAAGCTGCTTGATTGGGAAAGACGTCATTCCATTGCTGAGAAGAAAACTTTAAACCGTTGTAAGAAGTTGGAGGTTCAAAATTCAAAACTTCGTCAGAAAGTAGATGATTTAAGTATTGATATCGCCGAACTAACATCCCGTCACGAAGATAATCCATAATCTGCGAGCATCGCAGCTGATAGTTCTTCTCTTCTTGAGGAGAATAATCGTCTGAAGCTTGAAAACTCTTCTCTTCATAATGATAAAAAGCAATCAGAAGGTAAATTCTTCGTAATGGTGAGTATTTTAATTACTTTTCTTTCGTAATTTGCTAACTAATTCCTTAACTTCTTGCTGCATAAAATTATGCGAAGATGAATGATGATCTGGAAACTATTCATGCCAGTCATAAGAAGAAGATTTCTGATTTAAGATCTCAACTTCTAATTACCCAGCATAACCATAGTTTATATGTCAAGCGTTTTCGAGCTAAGATGACTCGCAAGATTTGTGAAGACAATCAAATTCCTCTCAAGAAGTACCATATGTACGCTCCTTTCTGAAGAAATTCCTGAAGATATCCCATATCTGGAAATCTCTGATAGTGAAATTGAAGATGATCTCTCTGAAGAAGAAAAAGAAGATCATTTTCATGGGAATAAATCCCCCGAAGAATAGCTTCATTCTTTTTTGTATATCTATTCTAGTTCTTTTCATATTGTCTGTTTGAGTACAACATTTTCTTCTTTCTTGCATTTTTGATCAACCAACAATTTCTTTTTGAGGCTTAAGTCGTATTAATGTCTTAATTTTGCGATGATGAATTGATCTTTCTTTGATTGCGTTTTTTCCTTATTCGCATGACTTGATTATGTGGAGAGAAATAATATATCTTAAAGATCTAGTTTAGTATTTCCTTCCCCCCTATCATTGCTCTTCAGATGATTAAATATCGTTGGAAGTATTAGAATATCTTCTTCTATTTTAATTTGCGAAGCTTCAACTTGTTGCGATTAATAATTCCTTCCTTTGGAATATAAAAAATACGAGGCACGAAATATCCTAAGCAATACGAAGTATGAAATACCCTTAAGAAGTATAAGAAGTATACAATATCTTTGAAGAAGTATAAAAAGTATTTAATTTGTGAAGAATTCCTCAATATATGAATGAGTATAAGAAGTATTTAATCTTTGCAAAATCTGATAAATGTGAAATATCCACTGAAGAAGTATAATAAATATGAGACGTTCTTGATGAACTATAAGAAGTACTCAAGTTGTGAAGAAATATTCAATATATGAATAAGTATAAGAAGTATGTAATTCTCGTAAAATTTAATGAATTCTTCACTATCTGTTTTTGATTGCGAGCAAAATCGCATCTTCTGTTATGTCTTCGTGAAAATTCTTCAATGGGGTTGTCTTCTTTGTTAGGATTTCTTGTAAAAATTCTTCAATGATATTGACGGAGCTGTCTTTTTTGTCAGAACTTCATGATATATATATTCTTGCAAAAATTCTTCAATGATATTGATGGAATAAATTTCATTAATTGTTGTGGTCTTATCATGCCTTCCTAAGTAAAGGTATTATTTTGCCACCTCTTTTGTGATAATATTTTTGTATTTGCGATAATATGACAAGTTTGAACATTCTTGCGAATATGCAACTTCGTGACATTATCGTCTTGCGATGAAATCGCAGGACGTTTTTACACTTTCATGTAATAACCCATTGATCTCATCTTAACTTCTTTGTTATGTTCTGCGAGTTCTCTTCTTTTTTTTTTTATTTTTTTTTTATAGAATGCTCGCAGAAATTCAGTTGTTGCACAAATATGACAAGCCTTTATGTTTTGGAAAACAAGAAGCCTCGTGACATTTGCGTCTTATAGCACGTATCAGCTCCCTAATGGAGGGTGCTGCCCTTTATCTTCCCCTTGGTTTCCCCTTCAAGGAAGCGTACATCGACCATACAAGGTTAGCTCTTCCCATCCGGTTCTGCAAACAACCAGCTTTTGATCGCAACCTCTTATCCTTTTTGCCTATAGGGCTTATAGTTACGAGGTTGCACCCTATGGGGTATCTTTGGGCCAAATGCATCATTTGCCAAGACTTGTCAAAAATGGCAGATGTGCTTCAAGATCACCCGGCACTCTTGACTCAACCGTGTACCTCGGCGCCTTGATCGTTTTCTGCACTTCTTGGGAAAGACAGTATGCCTTAGTCGCCCAACCTAAATCATGTTACACCGCATAATATTGCGTAATGTCGCAAGATTAGGTGAGAATCCAAGGTGTCTAACCCGGATAGGTACCCCGTTATTGGGTTGTACCCCGTAAAGTTCCATGTACTCAGGTGCCTTGGTGGTGTTCCGGTGTCCCTGAACCATGCTTATAGGTACCCCCTTAAATGACGTACTTTAGGACTTTACCTCTTACGAAATGTTGCTTCGCGAACTAGGTTGTACGCCACAAAGGTTTGCCTGTGTAATATTTCTGCGGCTTTCTTTCTTTTTTGAAAGCTGATCACAGATTGTAGTCTTTTATTCACAAATTGCGGTATTTTCTTCGCAATTTAATGTGTGCGTCTTTCTTTAATGAAAGTTAATCGCAATAAAAATTTTGAAATTCGTAATTTTTGCATATTTCCTGCGAACAAACAATATTCGTAAAATTTATCATACATTTTTTTTTGTGTTGTAACATACCTCATTTCAACTTCTTTTTTCTGAATGGATATCTTGTTATACTTCTCGAGCAAACATATTGATTACCTTCTTGTTTCATTACTTTCTTTCTTCTTTATTCGCAAATCATAACCCTTTGTTATCATCGCAAATTTCCTGCATGATTAACATCGTAATTTTATTCTTTCCTGTCTTAATCCTCTGCCATTAAATTTTCACTTCTTTTCACAGCCTTTACTCTTTTTCTACAATTTTCTTTCTCAGTAGTTTTTCCTTCGCAAACTTCTACCTCTCGTATCGTAACATTTCTTTCCTTCACCCCAATCACCCTTGATAACTCCAACACCCTTCATATGAGGAAATTTTATGCATTGATGTAGAGTGGAAGCTACGCCCAAATTCCATGGAGCGTGGTCTTCCTATCAAAGCATTATATGGTGATTCGACATCAACAATGCAAAACAGAATTTCAGTTCGCATTCCACTTAATGGAATTCGCATGCTTACTTCTCCTTTAGGATTATTAGCAGTTCCATTAAAACCATAAATCCTGTAGGTAGAAGGTATTAAATCTGCGTCTTTTCCCTCCATAGTTTTGTAAGCAGAATAGAACAGGATATTGACAGAACTTCCCGTATCAATCAAAATTCTATTAAGACCAATTTATTCTTCCTCCATATCATCTTCGCCTTCTTCCATATTCATGCAAATTGCTAATTTTACTACCAATGGATTATCATGTGCTTCACAACCTTCTGGAATTTCAGTGGCTTCAAAAGAAATTTCACGTTTCTGCTAATCTTCAAGTCGTGGAATTTTTGCGATGTTCATTACTTCCTTTCGTTCACCATCCCTCGCATATACCCTGCTTAACACATTATCATGAAAATCTTCCATGGTTTTATATGAGTGAACAATAGAATTACAGAAAACATTCCTTGCTTTTGATCCCACTTCTATATGTAGGGTTTCTTCTCCCTTTTCTTGTGCTGTGTTCTCCCTACGAGTTATGACTGGAGCCTGTGGTAATTGTTGCCAATGTGTTTTCTTAAGTAAAAAGTGATTCAATTTTCCTTGATCAATCATTCGCAAGATTATCCTCTTGATATTGTTGCAGTTATTTGTAGAATTTCCATGAAAATGATGATATGAACAAAATTCATGACTTCTTGGACCCATTGGTGGTTCCTTTCCCATATTCCATGGAGTTGGTATATGTTCTATCAGAATAATTGCCTGCCATATCTTCTCTACACTTGTATTCAAAGGTGGCAACTTTATTTCTTCCCTTATCATTCTTTGACTTCCTTGACCATTGTTATAATTTTGTCTCTGATTTCCTTGTCCAAAATAATTTTTCCTTTGTCCCCCATAATTTTCTTGATGTTGATCTAATCTTGGGATCTGGTTATTTCCTCCTCGATTATATAAATTCCTCTCTCTATCATACTCTTCTTGATTTTTGCTACCCATTGCTACTATTTTTGGCTGGCTATTATTGATTTTCTTCTCTTCTGAAATTTGCGAAGAAGTTTGCGAGGATGTTTGCGAAGTACCTGCTACGACGTTGATTATTTTGGGAAGTAAATTTGCTCCTGCGTCTTGATTGTTAGTGTTTGCTACTGGATATGACTCCATATTGTTTTTCTTTTCCTCTAGTGTAATGTAATCTTCTTGCAATTCTCGTAACTCTGTCATCATTATGGAATTCTTTCTTCTGAAGATTTGAACATACAATTGTTCAGTTGCGAACATCGCATTTATGAAAGACAGAATCAAGTATCTCTCATCCACGCGCCCTGCCATATCACTGCACATAGTCTTCCATCTTCTTACCAAATGCTTCAAACTTTCACCAATTCTCTGTTTTAAACCAAACATATCTTCAATACCAAGCCGTGAGGAATGATTTGTGATATATTCTCCAAGGAAAGTTGCTTGTAAATGATTAAATGACGTAATAGTGTTCTTAGGAAGTCCTTCGAACCACTTTAGAGCTTCCCCTGTTAAGCTTGATGCGAAGTACTTGCATAATACAGCATCATGATTCTCCCATTGTAACATGCATCTTATGTATGCTTTAATGTGCTGAATAGCACATGAAGTCCCATCAAAGATACTGGTAAGTGTAGGCAAATTGCATTTTGGTGGAATCCCTCCCAATTGTACTTCTCTAGCAAATGGAGTCCTCGCAGCTTCTTCTATTGCTTCATCTAATTTCCTTCTATCTCCTCCTCTTCTATTGCTTATCATCCCTCTCATTTCCGCTAATTCTCGAAAGATCCGTGCATTTGCTTCAGAATTCTCATCCATTGGCCTCTTCAAATACCTCTCTTCTTCTACGTTCTTGCGTCTCTTCTCTTGCGATCCTTCGCATTCTATCATATTCTTCATTAATGTTTTCATTTGCAGAATTCTGCAAATATCTTCTTTCTAAATTATCACAATTGTTTTGTTGCAGAGCATCTTGAAATTCTTGTTCTTCCCTTTCTATTCTTCTCATCCTTCTCATGCGAATATCGGGAATTTCTTCTTCTTCATTTCTCCTTCTTCTGTGATTTATTTCTTCTTGATTTGCCTGTATTTTAGTTCGAAAATTTGGTTCATTCCTCGCTGTTTCTGTTCGTTGATTTCCAATTCTTCTCTGAATTCTTTCATACTCAACATTTTGATTGTTACGAGCCTCTTCACGTCTTCTTACTCCACTCTCATAATTGTTCTGATGTACTGCTTGTTGTCTCTCAGCTGACTCTTCTTCTTGATTTTCTTCACCATTCTGATTGTTTTCTCTAGGATTTGGCCTAGTTCGTAAATTCTCCATGTTTTGTTCATGGTTTGGTATTAAAATGAAGCGATTCTCTTGATTTCTTTTAACTTGAGTCTGTGCTTGTCCTTGCATAGTACTTTTATCATTGATTGTTGGTGAATTATGCTCTTCTCTCTCTGGTCTGGCATTTGATCTTGCAACACTCTGAGATTTCCTCCTTTGTAACATCTCATTCTCCATCCTCAATTCTTGATTCCATCTTGTTAGGTTAGCACATTCTTCAGCTTCTAACCTTTGTTCTTCTTGAATTCCTTGTCTCAATGTTTCTAACATCTCCCTTTCTCTTTCAAGAATTGTTCCTCCCATCAACCTCCCATTTTCTCTGATTTGTGGTTCTCTATATTCTTCTGATGGTGTATCAGTTCTCCAAGTGTGTATACTCACTCGATCATGATCTATTGTTTGTTGAGCTTTATTTCTTCGATTATTCCCTCTCCTACTTGGTTCTCCTGTTATATTTGCTTCTCCTCCTGCGAGTCTTACACTTCTTCTTACTGCAGTTAATGGTTCTGATATATTTCTTCTTCTTGCCATTTCTCTGATACATGAATTCTTCTCTCCCTGTTTCTAGCGCCAATTATGTAGTTGCAGAATAACCTACAACTACACCCTCAATAGAATTAGTAAAACTTGAGAAGTTCTTGATGTTGAATGACAACTTTCTTATTAATTTTCTCAATTGATTACAAAGAAGTATCTAAATGGAACTAGAATAGTTACAACTTTCTCTATTCTCTTTCCTAAGATAATTTCTAATACTCACTAAAAGAACCTCTAGAATTTTACATTTGAACTCCTATTTATAGTGAAATATATACAGTTGTATATGAATTGCGAAGTATCGCAATTCATCTTCGCAAGATTATTCTATCTTCGCAAATCTTCATACTTCCCCGTGATTCCTCTATCATCGCATCATTTTGTAATTCTTTCCTCTTATATTTGTCACGATGTTCGTAAGCTAATGCCTTGTGATATTCAGTACCTACAATCCCATGTGGTTTTCCTGACAAGGTTTTAACGAGGCAACATGACATTTTATTTTATTTTATTTCAAAATGTTGATATTTGTGCTCTTTTTCCTTTGTCCAAGTTTTTTCCCATTGGGTTTTACTGACGAGGTTTTAGCGAGACAATTTAATTCAACATGGTGGTCATCCAAAGGGGAGTTGTATCGATTTCGGTTATTTGGTGGATTCCCACCATTAACTAGATCATTTTGTTAGACCACATCAACATAAACTTCTCCTATGAATTTGGATATCATTCTGATCCATATAAGGTATGAACACAAATTTTGTTCACCTTTGGTACTGTAACTACATATTGACACCTTGTTGAAGACTACGTCAACTAGATATGCAAATCATCTCTGAAGATAGCAAACCAAGACATTTGTTCTCAATGAATTTGGAGAAGCTTGAAGATTCAAGTACACTACTATTAGAAGACTAACACAAAAGAAGACTTCATCAGAACAAATATCTTCTACATTCAAGAAATTCGTTCACCGAAATTGGGAAGTCTCGACTTAAAGATTTGCAAGCCAATAATTTACTGAAGTACTCATCATTGGGGGCGCCATCATCAAATTAAGGTGCATTCACTGGACTTTATCGCGTTGTACTCTTTTTCCTTCGTCAAGGTTTTAATGAGGCAACATATGCGTGTCCAACACTGTCTGAGTTTTACATGCTTATGCAATTTCAGGTTTTTCTCTTTTGAGTTTTTCTGTTATCTTTGTAATGACTTAGCCACAGTGGTCATCAGGGGGAGTGTTATAAACCAAGTTTATTTACTAAGATGTCCTTTGTGTCTAAAATTAGGGTTTACATATCTTGGGAACCAAGTCTTCTATCTATATAAATAAAGGCTTAGCCCATTGTAATTCTATACACATTAATAGAAATCTCCCTTCTTCTTCCCCTCTATTTTGTGTCTCCTTTTTTTCTTTCTCTAGTTTACAATAAAATGTCCCAAATTATGGTTTTAGCTTTCTCTTTAGTTAAACTTTAATTAGGCTTGTGCAAATGAGATGTTGGTTTGTCGAGAGGCAGAAGATTGATTAGGGATCCTAAAACATGAGATCCCAAATTCATAAAATGGGGTCGGTGATTGATTTCCGTGTCATGAGTAAGTTTGTGCTTTTGCACACACGTGCACATACTAAAGAGCAGTAAATATGATCATATTCACTTCACACGCCCACAAACACAACTTTAATCTTCTTTTACATGCTCACTTTCATACGGAAATCGCAACAAATATTGCACTTTATGTTTTTCATGACCAAATTAATGTGAACTAGCGTAATTAACGGTCTTCTTTTTGATCTTGGCCACAATGTTAGGAAGATGAGCGGTAATTAAATTCTTGTTTCGATTCTTTTGACCGTTGGTGCCGGACATCCACCGTTAGGAAGGCTTACATGTTTGGATGGACGCATGAGTGCACTTAATGTTTGTATAAATGCGTCAAAATGTGCTACATCTAGAGGTGTAAATTGGGCTGTGCCGGCACGAGCCCAGCCCAGCCCAGTACGGAACAATACGTTAGTTAAAAGGGACGTGCTGGGTTTGATTAATTGACACAGTATCACAACACAGTACGCGACACGGATAAGCACGTGCCGCAGTCCAGCACAACACGTTAAGAAAGCACGTCATAACATCTACAAATACACCATATAACAAGGCATAATACATCACATTTTTTGTATATTTCACAAAAGAATCGCTATTCTAGCTAGTTTTTACATTTTATGCTGGCTTATTTATAACAACACATATAATACCTTAATATTTGGAAAATATATTTCAATATCGTTATTATAATGTAGTCACCTACTAGTGGATTGCCCGTGCCATAATGGCACGGGGAAGGAAGGGGTGCTGGCGATCTATCTGAAGCCGAGTTTATTTTTAAAACTATAATCTTTATATTACTCGATCTGTATGTAATTTCCTTTTTTTAGTTAATCTACAAAGTTATGCGCCAATGTATTCAACATTACAATTAGCTAAGAATAGACACTGTTAATAAGAGCAATATAATCAAATTTTGAAAGCGAATTTATGATAGTTGGTCCTGCAATGTGCTCGTTATTAGTTGCATCAAATAATCCTATTCTTCGTGTTTCATAATCTCTACGGCGTTGTTCAAGAATCAGCTGTTTTTCATTTCCAGTGACCAAACTTCTTCCTTCTTTCATTGCAGAACGAACTTTTTCAAGGATCTGATGCTTTAGATTTTCATCCATAGAACTTCTTCTTTCTCTCATTGTAGCACGACGCTTCTGTAATCGAAGCTCTCTCTGTTTCAAACTTGATTCTGCCCTATGCTCTCCAGCTAAATCAGAAACGTATACAAATTTAGTGAAGGATCAAATCAAATTTAAGTAATCAGAAGCATTGTGGAGCAGTTAGATGGTTAATAAAAATAGGGTACTCAGCGTCAGGTGAAGTAATTGCAATGCTGGAGTACGATGATGAAATGACACCTTGGTGAGTCAAGGTTTCTAGGTCAGCTACATAATATCTTGAGTCTCAACTAATCCATCATTGCTATTACTTTTATCTATATATCATAGATGCAAAGATATAGTAACCTAACACAGAAATATCAACATTTATAAAGAAATATCAAAACTTACAATTACTTGGTCCGGCTATGTGCTCATTATTAGCTGCAACACCTACTCTTATTCTTCGCATTGCATAAGCTTTACGTTGTTTTTCCAGATCTCATGTTTTTGATTTTCACTCATTGCACTTCGTTTATCCATTTTTTCAATACGAAGCATCTCTAATTGAAGCTCTCTATATTGCAGTTCAATTCTGGGGCTTCGGCGGGGAATAGAAGTTGATTGGCTCTATGCTCCCAAGTTGATTTAGAAACTTGTATACTTGCTGCACATGTAAAACAACACTATGATAAGCTTATATTCTTAGTTTCTTACTCATGGAATGAGCATTTACTAAAGATATATCATTAAATTCAGTAAACTTACAACTGGCTTCATGGTCATCTGGTTGGAAATTTGCTGCATTAATTGTTGTGCGATAAGCAGCACAACATCGTTTATTACGCTCCGGGTTTTTTTTTTTTTGGAATCACTCTCCGTCAGCTCCCGAACTGGAGGTACATCAGCAAGTCTCGAACTTGGATGTGGATGTTGTGGATGAGAACTCGATGAATCCATCCACAATGGTAATGGAAGATGTTAAACAATGGAATTCACTTGGACATTTACACAAAAAGGTGATGTCCACAAACTTAACCTACCATCAATTCTATCCAACAAATTCAATCCTATAATTTCAATCAATTCAACCAAATTCAATCATTTCAATCCTAATTCAACAAAATCTGCAATAAAAAAAAACATGAAGTCAAAGCAGAACAGGTAAAAGTGAAGTCAAAACTTTTATTTATCAGCCTCATCTCATGTTACCCAAAAAGAAACTATGCTGACCCATTATCTTTCACTACTAAATTACACATCCACAACCATATCAATCTTGTCAATTTTCTCACCTTCTGATATGTGGATGCATCATGACAGGAATATACATTTAGTGTAGAGGTTCAAAATTTAAAACTACTGATAGTAGTAATATATATAGAGTCGTACTTATTTTCATGCAATGGGGTGACTTTCACATATGCACATTTCACTTGATTAGTCAAAACCACAACAATCACTTTTTATGGAAGGACCTAAACTGCTGCCTAACAAAAGAATATAAGAATGAATATGGGGAGCTTTAAACTGCATGTACAGTTGTACACTATCTTCAATCAAGCATTTCGACAAAAAACTTTGAACCAACACTAACAGGCATACCCAAAAACCCACATTAGAACATGAATTGAAAACTTAATTCAACCATGGATTAAATTTTAACATTCAATTTAAACTCTAAACTTAATTCAATGAACTCACCCCATTTCTCGAACTCTCTCAGTATTCTGTTAGTGTTTCCATCGATTAGGCATTTATCCAAAAATAATAATAATAATAATACTAACAATTAAGGTTGACAAAAGGTTACCCGAAGAGAATGATATGAGTTTAACAACCAAACCAATTATGAAGTGATTGAATCAATTCACCCAATTTCAAATTTAGGGTTACAGGTTAGATGATGATTGAATACTCAATCAAATCAAAATTCTGACCCTAAAATCGAAATTGAGTAAAGATTACTCGAGATTTAGAGCGGTTTGATGAAGACGAAACAGAGATTTAGATTGAGAAGGTAGGGGTGATTTGTAGAAGAAGGCAGAAGACGTAATTGGGAGTATTGGTGGTGTTTCAGTCGATTGACAGGTGAAAAGGTGAAGATAGTGGTGGTGTTTCAAAAGACTTTCAGTTTTTGTGGTGGTGATGGTGACTTCGAATGTTGGTAGTGGTGGTGCTGGTGATGGTGGCGTGGAAGGTTGAAGGAGGTGGAGGGGAGATCGAGATCGAGAGTGAGAAGAAGAAGAAAGAAGTCGAAAATCTAAGTTTTGTTCCTCAGATCTAGTATCTTATTTTGACAAAGGTAGCCTTCAACTTTTAGCGTTATTACAATGCCCCTACGTTTGCAAACAGTAACGTGAGATGGAGAGTGGAAAAATATAATGGAGGGGGAGCTTTGTCATTTCAAATGGGACACAAAAATTTTGGTTACTAACACCAAACAAACCGTTTTGCTTTATATTATAGATATTTAACTAGAACATTAATTTATATGACAATAATCCAATTTTATATTTGATGGGTTATTTTTTTATTGAATAAACTTGTTAATTTTACTTGAAATAATTTCAAACTATATGTTGTCTAATTAAATTCTTGTGATAATGTCCGACTTAATGTATACATTAAGTGATTTCAAATTGTTTATAACACGTGTGCCAGCATGACACGTTTATTCGTGTGCTGTGCCCGTGGGCTGTGCTGTGCCTAGCTTTTGACTAGTAAAGCACAGTACGGTACAACACGTTTAAATCGTTGGCACATCACAACACGGCACATGGCATGTGAAGCACGCGACTTCGTGTGCCGGGCTGTGCCGAGCCGGCACGTTTTACACGCCTACAACGGCTAGGAATTCAAACAAATGGAAACCGACTTGCCTAACATTTTCATTAACTTGTAACATGAACATTGTCTTAAACCCTGAGTTGCCTAACATTGCTTTTCCTAGTTAGAATCTCTTCACCTCCGTTGAACGATATTATATCATCCACATTCCACAAGATACCATATAGAAATCTAGTTGTTGTGATTCACATACGTGTTGTTAATAAGCTTAAAACACAAAATTCGAAATAATCGAATGTGTTAGCCTCCGTGAGTAGCTTTACCTAAAGTTGGGTCTCTCAAAGTTCCAACAAAATTAATCGAAACTTCTTCTTTCTTCTTTTCCTTTAGAAGCATGCATGCCTAGATTTCTTTTGGAATCATCTTGTTTTGATTTGTCGAAACACATCCTTTTGATCATATTATGTTTATATCATCATCATGCAACAAACACAAAGTAACAAATTTAATATGGGGGCATTAGATTAGAGACCCACATTATCCTCCTAACTTTCTGAACTTTCTTTACCGCCATATCCATCCATCGACTAGGACCATGAATATCAAATTCCTTTATTTTTGTTCTTCTCTTCTCAAATTCTCTCTTTAGAAAAAGTACATAAAAGGAAAACTTTCCTGATGTTTCAGCCCAACTATCTTTTCTTTCATTTATACCAACTCAATTAGTTTGAATTTGCAAATAGAAGTTTGTTTAGTTGGTACTGTTCTAACCACCGAAAAAGTAACCGGCTTGCTTTCCCACTGGTGAAATAGAACATTCTTGCATCACGATCAGTCTAAAGCATGATCAAACACAAAACAAGGATTGGAGCCACTAATTTCCGGAAAAACTAGTGGACAGTACAATACTAGCCATTAATACACGTTGTCACACCACAAAGATCAATTTATTTCTGATTAAAAATAAATAAATAATCAATTTCTTTCATAAATAGGACCTCAACCGAGCTTTACCTGTACTTTTGAGTGCCTCCTGTGACATATTGTCACTTGTGATCCTAGTTAGTAATTCGGCGTATGATACGCGAATTATTCGCGAATTTGTCCGAATCATTCGTTCCAGAATAATACGGCCGAATTACTCTACTACCATACCTAATACGCGTGTTTTATGGGCTTCCCGAATAATCCGCGATTTATACGGGTTCGCGAATTATTCGTTTGCATAATTCGGGTAGCTTTATTAGGGTATGATCCAACTCCAGCGAGTTAATCGGGTGATTTGATCCCGATTTAACTGATTTGAGCCTGATTTACATAGTTTTTCTTTTTTTCCTCAAAAAAGCTTTACGTGGGATTCGATCTTATGTTCTGATGCTCACTTAACTAGAACCCAAGCCACTGAGCTATGAGTTAGTTGTTGACTAATTGCCACATATTCTTAATATAATTAATTTCATCACTAATTATGTTCTCCTAGGTGATATTCTTATAAAATGTATATTCTATTGGCCCGTATTTTGCATCCCGAACTCAGACTAGTAAAACGAATTATACACGTACGTATCACGTTCCGTACTACTGCCGAAGACCGGATTTTTGACCGAATTTGATTTTTGCAAATCCGTATAATACTCGTACGTATGTCGTTCCGTACGTATGCCGTATCCCGAATTGCTAACTAGGCTTGTGATCTTAACCATAATTTTTCTTTTAATGAGTTAGTACAGTGATTAGTTGTGAACCCTAAATATTACTAGTATTTACAAGGTCTATGATTCGAACCATTACCTCTTCCAAAGGAAAGAGCATGAGAATCAACGGGCCACTTGAGGGTTTTAACCATAATTTGATATATCGGACTACAAAAATAGTTAGCATTGGTATTGAGACTGGACCCGTGTTTGGGTTGAAGTATCCAATCCTCACATAAGAATATATAGTCAAGATTGAAGAGTTGGGGATATATTAGTCAATTGATCAAAAGTTTTTCATACCCTGAAAAAACAAGAGCAAAGGGCAGGGAAATTGTCCCTTTGCTGGAAAGGTCCGGGCAGGGTATAAGTTTTGTAAAACGTTACAACTATGTGCGATCCCAAATCTCCCAATTAATTGAGTCACTGTTTACCGATTTCTCCCTAACCCACCCTCCCTGGTCGGGTTAGGTCATTTACCCTAGTTAGGTTAGGTTAATAAGGTTCGGGTGTGGTTAATATTTTCCGGTAACCCGTATTGAAACGGGTGTTCCGACGGTCACGGTTAGTTTATATATCACCCCTCTGTTCCCCAACTTGCGAATTCAATACTTTTTTCGCCATTTTCATCTGTTCTTCACCTTCTCCATATGCCAGCCAGCAGAGTGATTGATCGAAGGATATGAATTCATCAAATCCAGATGGAATTGGTATGTAGATCTATCGATAATTTTAATTACAGCGGATATCAAATTGATTGCAATTTTAATTTTAATCCTTCCTGAAACCCTATCCTGTCCCCCTGTTTAATTCCCTAATCCCCCAGATTCTTTCGGTTCATATCCTCATAACAGCAGAAGGTTAAGGAATTGACTTGATTCTTAACGTATATGTATTTACTAGGTTATCTATTTGGGGTTGAAAAAAATGGGTATTAACTTTGATTTATAATTGAGTCTTGATTTTAAGGATAACACATATAATATAGAGCTAGAATTTAAGTAGTTACTATGAAGAGTGAACTAGAAACTGAAAGTTAAACTCGAATTTGGTTCAGTTAAACTTTCAGTGAGTCTTATTAGTTGGTAATCTGAAATAGTTTGCCATTTTTGGATTCTAGAACTTCCGGATTGATTTGGAGGTAATATTACAGCCACCTCTTTCCATATTTGTCTGCTGTGTCCCCTCTCTGTATGTGTAATACTTGTTCTGTCTTGATACTTGGTCTGTACCAGCTAACACAATTTCTCTATGTGGCGTAAGGTGTCTGTCTAAAGGTTTCTGGTTTTCTTCCATGTGTTGTTTGAAGATCAATGATTTCCCATTAAGTCCATGTTATATCCTTTTAGTATGCGATGGATATTTATTTGAATGGTACCCAAAAAAATATGAATCCCATTGCGTGTGTAACATTTGTTTGTATCAACGGTTAGGTAGTGACGACAATGATGTAGTTAATGTAATATTGTGGTCTGGTGGGGGAATAAGCGATCGGACAGGCAATGAACCTAGGTACAGCGGCGGCTTGAATATGTTTCAAAAGGTGTCAAAATCCATGTCTGTAGATGACTTTACCCAGAAGGTGTATCAGTTGTTCTGGCTTAACCCTGCCAAGGCTTACAAAATCTACTCCAAGGTCTTCATAAGTGTAGGTTCTTTTTCTTTTGTTGACATTTCAAACACCTCAACCGTCGCGGATCTTGTGAACAAAGAACTCCATGAGCTTACCAGCAACTTTTCCTTCTTCACTGAAGAGGTAATTAGTGAAGACACTCTTAGTGCATCCGACTTCCATACCGGGACTATTGCGAGCCGATGTTATTTTAGGGATTCTAACACTCCCCTTCACCCTGGTCCCCGTTGCAATGTTACCCCAGTAATTTCCGATCATTTGAACTGGTATATTTTTATTTTTTGTTAGCCTTCTTTACCCCAGACCATGTGTGTTCCTTACAATTACTGAACCTATATAATTTGTTGCAGCAATGGAGGTGGCCCAAGTTCCGTGGTGATGTCGTAATGTCAAAAGGTGTTGGTGGGGGATTCTGTGATAAACAATCTCGGTATGTTTAGTTAAATCTGGCAACTGTAAGAAATGTGATGAACTTCCCCCCAGTTTATAAATATTTAAAGTTGTCACCCATTGATTTTTGTAGATTTGCTTATTTGTTTTTTTCTGCTTATGTTTACAACATTTCCGTAAGGTTAGGGTAATTTTATGTAGTGGGCATCTTAACTGGTTATTAAGGTTTATTTTGAAAGAAAGCCAAACAAGTCCTTAATATAGGACTGACTGAATAAAAGTTGTAAATGAGATTGACTGACAGTTGTACAGGTTGTGAGATACATATAGGTAATGTAAAAGTGTTTTGTATATGCCCTCATGTCCTGTTTTGTAGATGCCCTCATGTCCTGATAAAGAAATCCAAACATGCCCTCATATAGGGTGTGAGATACATATAGGTAATGTAAAGGTCTCTGTTTTGTAGATGCCCTCATGTCCTCTACCATTTTATATGTACAGAACCCTGTTAATAATAAAGATTTATATAAAGGTGTATGTTTTGTTTATTTGAAACCTTATCATTCTGACATTTTTCCCTATGCCAATTTAAACCTTACGACTGTTAATCGTAGTGTATAAAAAGTTGTTTTCACATGAGCTCTTTTCACATCTTGTGTTTTTGTGTGTTAATCTGTCAACTCTCTGAAAATGGTATTTGTACATTTCATTTGTGTAATGGTTATATTTTTGATCATTTTAGACTTTACCCAAACGCTATCTGAAGAAAGCATTCTTAACGTCGATAGGATTTCCTTTATCAAGTTTATAACAACAAAAAAATCCATTAAACAAGAATATATATGGATTGACTTACTGAAGGTTAAATTCCATTAGATGAATACTTCTTTAAAACTAATATATTATGACTCATGTATTTCTGTGTAGAGTAGACGACCCTTCTTCATATAAATATTTACTGACCATGAAAAGAGTAAACAATTCACATTCTCGTACCCACTGAATGTATACAAGAGTCAAAACTGAATTGTTTATATGGTATTATGTGTTTCCTAGTAGGTCCTCTTTCCGTCACCTCTTCTATGTTGTGTTGTGAACATTGTGTGTATGGTCCTAACGCATATGGTTTATTCAGGTTGTCCAATCCAGCCCCAGCGGAACCCAAAGAGGCTCCAGTTTTGTCTGCTGAAATCCTCCAGGAAGAAAATGGTCCACTGCCTCCATGTGAACAGACTGACAGCATGGTTCCTCAAAGCGTGGGTTGCATTCAATCAACCGAGCAGACTGTCAGGTAACAACCCTTGTCCATATGTGGTTACTTTTTGTGAATGGCAGTGTTGGGAGTACTGGTTAGTAATTGTTCAACAAAATAGAAAGGTCGCTTACCACCCTTTTAAGTGAATTGAAGACCAGTGCATTGGATTTTTTATCAGTGGATTGTTTAGGACAACTTCCAGACTGGTGTAGGTAAACAAGCCATATTCAATAGTACGAGTGTAGATGATTCAGAATCCCTTTTTTTTTTACGGTCATTATGAGGTTATCTGACTATTAGTACTGTATTTAGGATTTAGGCCGACATTTTGATCCAACCACTTTTAGATGTTCCCGATCATGGGCACGAACAACATGTGGTTGGTGAGATGTTTACCAACGAAATCTGGATCCCACTGTTGATTATGGTGTAGGTGCGTGAGATTACCAGGTCAGTGGTTATGTCTTCCACTTCCTTTTGCTGTCCCTCTTTAGGGTCATACGTATAGAATGATATGACCTATTGATAATGTTTTTTTTGGGAAGTGAATCAGAAACATATGATGACGCAGACGATCGTCATCTGGATTATACTTACGCTCTAGCATCACATAACAACCCTTGTCCATATGTGGTTACTTTTTGTGAATGGCAGGTAACAACCGAGCAGACCGTCAGGTAAAAACCCTTGTCCATATGTGGTTAATTCTGGTAAATCTTATAAGCAGATAACTATTTGTTTTCCCGAAAAGTTTAATTTAAAAAAAAAGGGCTGGTATACATTACTTTCTATATTGGCTTTGTAACTTACATCTTTCTCGTCGTAATCATTCAAAGCATCTCTAATCTTCTCATAGTTGTGGTGCAGACTGTCACTCCTGCCACGTTGCGACCACCGACAGTGCAGGGGGAATGTATAATGCCTTTCTTTATCGGGTCTGAAAGCTGGGAACCTCTCAAATATCCAGCACTGTCCATCAAAAGGGTAAAGTGTTTGGTTATAACCCTCTTAGAAAAGTAATCATTTTGAAATAGAAGGGGGTCATACTGAAATTGGTTTACCATGAGTAGTGTTGCGGAGCCAAACATGTTTTTCCCATTTGATGTCACATTATTAGTCATGCCTCTGTACAAGTGGGCCAATGCAGCATTCCCCCAAGCAAACTGGCTGGATATAGATGGAGTGGCAATCATACATAAATATCGCACACTAATTGCAGATGAACCCGCCTCAGTAAAAATGGTACAACCTATAAGCCACCAAATGTATGCGGTGGTATACTGGTCCACCATTTTTTCGGATGCATCTTCAGGCAACACAATGCAGAAATTTAAGTAGAGCCAGCTAAGTTTAACGCATTGTCCCTTTACATATTTAAGGTCAATTTGTTTTCCCAGATACCTGACCACCGCAGTTGTTACCGGTATGTTGAAGGTACCAAAAACAGGAAGACCAATCACATTTAGTCCCAGAATATGCACCACATCCTCTAGGGTAATTGTGGCCTCGAATGTTAGAAAGTGGAAAGTGTTGGTTTCGTGGCGCCATCTGTCAATAAAAGCTGAAATCAAAATCCTGTCAGCTTGGAACACACATCTTTGATAGTTCGCCAAACCCCGCTTTCTCCACCATTTGAATCTGCCTTGTTGACAACTTGTCCCTCCATATTTTAAGATGTTGTGTATGGTCATAGCTCTTCACCAGTTCCCTTTTCTGCACGGAATTGGTATTAAGAGCATATTAGTCAACCTTAAAAACAAAATTAATAAGCCAAAAAATGTAGTTCCTCCTCCACCTGTCCCTGTCCTATTTTTGCCGTTACATGTGCTTTCTGATCATGCAAATGGCTTCTGTCTTTAGGACAAGCCATCAAACCGGAAGGAGGCTGCCAACCGTCTTTGGACAAAAACATCTCCTCCTAATTAACCTTTGTTACATAAGGAAAACATGGTCGGTTGCACACTTCCTGGCACACAGTCTTTGTTAGACAATTACTATTGATGGGTAATGGATACAAATAATACAGCGTATAAATCAATATAAAAAATGCTATCGACGCTAAGAATGCTTTCTTCAGATAGCGTTTGGGTAAAGTCTTAAATGATCAAAAATATAACCATTACACAAATGAAATGTACAAATACCATTTTCAGAGAGTTGACAGATTAACACACAAAAAAACAAGATGTGAAAAGAGATCATGTGAAAACAACTTTTTATACACTACGATTAACAGTCGTAAGGTTTAAATTGGCATAGGGAAAAATGTCAGAATGATAAGGTTTCAAATAAACAAAACATACACCTTTATATAAATCTTTATTATTAACAGGGTTCTGTACATATAAAATGGTAGAGGACATGAGGGCATCTACAAAACAGAGACCTTTACATTACCTATATGTATCTCACACCCTATATGAGGGCATGTTTGGATTTCTTTATCAGGACATGAGGGCATCTACAAAACAGGACATGAGGGCATATACAAAACACTTTTACATTACCTATATGTATCTCACAACCTGTACAACTGTCAGTCAATCTCACTTACAACTTTTATTCAGTCAGTCCTATATTAAGGACTTGTTTGGCTTTCTTTCAAAATAAACCTTAATAACCAGTTAAGATGTCCACTACATAAAATTACCCTAACCTTACGGAAATGTTGTAAACATAAGCAGAAAAAACAAATAAGCAAATCTACAAAAATCAATGGGTGACAACTTTAAATATTTATAAACTGGGGGGAAGTTCATCACATTTCTTACAGTTGCCAGATTTAACTAAACATACCGAGATTGTTTATCACAGAATCCCCCACCAACACCTTTTGACATTACGACATCACCACCGGAACTTGGGCCACCTCCATTGCTGCAACAAATTATATAGGTTCAGTAATTGTAAGGAACACACATGGTCTGGGGTAAAGAAGGCTAACAAAAACTAAAAATATACCAGTTCAAACGATCGGCAATTACTGGGGTAACATTGCAACGGGGACCAGGGTGAAGGGGAGTGTTAGAATCCCTAAAAGAACATCGGCTCGCAATAGTCCCGGCATGGAAGTCGGATGAACTAAGAGTGTCTTCACTAATTACCTCTTCAGTGAAGAAGGAAAATTTGCTGGTAAGCTCATGGAGTTCTTTGTTCACAAGATCCGCGACGGTTGAGGTGTTTGAAATGTCAACAAAAGAAAAAAGCACCTACACTTATGAAGACCTTGGAGTAGATTTTGTAAGCCTTGACAGGGTTAAGCCGGAACAACTGATACACCTTCTGGGTAAAGTCATCTACATACATGGATTTTGACACCTTTTGAAGCATATTCAAGCCGCCGCTGTACCTAGGTTCATTGCCTGGCCGATCGCTTATTCCCCCACCAGACCACAATATTACATTAACTACATCATTGTCGTCACTACCTAACCGTTGATACAAACAAATGTTACACACGCAATGGGATTCATATTTTTTTGGGTACCATTCAAATAAATATCCATCGCATACTAAAAGGATATAACATGGACTTAATGGGAAACCATTGATCTTCAAACAACACAGGGAAGAAAACCAGAAACCTTTAGACAGACACCTTACGCCACATAGAGAAATTGTGTTAGCTGGTACAGACCAAGTATCAAGACAGAACAAGTATTACACATACAGAGAGGGGACACATCAGACAAATATGGAAAGAGGTGGCTGTAATATTGCCTCCAAATCAATCCGGAAGTTCTAGAATCCAAAAATGGCAAACTATTTCAGATTACCAACTAATAAGACTCACTGAAAGTTTAACTGAACCAAATTCGAGTTTAACTTTCAGTTTCTAGTTCACTCTTCATAGTAACTACTTAAATTCTAGCTCTATATTATATGTGTTATCCTTAAAATCAAGACTCAATTATAAATCAAAGTTAATACCCATTTTTTTCAACCCAAAACAGATAACCTAGTAAATACATATACGTTAAGAATCAAGTCAATTCCTTAACCTTCTGCTGTTATGAGGATATGAACCGAAAGAATCTGGGGGATTAGGGAATTAAACAGGGACATGATAGGGTTTCAGGAAGGATTAAAATTAAAATTTCAATCAATTTGCTATCCGCTGTAATTGAAATTATCGATATATCTACATACCAATTCCATCTGGATTTGATGAATTCATATCCTTCGATCAATCACTCTTGCTGGCTGGCATATGGAGAAGGTGAAGAACAGATGAAAATGGCGAAAAAAGTATTGAATTCGCAAGTTGGGGAACAGAGGGGTGATATATAAACTAAATGTAACCATCGGAACACCCGTTTCAATACGGGTTACCGGAAAATATTAACCACACCCGAACCTTATTATCCTAACCTAACTAGGGTAAATGACCTAACCCGACCAGGGAGGGTGGATTAGGGAGAAATCGGTAAACAGTGACTCAATTAATTGGGCGATTTGGGATCGCACATAGTTGTAACGTTTTACAAAACTTATACCCTGCCCGGAACTTTCCAGCGAAGGGACAATTTCCCAGCCCTTTGCTCAAAAAACAATATGAGTACTACTAAAAGTGAAAAAAAGAGGAAAAGAAAATAAAAAAATAGAGATTTGAGAGATCTCTTTCTTCCGTGGCACGAGGGATTGAAATGAATTTCAGGAATCTAGCTTTACCGTTTTAAGGTTCACACTTCAGGCTTCACACACACACCTTCAAAAATTATCACCTAACCCGGTTAGCCAGTCAAAACACCATCCTCAAAATGACTCAATTATCATCCGCAATTCCATTCTCCGTACACATATTTAACCGGCTATAGCCAGTTACCCACCAATTTGGACTAGTATTTCTAGACCTTCCATCTATCCCAACCACCTCCTTCCTCTCTACACAAAGACCAAAGGTTTTCATTCACACTTACAGTCTCTAAAACTCTCTCTGTCTTCTCTAAAACCATACGTAAGAACAACACGCCACAATCACAAATGTTTTATCGTTTCTCTTGATATTAACACAGATTATGGAGAGGAAAGAATTTGCAACATTTTATGATCAACAACAACATCCTGGCATGTTTGATATGTCTAGTAGTGATTTAGGGTTTATGGATTTGTTAGGTACCAACCAAGATTTTAGTCCTTATTTATATGATATGATCCCACAGCAACAACAACTTTCTTCACTGCAATATCCATCACCAGCAGCAGCAGCAGCACCACCACCATTATCTGAGGCTACATCTGATTTGACCAACTTACCGGCTACGCCCAACTCCGACTCGATCTCTTCGGCAACATCTAATGAAGCAGCTACTGAAAATACTGAACATGGCAACAACAGTAAAATCTCTTCAAAGCAGGATAAAGAAGAAGATGATCAGAAGTCAAAACAACAGTAAGCATATACATTTGTAAAATTCCTCTCTCTTTTACACGTATGTGTGAAAGAGGTTTCGTTTATTTGCTTTCTTTTCTTATATATGATAAAATCGATTCAGGTTACAGACGTAACCCTAAAAGATTCTAAGAAATTGTTGATATTGAATTTTGTTTGTGGGTGTAGATCCAAATCCAAAAAGAAACCACTGAAAAAGCAAAGAGAACAGAGGTATGCTTTCAAGACACAAAGTGAAGTTGATCATCTGGAAGATGGTTACAGATGGAGAAAATATGGACAAAAAGCTGTTAAGAATAGTCCTTTTCCAAGGTATGTTTCGATCATCATATAAGATTGAAATTTTCATTATTATCTGTATTACTTATATCGGTACGTTTTTTTGTAATGATAACTAGTAGTACAATGAATTACTCGTATGGAATCATATGATATGATCATGAACATGAAGTACTCATGAGAATCGAAGGCATATTCAGTGTTGTTTTTGTTTTCTCTCATCAAATTGGGTATTCATTTTCATTCTTTATTAGGAGCTACTATCGTTGCACCAGTGCAACATGTGGTGTAAAGAAGCGAGTAGAACGATGTTCGGATGATCCATCGATGGTTGTAACGACTTACGAAGGCCAGCATACGCACCACAGTCCTGTTATGACTCGCGGAAGTTCCATTGGAATGTCTCAGAGTTCTATGAGTCATTTCAATAACTACGGCTCAATGATGCAGAACCATTATCAACAGCAACAACTTCACCTTCAACAACACCAGCAACCCTATATGTACAATTTACAGACACCTGTGAATTATAGTACTACTACCACAACATCCGTTCCACCGTCAACTGCTCATCATAGTTTACTGCATGAACAGAATCGGCACTACAGCACTTCGTCAGCTTCAGTTTCATATCTTAGAGATCATGGACTCCTCCAAGATATCGTTCAATCCGATATGCGCAAAGATGAGTAGAACCAATTTACATGTTCCCATCTCTGGATATTATCTCTGTGCAAATTCGATATTATATAGTACTTGTACACTGACGAGAGTTTTCGGAGATCACTTGAAAAGAAAACCTTAGAGATTAACCATACATTCACTACCATTATATATAACAGCCTTTTAGTACTATCAAGGAGTGTTCTTGGTTTTGAATCTTTATGTAGCCGTAGCTAGGTAGTTAATTTATGTGTTAGATGCACTTTGTATTAAACATAATGGAAGGACTTGCTAGTTCATGCTAGTTTCAGCTTATCGTTATTATTGTTATTGTCAATATTAATGTAATTCAATTTTATCAGTTTAGGGTAATGTTTGTTTGTTCTATCTTGTTCTTGTCTCTCATTATTGTCCCATGTTAGTGTTTGGGTTCACTTATAAGGGTTTTATAGGAATATAATTCAAGATATATATCTTGATATATCTAGAGTAAGGGAACTGAAAACTAAGTTAAAAGTTCATGAGAGCATGAAAGGAATTGAAAGAAGTTGATGAGAATTTCCAAAAGCTAAAAAAAGTTGATTGATGAGAAATATATATCGGCTAGTACTCGTACTAAAATTTGGTAACTGATAACAATGGCTTTATTTTTTTTTTCCTTTTTTGTGATGTTTTTTTGAGTTGATATAAATGCTTTAATTTAGGTTCATTGAATGGTGTGGTAGTGGGGTGTGTATAATTAAGGCATATAAACGATTGTTCATCTTAGTGGTATTCTTGATTCTCAAGGATATTTGATGTTGATATATATGGTTATGGTCATATCTCTACATCTAAATTACGTGTTTAGGGATGAAAAACAAATAATTGGATGGTTTATATTCTCCGCACACAGCTCAAAGGTTGTAGTTATGTGGAGAGTTCAACTGTTTGAATACCCACTTGTGAAATGAGTGTCCAAACTCAGCATCATACTTGGACCACATTTATTTATAGACACCCACACGTTATAATGCAGCGATGCTTCAGTGGAGGGGGTGTCTAGCACCCACTTGTAATGATAACCGGACTTCTTCTAATCTACAGGGTTCGCCGAGTTCAAAATGAGAGGCAAACCAAGCACATAGTTTCAGTTAGATAATCTAACTTTTGGGCTCTGGGAAACTCGAATGCATCATTTTTCCCATCAATGATTTTCATGATTAAAATCAAAATAGCTTATGCACCGGATTTATTGACTACAGAGTTGCAAACAACTGAAAATAATAATAGATGACAAGTAGATAATAACTTTATCTTAAAGGGAGTGAAAGAGAGTTCACCAGTTTTTCTACCGAAATGGAAATCGCATATATATTTGGCATAGTCATTTACAGTTTCCTCGTTCGGTAGATTGTTTTTCATTTGAAGTAGTACTTATATCTGAACGTGTTTCAGCCAATGTTTCAGAAATTTTGATAAGTGCTGCCAGGTTTTAAAAAGTTAACCCGTAACTAGTACACTTGCGAAGATCAGCACCGTATTCTGATACCAAAGCAGGTCAAACTTCGTGCCTAGGACGCCTCAAGGACCTCAACCTCTCTTACACGTTACATATCTTACGCCTTACGGCTCTTACCGATGGTGGGCTTTATTTAGCTCATGAAATGCTAACTTTTGTTGGGCTAAGTTGACGTTCATCATAAGGCCCGAAAATAAGAGGGCTATTTTTGGGCATACTAAAAAAATTATCGGGCATACATTTTGTCTAGGTTCGGCTCACAAGTTGTGAGCCGAACCTAGCAAACCTAAGTAAAAAAAAAATTGTGAGCCAAACCTTGAGTATACCCGGTAATCTTTTAGTGTACCCATAAACATGTCTCGAAAATAATTTACCACAATTTCAGATAACAAATGTTTTTACCAAATGTTCGATTTCGTGAGAGATAAGGTATGTGTGCGCCTTTCTCCCCTCTTCACAGCACAACTCATCTTGCGGGGGACGATAAATGTCGGTGAATCTGGTATTTATAGGAGTGTACATTTACGTTACAGTTGTCTATTGTACGGTTAATTGTAACAGTTGGCTTCTGTCGTTAGGGTCTGTTAGACTTAACTGTTATCTTGCTTTTCCGTTAGCCAGCATTTGATTCTGTTCAGTCCCATCTGCCAGACTGCCACGCAATTCTCAAGGAAGGATATCTCGCCCAATCTCAGTGTATGGGTCTGGCAACTAGATGTTCGTTTTTGGGAAAAATATCGTTTGGTCCTTTTTTAGATGGGTCCATGTCTGTTTAGTCTTTTGGTCAAACGCTTTTGATGTTTGGTCCATAATTATTTAAAAATATTTAAATAGACAAAAATACCCTTCCGTGTTAATTTTTTTTTTTGTAGCAGTTCTTCCGTGCTAAAAAAACAGACTTCATTCCCAGGAATGAAGTCCATACAAAAAGCTAAATAAAACAGACTTCATACAAAAAGCTAAAAAAAACAGACTTCATTCCAGGAATGAAGTCCATATAAAAACCTAAAAAAACAGACTTCATTCCAGACATCATTCCAGGAATGAAGTCCATATAAAAACCTAAATAGAACAGACTTCATTCCAGGAATGAAGTCCATATAAAAACCTAAAAAGAACAGACTTCATTCCAGGAATGAAGTCCAATCAAAAAACTAAAAAAACAGACTTCATTCCAGGAATGAAGTCCATATAAAAACCTAAAAAGAACAGACTTCATTCCAGGAATGAAGTCCGTATAAAAACCTAAAAAAACAAACTTCATTCCAGGAATGAAACCCATATAAAAACATAAAAAACATACTTCATTCCAGGAATGAAGTCCATATAAAAACCTAAAAAGAACAGACTTCATTCCAGGAATGAAGTCCATATAAAAACCTAAAAAGAACAGCAACATTAGAAAACATCATCGTCTTCAAACAGAAGCATCATATTCATCGTCTTCATCATCTTTAGCATGAGCAACAACAAATCTTGAAAGTCTTCATCGACGTTCATCGTATCCATCATCTTTAACACGAGCAAACAACCGATCTTGAAAATTCTTCATCATCTTCATCTTCATGAGCAACAACAGTAAAGAAAGAACTTATTCGTCTTCATCATCTTCGTCTTCAACACGAGCAGGAAAAGAAATCAAAAACAAATCTAAAAAAAAGAAAAAAAAAAGGATTTAGATTTTCATCTCCGAATCGCCATTGTTACGGCATCACGAAGATGAAGATGGAGATGATGAACTCACACAATCTTCTCGCCATTGTTAAGTATTTAAATTTTAATCTCTGCAAAATAAGAAAGATGAAGAAAAAAGAGAGAGAGAGAGAAAACTAGATCTAAAAATATGGAGGTGAGAGAAAATAAATTTGAAAATGATTTCCTCTCTCATGATAATTGAATATATATCCATATGATGACGTCATGGATGATGTAATGGCCCCAAAAGGGTATTTCTGCCACTACAAGATGACATTTACATCATCCATGACATCACCCTAGGACCAAATGATAATTTTTAGGACCAAAAGATAATTTATATTTCCAAATAGGACCAAACAGACATTTGACTAGGTCAATTGGACTAGACTGATACTTATATTTTATTATTAGGACTATATGGTATTTCCTACTTCGTTTTTTCTCAAGTTGTCTTTGAAACAACTTTTTTTAAAAAAAAATATATTTATTAATTAATCATCATCACCAACAAGGAGTTTACAACTATTGGATGGAAGCCTGGCAACAAGCTGCGCTCCAATCCCTTTATTAAGAACCACACCTATCCTATGAAAAAGAAAATCTCCAATAGGAACATTCTCATCATGACTAGCCATATAGTTTCGCAACCTCTTCAGGAACTCCTCGTTATCACTCCCCAAACCACCTAAGGTTGTGAAAGCAAGAACCCCAAACCCCAGCTTCTGAGACTTGCATTTCTCTAAATACTTAGCCCTCTTTTTTTGCCACCGCAATATCCATAGCCCGCCTAAGATCAAAATTACGCTCCCAAGTGCCAGTGAAGGGGGAAACAACCGTGACATCTAAGCACATATCGCAGCCATTATCCCATCCATACACAAGGATATCCGCTGGTAGTAAAGCCGAACCATCATCCGAAAGGAACCCAAAGTGCACTTCCTTTCTAGATGGAACACTCCCACGATAGCAAATGTCTGCAAAGGTATCACGTAGAGCTGGCAAACGGGCGGGCCGGGGCTGGCCCGTTGCGGGTTATACGGGTTCGGGTTTACACGGGTCTGAACCCGCGGGTTGAAAATCTTCACGGGTGCTGGTTTCTTCAACCCGTGCCCGTAACGGGTTAAACTTGCGGGTTTACGGGTTAACCCGCCCGTTTACCAGCTTTAAATTTGACGTCGTTTCTATGATTTTTGGCCTATTTCCGGTAACATTCAGGCCATCTAAAGCTCCTTCTCTGCAACCTAACATAAATTTCATCTAATTCATTTGATATTATACATCAATCAACAGATTCAACAGTGAACATTCGCAACAAATTTAAGAACTTAAATTACTTAATGAAAGGAAATGCTTAAGAAAATTAAAAAACTTCACAACTAAAACACTAGTTGAGTAGTTCTCTGCAGTCTTAAGTCTTAACACAGTTACATACTTAGTTACTTACATATCTTCTTCTTCTACAAAGAAAAATACTCTTCGAGACCGTAGTAATACTACTAGTAATACCATATTACACCATTGTTTGTACTTTGTGAGTCTGTGACTTTCCAACAATAAAGATATTAATAACCACTTCCTGCACAAAATTATATATTGTGTCAAAAAAAGTGATAATTGTCCAAAAAAAACATCTCCAACAATATCTTTTCTATACAAAATTTGGAGACACTTTAATCTCCATTCAAAAAACATCATGTCCAAAAAACATTCTCATTTTCCATGTCTATCTTTGAGTTGCTCTCCAACTAATCAATAAGAATCTGTCATTTCAAGCAAAAATAAATCAAACAAAAGAAAAGATTCAAGTCAAAACATGGAATTTGCATATTTACCCCGCTTTATATTGAAGAAGTATGCATACTAATTAGACGCATAAGAACTTACTTCGCCATCCTCCACTGCCCCATCCTCCACTCCACCAAGTTCAAATCCTAATATATCTTCTCCAATAATCCCATTGTCCTGATCCAAATCTTCTTTTCCTACATGGATAAAAACAATCAAAGTTATATATGAAATTTAGACATTCAAGTATTCTACTAAATGAAATTTTACTGACTTACGCGGAGCGACTTGGGCACACTTACCAACTCCAAGGTCCCAATCACGAGTTGTTATCACTGCCTCAGCATTTTCAGGTAATAAGGAACTGCGAAATCGATCAATTACTCTTCCACCAATGCTAAATGCAGATTCCGATGCGACGGTTGAAATAGGAATTGACAAGATATCCCCAGCCATTCTTGAAAGTACAGGAAATCGGTGCTCTTGGCCTTTCCAATAAATTAGGATGTCGAATGGTTGACTCCGTTGACATCTGTTTGGCTCACTAAGGTAAAGATCTAATTCTGACAAGTCAGATTGCAGATCACCACCATTTCCCTGTGCTGCAACATATTCCTGCATAAAATAAGCAAGAAGTTAGAAATGAGTTCCAGGTATTAGTTATCTTATATGAGAACATATAATACAAGAAGTTCACAAACGCACTTGGTTAATTAAAACATAAAATAATACAAGACCACATGTACTTCATAAATAAACTTGAAAATTACCTGGAACCACTCACTTCCTTGATGGGCAGAATTCCCACCGGGTTGAATACCCAAATTCTGAGTTCCAGTTCCAGAAGCTCTTGCAAAGGTGTAATACTCATTATAAAGTTTTTTCATTTCTTCACGCACATCATCAACTTTTCTTTCTAATTCTCTTACATCGGGATACAACTTGGAATAAGCAAAGTTTAGATACTGCAGTTTACATCTAGGATCTAACACAAGTGCCATAGCCAATATAGGACTCAAGTTCGTCCAATAACTGTTAAATTTTTCTTGCATCTCTTTTACCATGTCCCTAATGTATTCAATTTCATTTGTGCTTTCTTTTTTTAGTAACACCTGAACTTGACAAACTCCTTCAAAATATAGATTGGAAGTAGGATACTTACAACCAGAAAATAAAGTTGTGAGAACATAAAACGTCTTGAGAAACTTTGTGACAACTTCAATTTGCTCCCATTCTTCATCAGTTGGACAACTTTCATAGTCTGGATCCACCTCCTTCAAATGAGCAAAAACACCTCTATAAATAAGACAACTGTCCAACATGAGATAAGTTGAATTCCACCTGAATAAAACAACATTCAGTGAGTATACATTAATACAATTTCTAATTGTATAACAAAAGTAGTACAATTGCAGAGAAATGAGTTAGCATACTATAAACATTAATACAATTTCTAACTGTATAACAAAAGTAAAGTGGAAAACCACCTTGTTTTAACGTCTTGACGAATACCCCTTCTTGTTCCAGACATACCTAAATCATTAACAATATCCAAGAATTTTTGTTTTCTTACTTGGGACTTTTTAAGGGCCTTCACCGACTTTCTTATCTTAAGCACAGCTGGATCAATCTTCAGAAGTCCATCTTTTACAATAAGAGCTAAGATGTGAGCACAACAACGCACATGAAAGTATTTTCCCTTGTTAAACAAGATCTTCTTTGCATAAAGTCTACTTTGCATAATTCTAGCACAAGCTCCGTTATTGGCAGCATTATCCAAGGTGATGTTGGATACTTTGTCTTCAATTCCCCAATCTTCTATCATTGCAAATAGCTTGGTAGCAAGGTTTACACCTGTATGAGGTAGTGGAAAGGAGAAAAGTTAAACTCCCAAGAATCAAGTAAGATAAAAATATCACATGCACATAAAATAAAAGATCTCAACTCTAAAGACTCAAGTGATTCACCTGTATGAGGTGGTGGAAGTTCACAAAAATTTAGAAGATACTTCTTCAACTCCCAATTTTGATCAAGAAAGTGCACAGTTAAGCTTATATACCCTGTAGTCGTAACAGAAGTCCACATGTCTGATGTTAGACACATCCTACCTGTAAGGATAAGACATACACATCAGCAAATATTATCATAATCAATTACTCATACATAAAAGTATAAAACAAAACATATGTTGTTTTATAATCTGGAATATGGATCATACCTGGAGCAAGTTTCAATATTTTTCTAAGACTTTCTTTTCGTGTTTTATGCTTTTTGACAACATCAGCTTTCCCAGTATTCCTGGATATTGGTTTAACATCCTCATTTAGATAAGCACATAAGTCCCTAAATTCTTTCCACTCCACCAACGCAAATGGGACATTTCTTGCAATGAGTAATGCTGACGTAAGATCCCGAAATTTCATCTGATCAACCTTGCGTATGCGGGAAGACAACTGGCCATTCTTTGCAGATAACAACATCTGCCCTACGTCCTGAGACTGACGCTCACGGCACACATGCCTTCTCATAGATGAGGTTCCACCTTTTTGGCTGTCATATTTATATTCTGCACTACAAGCCTTGCACACTCCCTGCTTTGTTCCATCTTTAAGTTTAACGAGATTAAAAAATTCCCAAACATCAGATGTAAGTCTAGATTTCTTTTCACTTGGAACAGCTGCAGGTGCACAATCAACAGTTGCAGAGACATTCACAGAATCTGGCATCTCAACATCATCATCCTCACCGTCACTACTCATAACATCGTTATAATGTTCTTGCACGCTTGACATCCTGGATGGAGCCACAAAGAATAGGTCAAAGACAAAAAAATCAGTACATTACGTGCAGGAAATAAAAGAACCAGTTACCAGACTACAATAAGTTACATAAGGGAACAACTATCTACATGAGTTTTAAATTACATACAACGAAACTTGTGTATTTGGAACTGTTAAATGCTACACAGTTCCTAATTCTCTATCTAATTCATACAAACATACATGAATCGGGAAATTTAAAAGAAACCCAAATCAAATTGGAACCCAAAACAGTTGATTAAAGCAAAAAATGGTACTACTACTAAGTACTAACCCTTCAAATTTCAACAATTAGCTACAAAATTAAAGGAACTCAAGTTACTCAACTGAATCAAGCACCAAAGAATCACACAAGCCCTCAAAAAAATTTATAACGAACAACTTAACATTCAACTACATTGTACCAATATAGAGCTGGCAAATAACAATTTCAATACAGATTTGGCCCTTGCACAGATAATGAGATTGAAAAACGACTCCAATCTATGCATTCAGTCAGTTAAAGTTGGTACCAAAGAGGATCTTTCACACATTCAACTTCATTATTAGGATTTAGGATCACTTACCTCCCCTGAGATGACTTGTTCTTTGCTGAGTGTGACTGTGTGACCAATGGTTCTTTAAAAAGACGTCGAGCTTCCTCGTATGGCCAAGACTCAGGTATTTGGTACCTGAAAGAGACAAGCAACTTTAGCACATGTCTAAATTTCCCACCCTCAATTCATTGCCATGTGATTTCACTCTTGATCCAACTTCTCTTTTTTAATTTCAAGCCACTTTACTCCCATTATCAATCAATTATATTACATTTTACCAAATCTAAAACTTAAAACAAAGAGATACATAGATCTGGATTCTGGAACCACAACAAAAGTAAACAAAGAGATACTTGTGAATGTTTGGAAATTACATTCACAATTAAACATCCACATCCAGATTCATCAAGTAAACACATCACATAACAGAACATCTACCTACTGCAACTGCAACAACAAATGCAATTCACTAAGCACCACCCTAACATCAGATATAAGTACAAAATGGATTATAAGAAACCGAATAAAAAGTGATTTTTTGGGCTAAGATTTTTGTCACAGAATTCAGAATCAATTGGACTTTAGAAGTTCTATAGGAAAAATGATACGGGCGATTAGTAATCTATTACCTGATTTCGAACTAGATCGAACAAAAGTTAGGCAGAAAACGTATGATGGAGGTTTGGGTATACTATGAAAACCCTAGAATCAGAAGACAACATCTGCTAAAATATTTAGAAGAATAGCAAAATAATGATGAAAATCACAAATAAAGCACAAGAAGGAAATAAACCTTGGATTTTCTTTGCTTTAGAAATCAGATCGTTTCTTCGGTGTCTCGAACCCGTATCGTCTTTCCAAGGATATCAATTAGCTTGTTTGCAGTATGAGAAAATACGAGCAATCGAATCGTGGATTCGATTCAGGCAATGGCGCACACTGCTGCAGACGGAGAAGGAGAAGAAAAAAGAAAGTAAAGGAAAAAGAAGATAAGATTAGGGTTTTTTTATTTTTATATCGAGGAAATGAAACAGACACGTATGGGTAGTAGTATGGCTGAAGGGGAGAAAAATAGACACGTATTAGGGTCATATGTTAATAATTGCGGGTTACGGGTTGTACCCGCGGGTTGACAGGCCGGGTCGGGTTAACCCGTTTTCTCGCGGGCAGACATTTCTCCAACCCGAACCCGGCTTGTTATACAACCAGCCAAGCCGGGTTCGGGTTTTTGCGGGCCGGGCCGGGTTAACCCGCGGGTTTTTGGCTTGTTTGCCAGCTCTAGTATCACGCATTATGTCATGCCTATATTTGATCCCAATCCCTTGCTTGCAGTGCAAGGCATGATCCCCAAAGATATCCATTCCAGCACCACAAATAGAGCACAAGTCTCCATTTTCGAAAAGGGGAATCCCGAGCATGTACTGCAAAACCTCACGAAACTGCCTGGCACCAATTGTCTGATTAAGCCCGTCAATAGGAATTGCCAACAAGAAATCTTGAGCATGGCTAACTCTGTTACTCTGCCAGAGGGCTGAATCATGCTTCGACATGTTGAACTGGATTGGTATGTTCTTCTTCACCACATCAAAGTATTTTACTTCCAAATAGCTCATAGAGTGGGGGGGAAGTATCATCAATGCGTAAAAGTGAATCACCAATACCACATACCTGTTTGAAGCGTGTCAAAGCATACTCAAAACTGGAGCTTGGGCCCGAGATCCCAGAGTGTCTCAGAATGGTCCCTTGCTGAGATCTCGTCTGAAAACAAGAAGCCACGTAACAATACTGCTTCGTGTCCTCCATAGTGTATACCTCCAAACCACCGTCCTTAATGGGAAGTGTAACTAGCCTCTGCTGCAACAAACCAAAACCTGGACCATCTCCCGTAACCAAGTGTCTAAGAAAATGTCTAAGATGGTCATCAAAAACCACCTGTGCCTCGTCCAAAAACTCAGGTTTAGTAGTACGCATGGCGAAATATAACCTAGAGACACCAGAACAATTTCTTAGCAAAAGCAACTCCCCTTGTGGGTCCTTCAGCCTCATCACCGCCTCCATCAAAGCAATAGTCTTTGTACCCTCTTGACAACCATGTTTCTGCAAAACTGGGGATCCCTGCTAACATGCCCACCTAATAACTTAACACCATCGGAGGGACGATACAAGTTAGGCGGGAAAACACCATCAACTAATCCCCTACTATCAACCGAAGGCCAGAAGAGCTCCGACTTAGAAACAGGTGGGGGACGATAAATGTTTTTTTTTTTTTTTTCCAGATAACAAATGTTTTTACCAAATGTTCGATTTCGTGAGAGATAAGGTATGTGTGCGCCTTTCTCCCCTCTTCACAGCACAACTCATCTTGCGGGGGACGATAAATGTCGGTGAATATGGTATTTATAGGAGTGTACATACCAGATTCCAAAAAAAAAGAAAAAAAAAAAAAAAAAACTTTTCACCACCATATCATCTCCAAAGTATGCTATACTACCTGACCAATTCCAAAACAACTTATTTTATCAGTGGGCAGATATGTCGACCGTCCACAGCGTGTAGTTTGTGAGCAGGCTGCTTCCACATGATTAGTATGGATCCCGGGTGGTCCTGCCATTTAAGAAACTGGAGTCGCCAGAAGCTGCAGTTCACGTACATAGACACTGTGTGAACCACGAATGGGATGTGCAATTAGCACTCTGTGAACCAAGAATGAAAGTACATAAGAAATACACCAGCAACAACAAGACATACACAAAATTGGCTAACAACTAAGAAGCGGTGACTAACACTTAACAGAATGACACAATTCATGTGGTGGATTCTTTGACTTGGTCTAAAACAAATTCAGGAAAATTCTTGGCTAAGCCTTAGCTACAAATTGTTGACAAGTGAAGTCCCTTGGAATCTTTTTTTTTTTTTTGGAAATACTCAAATACTAGTATCATCCAAAAAATTCATTATATGTACTGAAGTCTATATAAGGAGTGGCAAAATTGTAATGAAGAATGCGTGGTATATCATTTCAAAGCTAGCAACATCTTCTTTTTGGGTGGTCGTTAACTTAAGTACATGATTACTTTTGGGTAAGGCTGTATTCAGTCACTTCTTTGTTTGCTTGAGAGCATTCCAGTATCCGCATAGCAGATTCAGATTCATGGATGAATCATGAATTACAACTCCAAAAACAGTTGGAGGGTGTTTTGTACCGTTGCAGTTAAAACAAAATACTGCTAGATTCAATTGCAATGTTAATCCAGCATGCACTTTTTGCAACAACAATGAAGAATTAATCAGTCATTTGCTATTCAAATGTCCCTAGGCTTGAATTATTTGCAACAACAATGAGTGTTTCAGTGAATGTTTTCTATTCCTTTCCTGCAAGATGAAGTGACTGAAGACCCAAGACAAATTATCTGTCAGTGGATGGAGGCAGGGGAGGATCTAAAGCTTGACTACCTAATTTTAATCTATTCTAGCTCAAGCCACCCCCAAAAGTCCAAAAAACATTTTTTTCACTACCTAATTTGGTCAGAATGCTAATGTAGGCCTGAAAAATAGGCTTAAGCCAGGCCTAAAATATGGGTTGAAGCCTAGCTAGCTTCTCAAGCCAGCCCTTAACAAAATTTCTAGTTCCGCCACTGGATGGGAATGTGCATTTAAGGAATCTGTGGAAGACTAGAAATGAAATTAATTTATGTAATGAAACACTCTCTGCTGGCCAAATATTGAAAAGGGCTATCTCTGACTTTCAACAAGGTATTGCAGATGAAGTAGCTTTTGAATCAACATCTGCTTCAAATATTCAGAATAGGCTATGCCCACTTGAAGGCTATATCAAAATCAATATGGATGCAACATTTGTTCCTAACAAAGGGTCCGTAGGAGCTATTGTGCAGTGGAATTTCAACTTTTAATGCTACTTCTCCACTAATGGCAGAGACTAAAGCTTGCACTCTGGGCATCTTTCTTTCAAAGAAACATCAACTTAACAAAGTCATTATAAGCAATTCTAGCCTTCTAGGGATAGGGACATTCCTTGGAGTATTAGGTCTCTAGTTTTGTCCATCAAAGGTTCAAGAGTAAGTTTCATTGATATTTGTTTTGAATCAGTTCCGGAAAATGTAAATTTCACTGCGCACAACCTATGTCAGTATGCAATGCATAATCATGTGACAGGATGGTGGAATGCTTCATCACCTCCAGAATGTATAATTTCAAACCTCAATCTGAATGAAGCATTCCACCATCCTGTCAGTTCAAGACACCCATTCCATTCCTAAGTTTTCTATGTTCATATAACTGGTAAATCTAGTGATGGAGGTTCTAAATGTTATACAGACTTCCAAAAGCAAAACTAGACCAACCTCAATGTTTATAACGTATATATCATTCATTCTACGACAGTAATCAACAGTAAACATGAATTATAACGACACAGAAAATTATAAAATGGCATAAGAAATCATTTCCATAGATGTAGAATAAGCGTGTAAACATCAAACCCCCATATTGTTACGCATACATACACATTCATGATTCAACCCCCAAATTGTCAGACATTACACTGAATCATGAACTACTGGAATAGGCAAAAAAAAAAAAAAAAAAAAAAAAAGCTAATGTAGATCAGCACTACTCATATTAAAGAAGAACTCACTATAAAGTTCTCTACTTACTGTTGCTGCAAAACCGCCATTGGAAATACGCCAAATCCAAACAAGAAAACCTCATGAGAATCCAACGAAAAACATCAAGAAACTGTTGGAGAAAATGAGTTTTAATAAAAGTATTTATGGTCTTGGTGTAGTTTGATCTAATGACCTAAGGGTCTAAGGATACTCACTCATTTTTTGAGTGAATGAAATGAAACCTTTAGTCCCATATTGTGGAAAACTAAAGAGGTGCTTCATTATATAACCATATTATTATGGATATGTTGTAAAACAACGTGGGTGGAACTGTTAGAATTACCTCTAAACATGTTCTAAACATGTAGATTATTCTAGAAACAAAGAATATAAGGTAAGCCTCCATAGGCATAGTTGTTAGCCTCCAAAGGCATAGTTGTTAGCCTCCATAAGCATAGTTCTCTTCTTCTCTTTGTAAGCCTATAAATATGCATTTGTAGTATCATTTGTAATCATCCAAAAATATCAAAAACATTGTATTCTTGTTATCTAAACACTCAATCAATGAATCTCTCTATTTTGGTTCAATCTTGATATGGTATCAGAGCAAGGTTAAGGATCCTTGTATCTAGTATTGAACCATGGGAGATTCTGATACAGAAAAATTCTAAAACCACAAAACCTTCCGACACAATTATTTTTCAATCCGATGGGTCATCGTTCAAGGAGAATTACTTTGGATGAATCAAATTATGATCTGTGGTCTCAAATCATTGAGATGCATATTGCTGAGAAGGATAAGATCTCCTTTATTCAAGATGACGTCTCCGGTTCCATCTAAAAATGATGACAAGTATGATAAATGGTACGCAGAAAATCAAAAGGTCAAGAGATGGCTATTAATGTCTATGTCACTGTAAATAATGAAACGATATATTCGTTTACCTACGCTCGTGAGATCCGGGATCTTGTTTCTAAGGCTTTCTATGATGGAGCAGATGAACTACAAATTTATATCTTAAATCAAAGGGCTTTCTCTGCCAGGCAAAATGGTAGACCACTCCCGATCTATTATGGGGAATTAGTAGAAATCTTCAGTGAGCTAGATCACCGTGATAAGGTGATTATGGAAATTGAAAAAGATGTTGAACTATATCGAAAATCAGTTCAACGTATGAGGGTGCATATTTTTCTTGCTGGTTTAGACAGTGAATTTGAACAAATACGTGGGGAAATTCTAAGGAAGGATCCCATACTTGAATTAGAACCTTGTTATGCTTTGGTACGACGTGAATCTGTCCGGCATACTACAATGAACAAAGGAACTGAAGTCGATACTTCTGCAATGGAAACCCGTCGTCAATACAACATTAAAGATAAGTCCGCCACCTGCACTCATTGTAATAAACGTGGTCATACCAAAGACAACTGCTTTGAGATTGTCGGGTATCCAGATTGGTGGGATAAGCGCGATCCCAAGAAAAAGAACTCCGTTGCAGCAGCACATGTGGTTAGCAATCTAACATCCGCTATGGAAACAACCAATGGTAAGGTTTTTAATGTTTCGCAAGTTGTTCCTAATAACTCATGGATAATTGATTCGGGTTGCACAGACCATATGAATTTTGATTCCAGACAGGTTTCTCATCTTAAAACATCCATACACAACTCCGTTTGCACAGCAGATGGATCTTTGGCTCCAGTAATTGGAGAACAATCATTAAATATTACTGATCCATTGAGTCTAGATTCGGTTTTAGTCGTTCCCTCTCTAAGTTATAATCTATTATCAGTTTCCCAAATTACTAAAGTCTTACATTGTGTTGTTATTTTTTGGCCTAATTCTTGTGTGTTTAAGGACATCCGAACACGGCGAACGATTGGATCTGGGGTTAGAAGAGGAAAGCTCTACTATCTAGATTTGGCGTCAAAAATTTCAGAAAGATTATCTAATGCTTTAGCTGTGAATGGTACTCAGGGGGAGAAGTAGAAATCGCAAATTTGGTTATGGCATAGACGGTTAGGGCATGCTTCTTTTGGCTACTTAAAAAGGCTATTTCCTAGTCTATTTTCAAAGGTTGATGTTTCTAGTTTTCAATGTGAAGAATGTGAACTAGCTAAAAGCCATCGTACTTTGTTTCCATCAATTTTAAATAAAAGTCCTATTCCATTCATGATTATTCATTCTGATGTTTGGGGGCCGTCTAAAGTTAACACTCTTGGAAGCGCACGATGGTTCGTCACCTTTATTGATGATTGCACTAGGATGACATGGGTTTGCTTGATGAAATCAAAAGATGAAGTGAATAATTTATTTCAGAGGTTTCACAAATTAGTCAACACACAATACAATAAAAAGATTCAAGTTCTTCGAAGTGACAACGGAGGCGAATATTTAAGTACTGATTTTCAACATTATTTAAGAGAATGTGGTATTGTTCATCGAACAACTTGTCCTAATACTCCTCAACAGAATGGGGTAGCTGAAAGAAAAAACCGTCACTTGCTTGAAGTTGTGCGTGCTTCATTAATATCAGCTCATATGCCGTTAACTTATTGGGGTGAAGCTCTTACCTCTGCAGCATATGTGATCAATCGCACACCTTCCAAAGACTATCATTTTTCAGACACCATTTCAATCTCTCACTGAGGCAACAGTTTCACCAACAGTTCCAAACTTGCCACCACGCATATTTGGTTGTGTAGCATTTGTGCACTTACACAAGAACCAACGGAGCAAGTTATCTCCCCGAGCTTTAAAATGTGTCTTCGTGGGATATGCTGCAAGTCAGAAAGGGTATAGGTGCTACCATCCTCCAACTAAACGAATGTACATCACATTGGATGTTAAGTTTCACGAACACGTGATGTATTACTCGAAGTCTGAACTTCAGGGGGAGTATGAAAAATAAATTCAGACTATTGACTATGAAGAAGACATAATCGAAGAAGATGTTGTTCTTCATATTCCAAAAGAACAGAAAGTTAGTGGGGAAGAAATTAACACAGATGGTGAAATTGAAGCTATAAATGAAGTTGAAGAAGATAATGCAGATGGATCAGAAGATAATGCAGATGAAGTTGAAGAAGATAATGATACATCACCAACCCCAATCCAACCGTTCACTGAAGATGTTCTTGAACCTGCAAAGAAACAATTGCCAGAACGTCGGAATAGAGGTATCCCTAAAACTATGTATGAACCTGATATTTCATCAAAAGATAAATATCCCATGAGTAATTATGTCTCTAATCACCGTATGATAGAATCAAATAAGTCATTTGTGAATCAATTATCTACTGTAGTTATTCCTAACAGCGTGCAGGAAGCATTATCTGATCCGAAATGGAGGGAAGCTATGATCGATGAGATGAAATCCTTACAAGAAAATAATACTTGGGACATGGTTGAATTTCCAGAAGGAAAGAAAGTCGTGGGATGTCGCTGGGTTTTTACAGTCAAATACAAGGCAAATGGTGAAATTGAACGCTTTAAGGCAAGATTGGTTGCTAAAGGGTATAGCCAGACTTATGGTGTAGATTATAATGAGACATTCGCACCTGTAGCTAAAATGAATACAATGCGAGTCTTGTTGTCTCTTGCTGCAAATTTGGGTTGGCCATTGCAACAGTTTGATGTCAAGAACGCCTTTTTACATGGAGATTTGTCCGAAGAAGTGTATATGCAGCTTCCACCAGGAATGATGGAGTCAGAGTTGCATAACGGAAAAGTTTGTAGGTTAAACAAGTCATTGTATGGTCTGAAAACAATCTCCGAGAGCGTGGTTTGGAAGATTTACCAAGTCTATGAGAGCATTTGGTTATCGCCAGGCAAATTCAGATCATACTTTATTCTTAAAAAGAAATCGAGGTAAGATTACGACTTTAATCATATATGTAGATGACATGATAGTTACGGAGATGATCCGGAAGAAAGAAAGGCTCTCCAAAATTATCTATCAAGTGAATTTCAGATGAAGGATCTTGCTTCTTTAAAATACTTCCTTGGAATTGAAGTATCTCGATCAACAGAAGGAATATTCTTGTCACAAAGAAAATATGCCCTTGATTTGTTGGAGGAAACATGTATGACAAAGATGTCAACTCAGTAGATACACCAAGAGAGCCAGTTTGAAATTATGTTCGGATGGCAACCAAGTACCTGTTGATAAAGGAAGATACCAAAGGCTCGGGGGTAGACTAATGTACTTGGCACATACAAGACCCGATCTTGCATATGCATTGAGTATTGTTAGTCAATTCATGCATAATCCTGGAGAACCACATATGAATTTGGTAATGCGAATCCTAAGATACCTGAAGTCTGCTCCAGGAAAAGGGATCTTGTTTAAGAAAGGTCAAGACTTCAAAAGTATGGAGGCATATACTAATTCTGACTATGGTGGGTCATGTGATGATATGAGGTCTACTTCAGGATATTTTACCTTCGTTGGGGGTAATCTTGTTACATGGAGAAGCAAAAAACAAGGAGTTTTTTCATGATCAAGTGCAGAGGCTGAATGGCAAGGTATGGCGATGGGTATCTGCGAAGTTATGTGGTTAAAACGTCTGCTAACTGAATTGGGGTATCCTCCTAGGAAACCAATTCGTTTGTACTGCGATAACAAAGCGGCGTGTGATATTGCACACAATCCAGTTCATCATGATCGCACAAAACATGTGGATATAGATAGGTTCTTCATTAAAGAGAAGTTGGATAATGGGATCGTGGAGTTACCTAGAATTAGATCGGAAGAACAGGTAGTTGATATTCTAACTAAAGCAGTTCCAAGTAAAATATTTCTGAAGTTTGTTGGCAAGCTAGGCATGAGCGACATATATGCACCAGCTTGAGGGGGAGTGTTAGAATTACCTCTAAACATGTAGATTATTCTAGAAACAAAGAATATAAGGTAAGCCTCCATAGGCATAGTTGTTAGCCTCCAAAGGCATAGTTGTTAGCCTCCATAAGCATAGTTCTCTTCTTCTCTTTGTAAGCCTATAAATAGGCATTTGTAGTATCATTTGTAATCATCCAAGAATATCAAAAACATTGTATTCTTGTTATCTAAACACTCAATCAATGAATCTCTCTATTTTGGTTCAATCTTGATAGGAACGGGTGCAAAATATACATATTTCGACCCATATTTGTGTGCGTAAACCATGTACCAAGTCACATATTTAATAGATTTTATTTTTGCAAGTTTTGTTTTTTCTTTAAGGAATTAATTTTAAAAATATTTTCTTAAGAGTTTTATTTAAGGAAAAATTCTTTTTATGTGTTGTTTTTGAAGAAAACAAATACCTAACTTGATTTACAAGTATCTTCTCCTTTAAATATAACTCGAAAATTTGTTTTCAAATATACTGAAAATTATTATTTCGTTCTGGGGTTTCTCCATACGTTTTACTTCCATCCCCGTTGCTGAGTTCGAAGATAGGGTAACTTGTGTTGTGCTAACTCAAGTTATATCGGGAAGTCTTATCCTGGACACATCTTCGTTGTGAGGGGTTTAGCATTACTCATCTCGAGTATACCCGCAAACTAATGTGTTAAGGACAACTTGTTGAACCTGTGATTTTGCCCTCGTCAAGTTATTTGTGATATAGTAATTTTTCCGTCCAATCTTTTACATCTAACGAGTTGTTTATTGTTGCAAGATCCCAACAATCTTAACACATTAGATCTTGTAACAATGGAGAAGAGCGATCAAAGGCAACGGATTTATGCTCGAGTTTTCTTGCTTAATATCATGGTAGTTTTGAGAACGTCAGCGAAGGAGTACTTGAGGCGATTGGATACGAACACGTCATAGCACATGCAATCATGAGTTCGGGAGCTCAAGGAACTCTGTCTGTAGCTCTGTCTGTAACCTAACTTTTCTAGGAAGCGTTGGATGGTTTGGATATTTCGTGCGGCCCACATTTGATTACGGAAACCAAGTTGTGTTGGCTGGTAGCCAGCCTACACGTCCAGACAAAAGAGGGAGTCCATATAATGGATTTTGGACTTAATTATTTAGAAATCTATTTGCTTACAGGAGTAGGAGGAAGAAATGGGAAGGGACCTATTTGTTGGAAGACTAATAATGCTCCACCGTGGGAAGGAAGTTCGTTCCTTAACCAAACACTTGGTGCGTGGGGCCGGCTGTTTGGATCATGTACGGTGATGTTTATTGACGTTTCTGACTATATAAATAAAGCTGATTATTTAGCGTGTCTTTACACCTCCACGACCATGAGAGATGAAATGAGTCCATGCGAGTAGATTTAGGATCTGCTGGGTCGTATAATCGGATTTAATCATTAGAGAAAATCAATTTGCGGCTATGGATGAATCTGCGTTTCGTTTTACACTAAAGCATGTTGAGGATGCTTAGAACATGGAGATTCACTTCTAATGGCGTGATTTAGAAGTGGACATGAGGGCAGAGTTTACTCGAATCCAAGGGTATGGTGATAACTAGACAGGATACGCGGGAAGAAATTAACTGACGTGATATTTATACACGGCGAGCAGATATGGATCATTAGTGAGACTACTTTGGTTTCACATGGGTAAAGTTTGGGTCTGTTTTCGGCTACGAGAAACATAGGGGTCAATTTAGTTGTCGCTGGTTGGGGGATGATCTTTATATGCAGACTCGGGATATGCTATACTGGTACCGTGATAGTAAGTATATTTTTAAAAGAAAGTATGCGGGGCCTTCACAAGAGGTACTTCTCATAAATCTTAATCTAGCATTATTAAAATTAAGGGTAATTGTTACGTTTATAGAAATATTGATCATATGACAATTAACTACTGAGAACGTATAGACCTTAATAATAAAAAAAAATAAAAAAAATAAAAAAATTATTTTGTTGAATCTAACATAGACAAGTAGAGTGGCATGATGTCTTATGTTATGGTAACCAATGTGAGAGACTGGTGGGTGGACTCTGGAGCCACCAAGCATGTTTTTTGAAACAGAGACCTGTTTACCTTCTATCAGAGGATAGAGGATGTTGAGAAACTCAGTATGAGTAACTCATTTGCGACAGAGGTTGCATAAAATGGAAAGGTCGAGCAGAAGCTCATATATGTAATATTCTCACATTGAATGAATTTTTCATGTCCCGAGCATATGCAAGAATCTTATATCTTGTTTTCTTGAAGATGGTAAAAGATTGAAGATCTTAATTAAATGTGGAAAACTTGTTATAACTAAGGGCAATGATTTTTTAGGCAACAATTATAAAACTTAGGGTCTATAAAAGCTTAAAGGAAAAATGATGAGGTGAACATAGTTGATTATTGTGCTTTCTTTTGTGTGACTGAATGTTTTGCATGGTGGACTTGGAACCATAAACTTATAAGTCAATGTACAAACTGGCTAGCGTAGGCTGTGTACCCAAATTTAGTTTGGATATTGAACACAAAAGTTAAATCCTCGCGGAATCAAAATATGCTATAAAATCTTTTAGCGAAATTCTTCAGAGTAATTCTAAGCCTTTAGAATTAATTCAGTTAGGACTAGTTGAAATGAGTTCCACCCAAACTAAGGTGGTAAAAGATAGTTTATAACTTTCATAGATGATTGTACGAGGTACGATCTTGTATACTTGCTTAGGGATAAGGATGATGCCTTAGAAGCCTTAATATGTATAAACTTGAAGTTGAAAACCAACTAGAAGCCTTGAACTTAACAACTGTATCCTTAAGGAGATGATAATTGCCATGTTTATTAGTTCTAAATTACCTGCGGCCTTGTGGGGGGAGGCAGTCCTCTTAACTAGTATATCCTATATAGAGTACCCTTTTAAGGATCAGATGAAACTCCATATGATTTATGGAAAGGTAGATGGACCTTCTTATGAATGCGTCAAAATGTGGGGGTGTTTGACTAAGATTGTTATTCCTCTTCCTAAAAGAGTTAGATAGAAACCAAAAATGTTGATTGTGTCTTCATATAGGGTATGCTGAGTATACTTCTACATATTGATTTTTGGTTGTGAAATATGATATTTCTGACATTGGGTTGAATATAATTATGAAATCTAGGGATGTTGAATTTTTTGAGAATGTTTGCTGTGAAATCTGATTCTCGAAAGAGAAGTTTAGTTGATCCCCTAGATGTGTCGTCAACTAGTCAGTCATTATCTTTTAGAAGAAGACGAATCAGATATATAACCTAGAAGATCTAGTTAGGTGGCTGAAGGCTACAAACAAAATGAATATGTGTATTTCTTTGACACCTATTCACGTGTGATTAAAAATTACCTCTATTAGAATGTCAGTTTTATGTATGTTGTTAACAACTCAGAGATACATCAGATGTATGTAAAAAGAACATTTTAAATGGTGAATTAGATAAAGAAATTTACATAAACCAACCCGAGGACTTGGTAGTTAAAGGTTGTGAAGACAAAGTTTGTAAGTTGAACGAACTTTGAATGGTTTTCAAATAAGCACTTAAACAGTGACATGAATTTTTTTGATCATGTGATAATGAGTAGTGGATTTAGAATCTGACAAGTAACTTGTTAAGGATGCATGTGTATTGTATGCTTGTATGTTGATGATTTTCTTATACTTGATACAAACATAGATGTGATTAATTCCACTAAAATTGTACGTTTAATGAGAACATTGACTTGAAAGACTTTAGCCCTTTTGATGTAATCTAGGGATGAGGATTAGAAGATAATCAAACACTTATAGTCTTAGTCATTCTCATTGTGTTGAATTTGTGCTTATAAAATACAATCATTCTGATTGTAAGCCTACATGTACTTCATACGATTATTCTTCTAGACTCGAGAAAAATAAGGGTAATGGAGCATCTTAACTTGAATACTCAAGAGTTATAGGATGTCTGATGAATTAATGAACTGTAAGAGTCCATCCATTGCCTATATTGTGAGTAAGTTAAGTAGATATACTTTGTAGTCCAGAGCAAGAGCATTGGGATGAACTTAGTAGAGTATTATGGTACCTAAACTACTCTATTGCATTTTGTTTAACTTATGATATGTATCTTGTTGTCTTTGAGATACTTTGTGATGCAAACTGGATAGTTTACTTAGAGGAGTCTAAGTCTACGAGTGGATATGTTTTCACTCTAGAAGGAGGGTTTATTTTTGGAAGATTTCCAAACATACATATATTGTTCAATTCATTATGGAATCTGAGAATATTGCGTTAGATAAAGCACGAGAGGGGGCCGAGTGCCTAAGATGCTTTTTAGAAGACATTCCTCTCTGGCATAGGCCTGTGCCAGCTATATCTATACCTTGTGTTAGCCAAAATATAATAGTTAAATCTAAAAATAACTAATCTCAATCGGCGTTATTTCCATTGATTGGATAAAGTCCAAGGAGAATATCGCACAACCTTTGACGAAAGGTTTGTACAAAGAGATAGTTAAAAATGCATCGAGGGGGATGGGGCTTAGGCTCAATAATTAAACTTGCCATGAAGGATACTCAACCTTGATGATTGGAGATCCCAAGATCAAGGTTTCGAATGATACAACTAATTTATGGTGGGTAAAGGTAAACACTATCAGAGAATTTCATTCTCTGTCCCTTCGCTATGGTGTTGATGTGATAGTGTGACTGCATGTGAAGGATGACATTAAATTAAGTCTTAATGAGTTCCATAGTTTCAATTTAAGATTGAAGTGGGGTGTAGCAGTAAACACTCTTGATGGAACTCACCTATATGAATGTGGAAGTGGGGCCGCTTCCTATGAGAATTGAGCCAATTCTCTAGAGCATTCTGAGAAACAGGATATGTCCAGGTCCAAATTGGATAAAACGGCACGAACTTAGCAATGCCAGGAGGATATCATGCGTGGTGGTTGTCACGAATTACACCAAATGTTATCAGTTCAAGACTAGGTTCACTGTTTAGCAAGTAGTTCCGGTAACTTCTCACTAAGTAAGGGTTCAAGACCTCATGGACACCTTTGCTTAAATGGTATTTTCCTTACTCTGATTTTTTCGTTTTCCGAGATTTCATTCATGTGGGGGATTGTTGGAGAAAATGAGTTTTAATAAAAGTATTTATGGTCTTGGTGTGGTTTGATCTAATGACCTAAGGGTCTAAGGATACTCACTCATTTTTTGAGTGAATGAAATGGAACCTTTAGTCCCATATTGTGGAAAACTAAAGAGGTGCTTCACTATATAACCATATTATTATGGATATGTTGTAAAACAACGTGGGTGGAACGGGTGCAAAATATACATATTTCGACCCATATTTGTGCGCGTAAACCATGTACCAAGTCACATATTTAATAGAATTTATTTTTGCAAGTTTTGTTTTTTCTTTAAGGAATTAATTCTAAAAATATTTTCTTAAGAGTTTTATTTAAGTAAAAATTCTTTTTATGTGTTTAACTTGTTTTTGAAGAAAACAAATACCTAACTTGATTTACAAGTATCTTCTCCTTTAAATATAACACGAAAATTTGTTTTCAAATATACCGAAAATTCTTCTTTCGTTCTGGGGTTTCTTCATACGTTTTACTTCCATCCCCGTTGCTGAGTTCGAAGAGAGGGTAACTTGTGTTGTAGATACACTTATTTACCTCCCTCACCACGTGTACTAGCATCCCCACGTGGAATCCACGTCACAAAGGTGGGTGACACACAGGATCATCCGTGGGTCTAGATAGTGCGCCATCTGTCAAGATAAGCGATCGAAGATGAAGGAGCATCAAAGGAAGGTATACCCGCGTAGCACCAAAGAACTTCCCTATTACACTTTACCCCCTCACGAGGCAAGATGTGATCAACGGCTAGGTGAATCCCCACTGACAGACGCGATAGGGAAGGACTGACACCGCCTGGTGCGAAGGGCATGTGTCGGTTGGACTGAAGACAAGAACAAAGGCAGGCCAGCGTGATGAGCGTAGGAATAATAGAAGCCGCGGGATGACAGAGAGGTCCGCGAACTATGCACAGAACACAAGAATATAAGGATACTACAGCTCTTTCCCAGTCTTAGGAAGAGAGAGAGACAGAGATTGGTCAGCGCGATGATCTTAGGAAGCATAGAAGCCGCGGGATGACCAAGAGGTTCGCGGACTATGCACAGAACACAAGAAGATAAAATTATAACAGCTCATTTCTAAGGGACCCACGTATAAGAGCTATATATATGACCCTTCCTGTTACATGGAAGGGGGTGGAACAATTGGAGAGAGAGGGGGAACAATTAGAGAGAAAGAAGGGAAGAGTAAGTATGAGAGTTAACCTTCGGGTTCCACGATCACCCAAAGTCTTTCGACTAATCTTGTAATCTTTTACCATCATAGTGAATCACCCTCAGACCTGTGGATGTAGGCCTTAGAGCCGAACCACATAAATCTTTGTCTTATTTACATTTCGTATTGATCTGCCCTAATATTTGTATGCATCTCTTAGATCTGTCGTTATGGATGTTGAGGAGATCATGAAAAACCCGTGGGGTTTAGAATCAATGAATCAACATCTATCACAGCATCTCACAATATATTCGTACTTTAATGCATGCACTTTGTACATGTGAAGATTGGTTGTGGACACGTTGATGCCTACGTGATTTGCGTGTTCACAATTTGGCGCTAGAAACAGGGACTTTTGTCCCTATCAAAAGATTTATCTCTCTGTGATTTTTTAGACATATTTGCGCTTTAAACTCGTTTTTCGCATCATATCTATGTTCTTTGTATTTTCTACTCACAGATCTGGGCCTCTTACGACTTTTAACTGGCAGATCTGTGTTTTGGCTACTTTTTGCATATATTTATGACCAATGTATTTTATACCAACATGTCTGGGCGTTTTATAACCTCTGGACCGACGACTTATGTTTTAACTATTTTTTATACTTATTTTCTACCAGTAGCCTCATAACGACCCTAGGACCCCATTATTTCAATTGAGTCGGTACATCTACCCACGTTTTTTTTTTATATTACCCGCATGATCACTAATTTGAATGCATTCTTTGCCGCTAGGAATCCAACTTGTGGGTACCGTGAACTAATAGCTAACCCGTGAATCTTGCCTCATTTTATCTCCGTGCCATATCTGCAGAGTATTGCAATGGAAAAGAGCAAGGACGTAGGAAAATCGAAGGTACCATCAAAAGAGACGCCTAGGACTATGCCAATAATAACAAGGAGCAAACAGACAGGCGAAAGACTCATAGCCGGGGGCAAAACGCAGAACGGATCGGAAGAAGCATTACTCTCAGAAGCGGGCATCATTGCAATGGAAGCACGAGAAGGCTGCGGCGGCAAAGGCTACGTCATCTACGGCGGTAGCTTCTCAAGTGGTCTGTCTCCAAAGCGATGGCTACGGCCAGACCTAATGAGCCCCAACATGCAAAGCAGAGGCTCGGTGATCCAAGACCCTCCGTACGGGATGCCGCGGTTAATGGACGAAATACACAACTACGAGCAGGATACCACGGGGTGGTAGAACCCATTGTGCAGCTGGTGGAAGAAGTTAATACCGCAGTCCCCGACGGACAAGCCCAACTTCAAGCAGGAACGCTAAGTCAAGAATCAAACCAGTCTGCGCATATATGGGCGGAGCTAGAAGAGCTGAAAAGGAGTCAAAAGACATACGCAGACGCGGTGACCTTGCTAGCCCAAGAAAATCAGCAATTGAGAGAAAAGATCCTCCAAAACGCGGCGCTAGGGAATCAACAAGACGAGGCTAACTCTGCGATGCAGAATGAAGACCGAAGAGCGATCCTCGAAAACACCCCTGCGGCAGGTAACCAAAGAAGAATACCCCGAAGAGGTGCGCGTAGCAACAGGAGGTCTGACCCAGACTATTACCCGGAGACTTCGGACTACTACGACGAAGATGAGGACACGTTGCTACAGCCTACGAAGAAGGCACATTCATCCATGCAAGACGAGCACTATTTGGAGATGGAGAGTCTTCGTGCAGAAATGCTAGCAGAAATCAACCAAATCAAGACCAGGCAAGGAGGCGGAAGGCTAGAGAAGGTTATGAAAGAAGCCAGTACTACACCCCTAGCGCACCAGTTAGCTACGGCTACTATTCCAAATAAATGTCCAGTCCCATCCTTCGAATATTACGACGGGTCCGCGGATCCCGCGGCCCATCTACGATATTACAACAGGGTAATGGCCAGGTGGGACTATGATGAAGCTATACTATGCAGATATTTCCATTCCAGCCTAAAGGGATCCGCGCTATCCTGGTTCGATAACCTCAAGCCAGGATCCATCGATTCGTATGATCAGCTCACCGAAAAGTTCTTGGCCACCTACATGTATAACAAGGTCGTCAATACAGGAATGGACAAACTCTTCTTGCTTGCAATCAAGTACAGGGAATCCATTCGGGAATACACGGATAGGTGGCACAAGATATGTCAAGCCATAGGACAAGTAGATCCCGTAGTAAGTATTAATTGTTACAAATGGGGACTGGACAGGATGAGCCCATTGTTTGTCGAAATCCACGGCATCATCCCCGCCACAGAGGGAGATTTGAGGATAATCATCGAAAAACATGCAAGGTTGGAAGAAATTCAGCGGGAGAACCCAAGAGCGCATGCTCAACGACCTCCACGGACCAATTCCGCGGAACAAGCAAGCGGATCTAAAAGTTACCAAAGAGATTCGAAAGACGACTACAAGAGGTCTGGTAGAAGGTTCGAAGATCAAATCTACACGAAACTCAATACCAGCTACTCACGCATCTTAAAGGAGATCAAGGATCGCGAAAATTTAGACTGGCCTTGGACTAAGGGGAAACAACCACCAGCCTCGAGAAGTCCAGAGAATACTTTGTGATTTCCACCGCTTCAACGGGCACCCAACAGAGAAGTGCAAAAACCTCAAGATAGTGATACAAAAGCTGATAGACGTGGGGATCTCAAGAAATACGTTGAAAAGACGCACCAGAAGACATGGCCAAACGCAAAGAAACAAGTCCAATTACCGAAGGCAACCGCACAAAATAATACTATATCCTGCTCGAGGAGAATAAAGAACCAACCCTAACTGCACAGATAGGAAAAAGACTGAGGAAACAATTTGAGGACTATTGTGAGCTTTACAATTTGGAGGGGAAAGAGGTGGAAGATCATCAAGAATGGATGGACGCACCCCTAACCTTTGAAGCCGAGGACATTGAAGATAACATGGAAGACCACAACGATCCTCTGATCCTCACCTTGACAATTGCAGGATGCAACATAAAGAAAATCCTCATCGATGGGGGGAGTTCCGTAAACGTCCTATTTTACGATACCTTCAAACGTATGGAGCTCAATGACGAGAAACTCTCGGCCTCACACCACACCATCCACGGATTCAATGGTACGGCTACGAAGGCTATCGGAGATATTGTTCTGCAAGTGGATGCCGGCCCCATGAAAGTTGACGCTCGTTTCAGTTTGGTAGACACACCTTCACCTTACAATGCCATTATTGGGCGGAGGTGGATCCACAAGCTTAAGGGGGTCGCAGCTACCTACCATCAATACCTTAGGTTTCCTACCCCCTAGGAGTGATGGAGATTAAGGGTGATCAAGCTTCCGCAAAGGAATGCCAGGCAATGCAGATGCAACTCAACAATGAGGAAGACGAGAAAAGGAGAACTCGTAGGGCTCGAAACAAAGCAATATCAAAGGACAAAGCCATCGATGAATACTTGAAAGAAATCTCAGGGAAAATCTTATCCAAGGGGCACTCCGTAGGAAACACGGAAGTATCAACATCAATTGCTAACTAGGACGCCCCTACGAACAAACAACCCGAGCCTGCCAAATAGCAATTACATAAAGTTCCTCACCTTGGGGAACCAAAACCCACGTTCACATCCTTGGAAGCGGTGAAGGAAGTTAACATCGGGACAGAGGGGAGCCCGAAGAAGATCAAAATAGGAACTCTGATGGATGAAGAACGCGAAGCCTCTCTGGTGAAACTGCTCAAGGAGTACGCGGATGTCTTCGCGTGGAAACTATCTGACATGCCAGGAATAGATCCAAAGATCTTACAACATGAGCTGCGCATTAAACTTGGCACACTCCCGGTAAGACAGAATGTGCGAAAGGTAGCCACGGAGTATCACAAAGCAGTGGAAACGGAATTGCGAAAGCTGTTGGAGGCTGGTTTCATAAGAGAAGTCAAATATCCCACCTGGATATCTAACATGGTGATTGTACCAAAGAAGAATGGCGGGGTCAGAATCTGCATCGACTTCACCAACTTGAACAAAGCATGCCCCAAGGACAGCTACCCACTACCCAGTATCGATCAACTGGTCGACGCGGTAGAGGGATACGAAGAGCTATCATTCATGGACGGGTACGCCGGGTACAATCAACTATTTTTAGCAGAAGAAGACCAGCAACATACATCATTCTACACACCCCACGGCCTCTATTGCTACGTAAGAATGCCCTTCGGACTCCGGAACGCAGGAGCAACATACCAAAGGATGGTCGATGCTGTTTTCAAACCGTGGATTGGTACTACCCTAGAAGTCTACGTTGATGATATGCTCGTAAAAAGCAGATTCAAGAAGAACCATCACCAAGACTTGAGGGACATCTTCGAAGCTATGAGGGAGCACAACATGAAGGTAAACCCGGAGAAATGCACCTTCGGAGTAACATCTGGAAAATTCCTCGGATACCTGGTAACAAAAAGGGGCATTGAGGTAGATCCCGCAAGAATCCGAGCCATAGTAGACATGCCATCCCCAAAGAACCTAAAAGAAGTACAAAAGCTCAATGGATCCATAGCCGCTTTGGGAAGATTCATCTCCAGATCCTCGGATAAGTGAAAGTTCTTTTTCAACATATTGAAGAAGGGAACAAAATTTGAATGGACTACGGAATGCGAAGAAGCTTTCCTAGGCATCAAGCAATACCTAGCGGAGATCCCTATCCTTCAGAAACCAGATCCTGACGAAGTTTTGACGTTGTACATCGCAGCAACCGATGACGCAGTAAGCGCGTATTTGTCAGGACCCATACAAAGGAAGAACATCCAATATACTATGTCAGCAAAACCATGAACTCCGCAGAAAGAAATTACACGAGGATCGAACAACTGATTTTAGCCATCGTATGGTCCACCGTGAAGCTGAGAATGTACTTATTGACGCATGACATACGGATCCCGTGTCGAGCACCCTTAGAAGCCATCCTCAAAGGGGCAGGAAAGGTAGGACGCATAGCAAAATGGAGCACATACCTCGACCAATTCAGCATCCACTATGAGCTTCAACACTCTCAGAAATCCCAAGTACTTGCGGACTTCCTAGCAGACCTACCTCTGGACAACGAAGAAGAAGTGCGCATACAGGGATGGAGAGCCGCGGGTTCCCCAGAAATTGAAAAGCAAAAGGAGCCAAACGATATCCTTGAACCAGTAAACCCACGGCAATGGGAGGTCTTCGTAGAGGGCTCCAAAAATAGAGAAGGCGCTGGATTAGGCATCGTTATCACCACACCCACAGGGGATAGAGTCGTACACGCATTCAGGTTGGAATTCAAAGGCCATACAAATAACATCGTAGAATACGAAGGAGTGGTCCACGCCCTCCGCTTGATAATCGAGATGGGGATACAAGAAGTACGGTTTACCAGCGACTCCCAGCTAATCATACGGCAGATAGGCTACGAATACAACGTGTACGACGAAACACTAATGGCATACATGGCTTTGGTTCAAACGTTGGTTTCCCAAATACCAAAAATTAAGTTCCGACATCTGCGCAGGAAGGAACTCAGGCACGCAGATTCCTTGGCTTATGTTTCGGCCATGCTCAAGAACAAAGATGTCAAAGAAATCAAGGTGACAAGAGTGTACGAGCCATCCATCAAACTCCATGAGATATGCACGAGTAACCAACGCAGGTCCGCAATGGAGAATGTGTCCGAGGAAGAGGATATCGGAGAGCTCATATTCGACGAATTCCAAGACGACGATATAATGCAACAAGCAGATGCGGACGACGATTACAGTCGGGAAGAGGATTGGAGACTCGGAATCCACTCCTTCCTCCAAGAGGGAAGCTACCCCAGGACACAAAACAAGCTAAGAAAATACAATCCAGAGAAGGGATGTATGAGCTAAGAGACGGGACCTTATACAGAAAATAATTCCTAGGGCCACTTCGTCGATGTTTGTCCCGATCCGAAGGACACGGCATCTTGAAAGATATCCATAGAGGAGATGCATGAAATCACAGCGGAATGAGATCGCTTGCAGATAAGGCAAAGACGCATGGTTACTATTGGCCAACAATGATCCAAGACGCGGCTAGAATGGCGAAAAGGTGTGAGGAATGTCAAAGATTTGGCAGGCGAATCCACGCCCCATCCACAAAGTTGAATTCGGTGGACAGTCCGTGACCCTTCGCTAGGTGGGGAATCGACATTGTGGGCCCGCTTGTATCAAGAACCGGGAAAAGAAGATTCCTAATAGTGGCTACGGATTACTTCAGCAAGTGGGTAGAAGCCAAGGCACTTGCGAGAATTCGTGATTCAGACGTCTTCACTTTCATATTTCAAAATATCATTTGCAGGTTCGGAATCCCCGCGGAGATAGTTTCCGACAATGGTCAACAACTACAAGGAAAAAATATCGACTTGCTGTTCGACACCTTCAAAATTCGGAAAAACAAGTCCACTCCTATATACCCTCAGAGCAACGGACAAGCGGAAGCCACAAACAAAACCCTAGCGCTCATCCTCAAAAAACAGTTAGACGAGTACAAAGGGCGATGGTGTGAACAGTTACATAACGTTCTGTGGGAATACAGGACAACTCGAAGATCAGCTACTGGGGAATCTCCATTTCTACTCACATACGGAGCGGAAGCAATAATTCCCACGGAAGTTCTACTACCCACAACAAATACAGAAGCGTGGGAGAAGAACCTCACCACGGACATGATGTTAGAAAAGCTTGATGACCTCGAAGAAAGAAGAGAGACCGCACTACAGAAAATGGAAAACTACCAGCGCAGGATGGCCAGAGAGTATAACAAGAAAGTAAAACTTAGGAATTTTGTAGAGGACCAGTATGTGTTAAGAACAATTCCCCAATACCAGCGAGAAAAGAAGTGGGGAAATTAGCACCAACTTGGGGCGGACCCTACGTGATACACGACGTCGCCGGAAATGGCTCCTACTACCTGCGTAATCTGAAAGGGGAAATACTCAGGCACCCGTGGAATGCCAAATACCTCAAACCATACTATCCATAATCTATCATCTTCGTATGCATTTCAGAAGAAGAAAGTTGACTTACAAGTCCGCATGTTTCTATCTCTGATGGAGGAATAGCACGCCTCAACTTTTCAATCAATACAAATTTTCATCTTCAATTGACACAACTCTACTTATTACCTATACGCATCTCGATGCGCTCAATACCCATAACCAACACCGTATGAGACACATGTATATACCCATAAGCATTTCAATTTACACATGTATATACCTATAAGCACTTCAATTTACTCAGACTACTCAATACCTATCCTTACACAAATAAATCAACGAAACAACCGAATACGAATGTACATTGAAAATCATTCCATATATTAATAAAGTGTCAATGCTATTGTTACCCCGTGGACGTAGGCTCTAGGGCTGAACCACGTAAACTTGTGTGCAGTTACTATCATGGTACTTCAATAAGGTGAATGTTCCGCACAAAGCGCGGAACATACTCACTACGATACACCGGGAACAAACCGGACAACGCATACACATGCCATCTATTGAACTCCCCCATAAGCGTCTATAAGTGTACGACCAGGGGGTGACTTCCTAAGGAACGAGATACCCAAGAAATAATTATAAGCCGCGTTACTCTTGAACGCCGGCTAGATCCCCACCGCTCAGTAATCCTCTGGACCAAGAATTAGCTGAGCGGGGTGACAGGTCGCAAGATGATTCCGAGGACACCAACCTACGGAATTGCATTAACACTACAATTTATCAGACCTTACAAATCAAGATCCATGGATAGCAAAACCAATCCCGTGGACAACGCAACCATTTACGTGGATTTCGGAACTAATCCACGGCACTGTTTAAATACAAAGTTTACGGAATTACTTACTATATTAACAGGGATCTATAAAAATAGACGCGATTTCAACAAAATACAAGTTCAGATTTACACATTGAAGTTTGATCTATTACAGGGCGGTTGATTACGAACCTAGAAATAAAAGTAGCAAAAACGCTAAGAAAATTAAGCAACTGAGATCAATCCCCAACATACTAGTTACGATCAATGGAGAAGGAGCACCATCCGCTGGTTTCTCCTTTAACGACGAAGGAACACTACCACCAGATGAGGGGCCGGAGGAACCTGAAGGGAGACTGGGAACGAGACGCTGAGTATAATTCTTGCTTATTCCATGGGTCTTCTTGAGATCCAGCTCAATCTCACCAAGAGTCCTGTTATTCTCCTCCGCTAACTGCTTACGCGCCACGAAGCCTATAGCTACGCTCTTCATCTCAACTTGAGTTAGGGAAAGGGAAAGATGCTCCGCCTTCTCAGTAGCATGCTTCATCGCTTCCTCTCGAGACGAAGCCAGACCCCGATGATAGCTAACCTGCTCTTCCAATTGAACTATTTTAGCCTGTGCTTCGGCAAATTTGTCATTTGCAGCTTGAAGCTGTCCTTGGAGCTCTGCAGATATTAGAAGAAAGTGAGTAATAACAAATACAACAGGAAGCACACTCGATAACGAAGACATATACCTTCACAGTGGTTAACCGCGGAGTCTCGTGCTTCTGCGGCATAATCATATTCATTCGAAAGCCTATCATAGTCTACCTGCAGGAGACTATGAGCATATTGACTCGCGCTAAGATCATATCGAAGCATTGAGTTTGAGTGATGATATCGGTTAACCTCATCATTCTTCGATTCTAACCCCTTGTTAAGACGATACATAGTCACCTCTAAGTTCCTCTCATACTCGGCCTGACGAGCCACATCAGTTCGAGACGCGGATAAGGCACTACTAAGAGCGCCAGATTCCGCCCTAGCATCATCTCGTTCCTTGGCAAGACGTCGCATATAAACCCGCACATCAGAGGGATGAGAAGAACGTTCTCTCCGCAATTCTTCTTCCATATCATTAAGCCTAACCTCTAGGGCGGAAATCTGGCCACGAGCTTCCTCGAGCCTATCCCGCGTCCATAAGAGAGTCCCGTTGAGCAACTCACGATCGTGATCGTTTCGATTTTGCAAATCTACCCAACTAAATTTTGTCTGATGCCATTCTTCGGCCATAGCGTTATGAACATCCGCGCGAGCATTCCATTTCACTGCTTCGCTCTTAAGTTTCTCAACTAACTCAGCAATACGCCCCTTTGGCGAACTCTCTCACTACGAAGCCACATCAATTCAGGGACTCCGCCCACTGAAGACAATACCGCGGGAGGAGAGAAGAAGGAGACGACTCAGAACATATAGGGAACATCGGAAAAGCAAAGTAGGGGAGTTTCAAACCTGAAAGGGGCGAAGAATTTTGCTCATCAACCTCTAACTTTTCCTTGACTAAAGCTAGCTCGGAACGGAGCGCAGCCTCATCCACGCCCTGTTGTTCCTTGGGCTTAAGAAGATCCCTCAGTTCAGTTATCTCCCTATCTTTAGCAAAGGCCGCAGATTCGACGCTCGAAAGCACTCCTTCACGATGGCGGAGTTTCGCCTCTAGCTTAAGAGACTTGGCCTTGAAGAGCCGGTATAGAGTATGGTTATAATACTCACTCCTCATCACCTACGTATCAAAAAGAAATTAGTTCAAATAACATATCCAAGTAAGAGCAGGGTTACGAAGAATGGGACATACCTCCAATAGTCGCTGCTGAGGATAATTATACTGGTACCCATCAGCAACAGCCATCATACCAGCTACAGTAGAAGGAAGATTCACCACCAAATCAACCCCGCTGGACACAAGATCCTTATCCCACTCTACATCTACAATCTCCGTAGAGATCGACTCCATATGCTGGCGAGTAAAAGAGTCCGAACTCTTTTCACCTTCAATCACAGGGGCAGGATGCGGCACGACGAGCAAAACCCTTCTATCTAAGCCAACCTAAGACAGCATCATCACCATCCGCGATTAAGGATTGCGGGAAATCATCAGAGGGAGAACCCAAGGGATTCACACCAGGTGCGGCACTAGCTTGACCTTGCGTCAAAATACCCCCAACACCGGAGGAGGTGCCACCATAACCCTCCGGATGAACCAAAGGAACCTCAGCACTAGGCACAGCTATCGCGCCACCACCACCGCTACCTTTAAGCACATCCCAGTCATCACTAGGAGAAAGAAGACTAAAATCCAAGACGAGTCCCATAGCCGCGGCCATATCAAAAGACTGATCCCCGGACAGAGTATTACCAAAAGAAAACTCACCACAAGCACCCACGTCCTGACCGCTGCTAGCCACAAAAGCAAATCCCTTGCCCTTGTCCGTGACTGTCTGCTGTTGACCGACCTCCATGACCACAGCCCCAGTAGATTTTGCTCCATCACTAGTCTGATCACCTTCACCACCGAGGACTTGATTACCATCGCCACCTCCAACTCCGCCACCAGCGGCCTCATTAACAATACCACCATCGCCACCTCCAACTCCGCCACCAGCGACCTCATTAACAATACCACCATCACCACCTGTGGCTTGATCACCAACGCCACCATCACCGCCACCAGCAATATCTCCTTCTTGCAAAGGTGGAGAAGTCTCAATCCGCTCCTCTTCGTCGGACACATCCTCTCCAGCGTTCACTGGACTGCTTACATCTTCGAACTGCGTAGAGTGTCCAGTAGGAGAATTTGACGATTGCTTGGGGTTGATCTTTTTCTTTCTAACCACCTGCGGGACATAATAATAAATAACCTTGAGTATCTCCTTTCCTTGGCATAATCCATATTACTTAAGAAAAGGAAGGGGCATATATACGAAGAATACAAACATACCTTAGCAACACTAGCATTCCGCGGAAGAGGGTTTGCGTCGGAGTTACCCTCCTCGTCCGCGTCATCAACATCACGGTTGTAATCAAAATCCATACCTTCGAAACTCATCTGCCAAGGGCAATAATGGGCGTAACGAGAAGGAGAGGTTTCGCGGTAGGAGCTTTCAACACTAGGTTTCCAACCATGTGGCCCAGGAACCCAGCCATAGGCCCACGGACCAACAACCTCAATAACGGTGGAAGACCATTCGTAATCATGATCACGCTTGATCCTCTCATCAGCAGGAATAGGAATACCTTCGGCACCAGGAATCCTTGCCATCTTGGAGTCACTTACTTCGCTCAAGAGGCGAATTTCCCCCTTAACAGGAGTAATATTCCGCAGATTCACAGACCACGGCTTGCGCGTCTTCCTGTTAACATAATCTCCAAAGGATTTGTTAAAGTTTTCAGGAGTATACCACCCTTTCTCCTCTTCTAAGTTGGGATCATAGCAGGTCATCATCGTTTGCCCCTTGCTACGAAGATAGCACTCTCGGAGATGACGAAGGTAATTTCCCGTCAATTTCTGCACCCCACGGTTATGGCTCTTCTTAGCAGTACCGCGGCTAGATAAGACCCGGTAATAGAAATCATCACCAGCTTTATATAAAGGCAACATCAGACCAGCCTCAAAATCGCCCACGGTCGTCAACAGATGAAAAGCATCGTACTGATAATTAACAACCATCTCGTAAGTTATGTCTTTATCAGGGGCATAGAAACTCACTTGGAAGTGCTGAAGACCGTGCTTCACTTTGAAGGCTTCAAGATCTATGTGCCTGAAAGTGAACTTCTTATTACCCATGGGTAGGGGACGAAATGTGACAGCAGAGTCATCTTCATAAGCATCCCCCGCAACATCTTCCGAAGAATCTGCTACCTTCTTCTTAGGAGGAACCACGTCTCCCAAAGACTCCATCTCTGAGGCCTTCCTCTTCGCGGGCTGGTTCTTAGTTGTTCTGCCTGAGCTAGGCACAGATGAAGACGGAGGAAGATTATCCCGCAAAGGAGGCATGGTACGAAGAGGCTGCACATTTAAGAGTTCAGTGCGCGGAGTATGCTGCCTCTTAGAAGACTCATCTCTAGGGCGGCTCGAGGCGTATTTCGACCCCCGGGGCGGATCACCTCTTTGGAACGGAGCCCTCTGGCTAGAAGGCGAGGATAGACGCCTATCCCGAGGGTTACCCTGAGCAGAGGAAGGAGAAGCCCCTTCCCTGATGTGAGAATCTCCCCGAGGAGATCTATGAGGACTCGGCGGAGGAGTTTGATAAGGTACCCGCGGATAATCCGACATATCTGCGAACACAAACACAAACAGGAGGACTAGTCAGTCAAGGAAGATCAAAAACGAGGAAATCTCAAGAACAATGAAGAACACGAAGAAAACCCTAAGTTTCACCAGCCGCCGATTAAATTCTCAATTCATTACCCCACTCAAAAAGGATCAAAACGTAGCCGGTAAAACACCCAGTTCAGCAGGGGCAATCTTCGATTCCATGACATGCATGGGATTAAAACCCATCACGATTCATCACCAGAAAATTAAAAACTCCACAGGAACAAAAATGGCGAACAAACGAGACAAAAACCCTACCTGAACCTCAATAGTTGTACGAAGCAGCAGCGACGGCAGCAACAGCGACGGCAACAACAGAAACGACGGCAACAGTAGCAGAAGCAACGGTAATGGTTGCAGAAGAAGTTAAGAGGGTAAAGAAGAAAATGGGGCAGAGAATAAAACAGAGAATGTGAGTTTAATTCACATTCCATCATTCTCTCCTCTTTTATGTCGCCAGAAGAAACCGCTCACTACCCAAGGGGCAGTCATGACATGCAGGGGAAACGTGCACAATAAATTCAAATAACTCCTTTTTAGGAGAAGTTATGAGGAGGGAGATAAAAACATATCACATGGTTCTTCTACCAACTATAGCTGGCGCCTAGTCACAAGAAGAGGGGCAAATTGTAGATACACTTATTTACCTCCCTCACCACGTGTACTAGCATCCCCACGTGGAAGCCACGTCACAAAGGTGGGTGACACACAGGATCATCCGTGGGTCTAGATAGTGCGCCATTTGTCAAGATAAGCGATCGAAGATGAAGGAGCATCAAAGGAAGGTATACCCGCGTAGCACCAAAGAACTTCCCTATTACACTTTACCCCCTCACGAGGCAAGATGTGATCAACGGCTAGGTGAAGCCCCACTGACAGACGCGACAGGGAAGGACTGACACCGCCTGGCGCGAAGGGCATGTGTCGGTTGGACTGAAGACAAGAACAAAGGCAGGCCAGCGTGATGAGCGTAGGAATAATAGAAGCCGCGGGATGACAGAGAGGTCCGCAGACTATGCACAGAACACAAGAAGATAAGGATACTACAGCTCTTTCCCAGTCTTAGGAAGAGAGAGAGACAGAGATTGGTCAGCGCGATGATCTTAGGAAGCATAGAAGCCGCGGGATGACCAAGAGGTACGCGGACTATGCACAGAACACAAGAAGATAAAATTATAACAACTCCTTTCTAAGGGACCCACGTAGAAGAGCTATATATATGACCCTTCCTGTTACATGGAAGGGGGTGGAACAATTGGAGAGAGAGGGGGAACAATTAGAGAGAAAGAAGGGAAGAGTAAGTATGAGCGTTAACCTTCGGGTTCCACGATCACCCAAAGTCTTTCGACTAATCTTGTAATCTTTTACCATCATAGTGAATCACCCTCAGACCTGTGGATGTAGGCCTTAGAGCCGAACCACATAAATCTTTGTCTTATTTACATTTCGTATTGATCTGCCCTAATATTTGTATGCATCTCTTAGATCTGTCGTTATGGATGTTGAGGAGATCATGAAAAACCCGTGGGGTTTAGAATCAATGAATCAACATCTATCCCAGCATCTCACAATATATTCGTACTTTAATGCATGCACTCTGTACATGCGAAGATTGGTTGTGGACACGTTGATGCCTACGTGATTTGCGTGTTCACATGTGTTGTGCTAACTCAAGTTATATCGGGCAGTCTTATCCTAGACACATCTTCGCTGTGAGGGGTTTAGCATTACTCATCTCCAGTATACCCGCGAACTAATGTGTTAAGGACAACTTGTTGAACCTGTGATTCTGCCCTCGTCAAGTTGTTTGTGATATAGTAATTTTTCCGTCCAATCTTTTACATCTAACGAGTTGTTTATTGTTGCAAGATCCCAACAGAAACCCCCAGAAATTTCAAAACCTCCAAATCTTGATTGCCCTTCCAACTTCAAAAGAAACATAAGCACCAACAACAGCATACTGAACTTGCTCCATACTAAGATACCCAGTACTCCTCCAATTACTCCTCCCAACCCATTGAATCGTTGATCTTTACGAACACCAAGAAAATGCCTTGCAATTCTCCATAGTAGGTCTCGTGCCAAGAAATCATGAACTACTTGAATGAAGAAAAAAAAAACCTGATGTAAATCATTACTGCGGTTGGAAATACGCCAAACCCAAACAAGAATTCCTCATGAAAATCCAACAAAAAATATCAAGAAACCCCTAAAATTTCAGAACCTTCGAAATCTGTATAATGGTACTCGCCCCCAAGAGTTCAGAATCTCCCAAATGTTGACAATCCTTCCAACTCGAAAAGAAACATAAGCATGAACAACAGCATACTGAACTTGATTAGTAGTAAGATACTCAGCACTCCATTTACTGGTCCGAAGCGTTTGATCATGACGAATATCAAGACCAAGAAAACATCTTGCCAAATTCTCCATGCTATGTTCCATTCTACCAATATAAACGTAATGACCCAGATTAAACCATTTCAAAACCGCCAACCCATGCCTATGATAAAGTAATTCTCTATCAGAATGATTCCGAATCCCATCGAAATGAATACTTGGATCAAGAAGGAACAAACGAAGATTCTCAGGAACATAAGGAGTATGAGACAAGTGAATCAGTAAACAATGTGTACCGATGCAAAGCTGTAGCGTATCAGCCTTGTCGACTTATTGTGTTCGGTAAAATTGCACATTGATTCCAACAACGAGTGGAGCTGGATAGTAATTTCTGTAAAGTGTCCCATAAAAGTGAATTCATTGGTGTATGACTGCTGGTGTTGACGTTACTGTTGTTTCTATCCTTGTACCGAAGAAATCAGTGTCTATGCGTCTTCGACCTCGATCTTGATCATAAGATACTTCAGTACTTGAAATTGCCATGTTTTCTTGAAAATCTTGTGTTTCTCTGAGAATGAGATTTTCCCCAAATTTCTTTCTCCCTTCTCTCTTCAGAAGAAATTGTAGTGTGCGGATTGAAATTCTAGATGGTTCTTTTGTAGATTTCTGGCTTTCTGCTTTCTATTCCCGCTAAAATCAAGAAAAGAATGTTTATTGTGTGACTAGTATGACTAGGATGGGTTGTGGTTATATACTGGTTAGAAACTTAATTGTGAGGTTTACAGCAGTTGGATTTTTTTGTTTTTTTGATGAGATTTGAGATGGATCAAACCTGCGATGTTGTCACGTGCTTCAGAGAAAAATTCGATTAGTTAGGCTTAGGCCTTGTTTGGCGTTTCCTTTTTAAAAGCTAATACGTGCAAATAAGATTTTGTATTGTTTAAAGTTTAAACCATTGTTGAAGGTAAAAGGAGGAGAAGAAGGAGAATTGGGAGAGAAAGACAGCATCTTATTGATAAGAGTCATGTAATTACATGGATACAATAATATATATATATACATGGACTGGCAAACCCTGGGTATCTTGTTGGGCTGCACATCTATGGACTGTAGGCCCTACAACACCCCCCTTGTGCAGTCTAATAAAATGTCATATGCAGTGCTTCACATATAGTACTTCGAATGTAGTTCTTAAAATGTCATTCTCTCCTTGATGACTTGTGCCGAAATCAATTGCTTTATTAAAACTTTAACAAGAAAAAACCCAATGGGACAAAACCTTGGTACAACTCTTCACATGTAGTACGTCACGTGTTGTCTCGTAATTTACATGTAGTTCATCATATGCAATGCGATCTTCAAAGACCGACGAGTCTAAGTTGATTGCCTCATTAAAACTTCATCGGGAAAAACCTAGAGGGACAAAACCTGAACTAAAGAAAAAGAGTACAATATTAAGTAAACTTAGAACATAGCTGAATGCGTATACGTTGCCTCATTAAAACCTTGACAAGGAAAACCAAGTGGGATAAAGCCTTAACGAAGGGAAAAGAGTACAACGTGACAGATGCAAGTAAAGGTGATCTGTTGTAAATGATCACTTTGCTTCGTTGAGGTTGACTAGTTGCTTCACAACTCTTAAGGCTGAAAATCCTCGTGGAAAAGACAATAGCCTTAGCTGGGAAATTACATTCCCGGTGTTTGTTGTTGTCTCATTAAAAACCTTGCCGAGTAACAAAACCCTACGGGAAAAAGCAACCTCGGTGAAGGAAAATAGTTCAACACACCATTAGATGCTCCCCCTGATGTAGACAATTTCCATTAATCTAATGCAGTCAAAAGGAGTTTATCACACTTTTCTTTGGTGACTTGAATGTTTATAAGACCATGTTGTTGATTCTGGAAGTTACGTTGCTTAACACACTATCACGTTTCATTTCTTTGATTCGGATATTTTCAGTAATATAAACGTGATCTTCATGTGTTCAACGTTTAACATACTTGATGTTTTTAGTATTGTCTCGCTAAAAACCTTGTCGAGTAACAAAACCCTTTGGGAAAAACTATTCTCGATCGAAGGTAAAAAGAGTACAACACAGCTTCAATTTTGAAGTAAGATATGTCGACATCATATACTTGGATCCTCCCCCTGATGTCGACATCTCCCCCTGATTAATTTCAAAGTTGTTCTAGATAGTTCCTTTAGTCGTGTACTTTTCAAAACTGAATATCGGTGATGGCCTATCTATCATAACTCCCCCTGATTACTTTCGTTGGAGAAAAGATTATTGTTCTTTCATAATCAACAACTTTTGGATTGCACTTTCATTAGCATTCTTTTTTTTAATGTCTTTGCAGGGATAAAACTAACTCATGTCAATGGTTACTTTTGAGTATATGATTACATTCACTATACCATTCCAATGGCGTTGTGTTGGCGCTAGGCTATATCTAGCTAACAAGTTCCCTGAGGATGTAAAATTTAATCGAGTACATTATTATACTAAGTACAACAATGCACCAATTGTACTTAGATATGGGAATTTCATCTCCCAACACATCTTCGTCATCTTCCTTTAGACAAAATGGTCACTTACTTACATTTGAACCTCGACTAATCATAGGAGTGCTATCAGGATGCATGTCTTTGTTAAATTGTCTGAAAACTTTAGACATATGCAAACTGGTGGAATAATGTACCACAAGCTCAGTATTCGGTCGAGTTTTCCCCATATTTTTCATCTCAAATTCGGATTTCAAATAGCTTTAAGGTCTCATATTACATCAAGAGTACCCATCATGTCTGTACTATCGACATAGATAGCTACAATTCCAAATCATGAAGTACAAATAACTTACTTGTTTATCCCCTCCAAATCAAATAGTTACTTAGACGGGTATACCACATCTGCCTGATTGCTTCAATCTATAAGTGAGCGTTCTATCTAACTATTAACGCACTTTGTGGTTTAGAGTCACTTGATTTTTGAAACAAAAGGCTATCAAATACTTTTGTAAATATATTTTATCTCTTGATTCTTTCATAGATATGCAATAACCATATACATATGATGCATTTCAAGTCAATTTGAAATTACCAAGCTAACTAAGTAACGTAACGCTATAACGTTCATTACAAAAGGAAAATTCCAGGGCTTTGTGAGAAACCTCGCGCCAAAAGGCGAGTATTTATACTTTACGACTTCATTATTCTCACTGCGCTTTCTGACAAATAACCATGTATGTCCACAGGCTTTACACTTGGTTGGTTAGCACTTTGTTGATATTTAAACAATAAGAAGAATGGTTCGATCTCATAGTGCTCTATTTCCTTGAGAAACTATATAGAAAAATAATCATTAATATGCTCGCACGATCTTTCCATTGACTCGTGTGTATGTTCCCATAATCCTTTAGGAGTTTATTGTTCTCTGGAATCATTAAACTTCGGAGCATCCTCCAGTATTGATTCATGGTTATAGTCAGAGACAATTAAATTAGATGATTTCATTAATGATACAAAATAGGTTATGCCTTACTCATGTACTTCCTTTCTAAGTGAGCATTGATCGAACCTGGTGGTCTCTCCATCTTCCTTTATGGAGCCATGGTCTCAACCACACTTCTACTAAGTGTAGTTACAACACCTTAGTCTATTGTGTATATCCCTTATTGAGGATTTGTAACCTTATAGGTAGGTTTGCAGCCGGTATGTGTGATCTCATCACTTTAGCGACATCAGTGTACATTCCGAAAATCGATTATTCTTTATCACTTCACATTGGAGTACAAGAATTAACATGAGACACAATGGGAACACACCACGACAATTCTTGTTGTTCCCTTAGAAAATAATTTTTCTTATCTCCCCCTAACGATGAGAAGACTGTCTCATTAAAGTGATAACCCGCAAATCTAGCGGTACGAGATCCCCTGCCAAAGGTTTATAACTGCGGATAATTGTTGGAATTTATTGTCCAACATAGTCACTTAATCATTTTGATAACCCATCATAGTACGATGTGGAGTCGTTAGGGCACATATATAATGCAACCAAAAATGCGTAAGAACACAAAATGTCAGGCTTATATCCAGTTACCAACTGGTACGCAGAAATGATTGACTAATTGTGGGTTCCAAAACGAATAAATTAATATGTGTGTAATATTGCATAACCCCCAAGCATTTATAATAAGGTTGTTATGCATAACCTATCCTTAGACACCATCTGTAACCTTTGATGATAGCCTCTGCGAGACCATGGGGTAAGGATGTTCTATACTGATCCTTTAAAACATGCAATATCCATCAAGTACTTTTGATGTAAATATCTAGCATTGAAAAGGTTGGTGAGTCCTTAAATTGAATAATATGTGCTAGGATTATTTCAAAAACGCATTCTTTCTTGTGATCAATAACTAATTCAACACTTCGAATCATCCACCAGAGCCATAAATCACTTGAATGGTTCGCATTCTGTATGGATATGTTCATAAATATCACCTTGTTTCTTTTGAAAGAATGGTTTGTTTATCATTTTCATTTTAGGATGGTCTCAATCCGTTTTACTGAAGAATGCCTTTGTAAAATGAATTACATGCTTTATCACTTTAAAAGCATAATAGGAGGGCAGATGGTGTTTCTAGTACTTTAGAAAGAGTTGATTATGAGAGATATCGTCACTTTGCATTCTTTCAATCTTTGTACTTCCCATTTTCTTGTTCACTCAAATAAAAGGATGTCCATTTGAGTTCTTTCAAACAGAACATCATATCACAACCAAAGTGTCTTTATGGTTATGTCAAAACCTGAATGAGTCATTTCCTAACATTACATTGTCAGTGACGATATGGATTCAATTATCCAAATATTAGTGATTTACAATTCACTAGACTAATTTGCTCATTATTTTCTCTAAAATATGATTCGTTTCACATTCATTGGAGGTAATTTTTAAATGCATTCCCATTCTCACAGTTAGTTTTCATATAATAACCATTTGCATAAACTTCATAGAAACTTATCAAAGTGTGATTAGCTCTTGGTTCTTACAGAGCTCATGTAACTTTTAATCTTTATACCAATCAGGCAAAAAAGATTGAGCATTTCTTCGCTTGGCTATTATATGTAGTGACCCAATTATCGCATGGTATTATATAAGGAAATAATTCAACAATCTGTTTAATATATTTCCTTAAGATTCCATGTAATAACTAGTGCCATTTTATTACGTAAAAAAAGAAAATTTATTTCATTTACTTTAGAGTGTTACTGTTCATGAAGATGATTTACTTTTCATCATAATGTACGAATGATCCATGTATCTCAGGTACTTCTGAGTATATCTCAAGTTCTTTAGAGTATTTCAATCTCATGGAAATAATATACTATTCAATCCATAAGAGCATACAATGGATATAATTCTTCGCAAAAAAATTCTTTATTTTAGCTAATATAATATCGGTCAAACTATCATGTATACAATAGTTTAGGATCAAATCATGCAAAATATAGAATCTAACTATACGAGTTCGATTGAATAAACTTAAGACAATAAGAAAAATTGGTAAAGTTCTTGTTGCCAATAATGTCTACGTCTAGCTAGGATATGATCTTCTCCAGGAATATAGTGAGTTCATTTTCCTTTAAACTCCCTATATCTCTTATAGTTGACTACTAATATATGATACTTGCATTACAACGCTTGTACTATTCTCACTAAAATGCTTATACCAAGATTTGAAACTCTCATTGATACGAGTCAGAATTATATCTCTGTCTCATTATAGGTAGATACATTTACTTTGTATCATTACTACTGGAGCCAGAATTACATCTCTGACTCATGGAAACTTTTGTGAGTTTCTTCCACACAAAAATGAGGTGAGCTTTTTATTACAACATATGATTGTCGAAGTTGTTGACTCATTATAGTTTAACAAGTGGATTACATCCCACTGAACATTCAAATTTGGGAGAAAAATGAATGTTTCGACAAACTTCCTACAAATCATGACATCGTCTGAAGTCAATATGTTGCCTTAGAAATGTTGAAGGTATGGCTTCCTCTTTAAACGGTGTATCTTCATAAGTTGGAGATTTTTATGACGAAAGTATTGTACATGTGCACACATACATCCACATCATAGACTCTTTAATGGTGCTTAAGTACTTATGAGTCCAAAAAGTTAAATTAGAGTCGAATTGGTTTAGTCAAAGTCCGGTCAATTGTTTGGTCAAGACCCAGTCCATTGGCTTGACAGGGTCGTGGTTAATGAATATAAACATATATGGTCAATTATATATGAAGTATTCTGACCCATTGATAGTAAGTTTAAAACTATTAACATATGAGCCCAAAACATATCTTTTTTTTTTTATTTGGTAAATCCAAAATGTATTAATAAATAGCAATATGTACAAGAAGATTACAAGAAAAAGTAGATCTGCACAAAACCCGGTCCATTTTACCTATACCGGTCCGGAACCTAAAAAACCCGTACTTGTACCGTACGGACCCGTAGTTGACGGTACATGTACCGGTTCTGCAAGTAGAGACCCGGAGTAGGCCTGTACAGGTAATCGGTTCCAGAGGATTCCCGGCATGTACCGGACCAAATACCCCGGTCAATATGAGCCGTTAGATTTTTAGCTTAGGATTAATCGCATCCCTTCATCCTAGGTATTAAGATATCTAAACTAGAGATTCATTCTTCGTTCTTTTTGTTTCTGAGGAGCAACCGACCTCTATATTTTTATGTCTCAATTTGAGTGTTTGCTGCTACTGTGAACTCGAGATGGAGAAGAGATCGACGTGTTCTGGAATTCATACATTGAAATTGATACGTTTTTATGACTTAATTTGTGATTGCTGCTATTGTTGAATTCAAGATGGAGAATATGAGAAGAGATGAAGGGTTCTGGAATTGAGAAATTGAAATTGATACAGTGTGAAATGTTGACAATAATGCTAGTGGAGAAGAAGATCTAAGAAATGAAGTTGATTCACTGAAGATGGCGATGGAATTGATGATTAAAGTTCAGTTCAAAGTTGCAATTGGTTAGAGAGTCGAATACAAGACCAATAAAGAACAAATTGAGAGTCTGAGATGGGTTTTGATGATTGGGTTCACTTGAATTACTAGAAGATGCAGAGTTCCTATTGTTGTGGTTGATGGGTTTAAAGTAGATCGATTAGGGTTTGATATATTAGGAAGTATGAGTTGGTAAGTTGCAGGAGTCGCCGATAACAGATAGGTGAAGATGTATGTACCTGTAACCGAATTGAAACATGGAAGGGATGATTTTGCTTCTTTTGGTTTGATGATAGAAGCCAAAGAAGAATTCATAGACTAGGATTTGATTTGGATTTAATTAACAGAGAAAAGGATGAAGCTGTTGTTGAGAAGAACATGTAAAAACCCGGTCCCGGACTGGAACCGGACCTGTCTTACCGGTACCGGTACATGTACATGTACAGGTACTCAAAATAGAGAACCGGTGAACATGAGGTACAGGTACCGGGTTCTTAGGAAAACCGGACTGAACCGGCTCATGTGCAGCTCTAAGAAAAAGAGGTCAAGAGACCCCAAAAAACTCATAAGCTACTTGAAAAAAGGTCTTTCAGCATAGGTTAAACCCTCTCCATTTCTTAGTAAACAACCTCTTTTAGCCATATTATCTGCATCAAAGTTCGCCTCCCTATAAGTATGCTCAAAAGTAATCGAATCATAACAACTTTGAATCTGAACCCAACGTTGTTTAACCCTAAACATATCGTTAACCCTAAAAATTCAAAAATTCTTCTTTCAACTGTTCTGATCGACAGACAAAAGCACCTTAGTCCGATCATGATGAAATTTGTAAATTTGGTTAATCACAATATTTTACCAAACATAATAAAATTTTAAAGAAATCCAACGGCCAGAAACAAATATATTCATGATGTCGTATGACTGTTCCAATTAACGTTTCTGTGGACACAACTGGAAATATCACGCACTTTGGAGTATTATCCATAGTTGGATCTTTATGAAATTTGTACAATGATTCAAGGAGAACAATATGTAACACATAACAAAATTACAGCATAATCTAATGGTTGGAATTCCAAAAACTTAGGTTTTTATACGCTATTATAAATTAGGGTTTTCCTGAACATACAGAGATTCATTAAAATCTAGTTTTTGAGATTGCATCATATTACGATTTGATTTAAATATTAAAGGAGTATGTAATACCTAATTGGGTTGAACACATTTAAATTTAATGCAAAACTAACGGTGAAATATCTATTTTTTACAATCATTATTCGTGGAACCCTAGAAAATATTATGAAAACGAAATCCTTTTGTGATCAGAACCGTGCTAATATTTTCATGAAGGAATCCATGATTGATCTTGAGCGATAAAAACTAATAGAAAGAAAAAATTGCACAAAGTGGTAGAGTCGTGTTTGAAAACGTGTTTAAGGTAAAAGTAGGAGAAGATGGAGAATTGGGAGAGAAAGGCAAAGCATCTTATTGATAAGAGTCATATGGTTACATGGATACAATAACATATATATACATGGACTGGCAAACCCTTGGTATCTAGTTGGGCTGCACATTTATGGGCCATAGGCCCTACAACATGTATCACATTTTTGTACAAACTTTTGAGCTCTATTTGTATTACTGTTAGTTATAATTCAATTGTAAGGTTTACAACCGACTGATTTCAGATGGATCTATATAATGTAGTGGAATTTAGGGTCCCATTTTTCATTTTTTCTGATTTTTTTTTCCTCTTTTTATTTCTTAATGCCCTTTGAAAGCAAGGATGTACGACTAAAATTGTATTTTTAATTTTTTTGAGAAACAAAAACATTCATTATATTAAATAACCAAATTGTTAAGATTACAAGATGTTTCAGAGACAGAAATGAAAGATATTTCATTACATTGTTCAACTAACATAAATCGCCTAATAACTTTTGGAATTTGTACCTATGTTTGTTGAGAAAAACTAGACAGTCTAGCCTCCTTTGCAAGAAGATCCGCTGAATTGTTACCAGTTCGATGAATGAAATGGAATCCCAGAAAATTCGTAACTTCCGTCATCATCTTTTTTGCCTCCTCTAATAACCTTTCAACCTGCCATGAAATTGAAATTTTCTTTCCATTGAAATAATCTATCACCTTTTTGCAGTCCCCTTCGAGAGGAAAATTTGATAAGGCTCTTTCTCTCGCCTATTTTGCACCTTCGAATACAACTAGTACCTTCGCCTCTTGATATATGTACGAGTTTTTATTTATCTTTTTAATATGTACTAATAATAACTATAATAAAAAAAAAAATCAGAGTATGAGTTCAAAATAATCGTCCTAAAACAATGGTGTCGTCGACAAATTGGAGATCATTAGATTTAATTCTCTCGTTCTCCAACAAGAAACCCGTGATTTTTTTTTTTTACTCGGCATGTGGCTCCAAACCTCTCCGACATTGGTAAATAGGAAAGAAGAAAGAGAATCATCTTGACGAATACCTTTCTCACTCCTAAATAACCCATAAGATGTAGCATCCACAAGAAGTGAAAATTTTGAGTAAGATAAGTAATAATGAATCCAAACACGCCAAACAACTCCAATCTCATTTTATAAAAAACTTCATTTAAGAAATTTCAATTCACATTATCAAAAGCCTTCTCAAAATCTAATTTACACGCTAACCCGGATTTATTTATTTTTTGGCAAAATTTCAAAGGAGATTTATTGAACAAAGGAAAAATAAATGGAAATGAGGGGGGCTAGGCCTAACTGAAAAAGCGTGGGTATAACAACCACACCCAATAATTCGTTCGACAATCTATATGGACTAAACTCCAATATAATTCCAAGAGCACCAACTTAAAAGCGAGCTCAATCAAGAGATATATCAAAGAGGTTTATCTCTATTTCTCAAAACAATCAGAAAATCGAACACATAGAATCCGTGATCCTGATTGATATGAGAAATAACTTGGACGGTACCAAAGACCAATGCCCAAGTGTCAATCAAGTTATATCCAACACACAAGGTTGGATTTATCAACTGATTGATCTATGCACAACCTGTGATATTTCAATCATATAACCAAATATAATGCGGAAAAGAAATAACACAGACACCAGAAATTTTGTTAAAGAGGAAATCGAAAATGCAGAAAAACCATGGTACCTAGTCCAGATTGAACACCACCCTGTATTAAGCCGCTACATACACTAGCCTACTACAAGTTAACTTCAGACTGGAATATATTTGAGCCCTAACCAAGTCACACACCGATTAAGGTACAGCCGCGTTCCTTACGCCTCTAGAACTACGCCGGATTCTGCGTACTTGATTTCCATAGATTATCTCAGCCACAACTATGAGTTGCTACGACCCAAAGTCGAAGACTTATAAACAAATATGTGTCCTACAGATATGTCTATTCTTTATTTGATTTTTTTTCTGTATTTTGATAAATCAAGGTGAACATGAACCAATTGATAATCCAGTTTTATACTCCCGAAGAGCAATCTAGAAATATCAATCAACTCATAATAACCCAACTGATTAACAGAAAAAGTTATTGCGGAATCACAAGAGTCTAAAACATTGAACTATTGTGATTAATTTTTATATTTTACCTATCGGAGATAAATCTCGAGCAAATCTTAGAAAAGATAGTACTCAACACGATAGAAAAAGTAAGATCAGAATATGCAACTACAGAGAAAATAATTGGACCTGGCTTCACGAATCCCAAATGATGTCTTCATGCCGTTAACCTAATATGGTTTTGAAAAAGCCTAGGTTAAAGGATAATCGACTCTAGTTTGCAACTAGGACACAGGAAAGTGTCGGGATTAGGTTTTCCAGTTCTTCCTTATATAGTGTTTCAAATCATGGTTGCTTATAATCAAAGCTAAGATAGATTAGTAACAAAGCATTCAATATTTACCGTTAGATGAAATCCTGATTTAAGATTCAAGCTAAGTCTGCTTAATAATAAAGAAATCAATCTCCACCGTTAGATGGTCTTATCTTGTTACACAAATGAAATATACCTTCATTTAGATATGGCTAACCGTACCTAAATGTGTATATTGAGTTGGCTCAATAACAGTAAACCGAATTTAGCCATATGAACACTTTTTTCTTAACCACATTCATCTAACACCTCTAGATCAAATATGATGATCAATCAACCATGAAACATAATTATATGAATCTAATTGTGTTTTACATAGAGTTGTTCAATTGTTCATTATCTCATAGAAATATATATATATATGAAAAAATTGAAACAAAACCGGATTGATTCGTATTCGTACAAAGTACTTATACAAGAATCAATTCATGAACGTTAACTCATGGTTTGTAAAGATTGCATTCCTTAATTAATAAATGTTTTAGTTCATGAGTATGAGAATCATACTTAACCAACTTTAGAACTTAACTAATGTGTTCGCAATATAGGTATGCAAACAACAGCTCTGGACCTTGGCCTTCTCCAGCCGTTCGCAAACCAGGTACGCGAACAGTCGTCCCAGACCCAACTCAGGTAGAACCATTCGCATACTAGGTACTCAAACAAGGTTCCCGGACCTAAATTATAACAATACAATTCTTTTAGGCATGCATATCGTATTGTATCTAGACATGGTTAATTGTTCTAAACTCCCATTTCAATCATTAAAACATCCTTAGATGACGACAACGGTTGTCTCACACATACCATTAGCTTCTGTTAGAGCACTGCTCGGTCAAACTCGCAAGCGTTGCTATCTCAAGCTTGTTTTTCAAGTTTAGTTGCCAAAACTATAATATTGATTTCTAGTCTACTTGTAGCTTAGTCTTCACGTCGTTCATGGATTGGAGACGAAGAACTACTAAGGGGATCTTGTGGAACTTTATCAACAAAAGGTATGTGGATACTTGAACTTATCTATCACTCAAAAGTCTATCTACTCTATCTACTTTTTGATACAAAAGACGTAGAACTATATAGTCTTCGATTATACACATTTGATATGTCGAGCTGAGTTTAACTTGCTTACATATTTCTCGAAATATGTGTTGGTAAGCTTTCATTTTAGCCAAGTTCATCTTATATTCTTGACGAAAGTCAAAAGATGATCATGTGAAAATCGCCTGGTAACATCTTACATGATTTGTGTAAGACAGTCATTTGATGTACAGTATGGAATATTCCATATTGATCTATCGATCACTTGAAAATTGCTTCGAAGCTAATAGTTTGTGTGAGACAACTATTGTCGTCTTCTAAGAATATTTCAATGATTGGAATGAGAGTGAAAAAGCGGGGATCTAACAACCTCACCCATTATTTCAATTAGAAATCTGTATAGACTAACTTTAATATACTTTTAAGAGAATCAACTAGACAGACAGAATCAATATTAATAAAAAGTATATCAAGGAGTTAATATCTCTATCTATCGATTTGATCTTTACTCAAGCAAATAGAAATATGCGAGTCTTTATCAAATACAAGATAGATATAAACTTGGATGGTACCAAAGACCAATATCCAAGGATCACTCAATTTCCAATCAACAACCAAAGGTTGGATTTCACAATTGATCGATACAACGCACAACCTGTGATATTTCAATTATATAACAAAATATAATGCGGAATAGAAATAACACAGACACCGGAAATTTTGTTAACGAGAAAACCGCAAATGTAAAAAAAAACCCCGGGACCTAGTCCAGATTGAAAACCACGTTGTATTAAGCCGCTACAGACACTAGCCTACTACAAACTAATTGCGGTCTGGGCTGTAGTTGAACCCTAATCAATATCACGCTGATTCAAGGAACAGTTGCGCTCCTTACATCTCTGATCCCAGAAGGATACTACGCACTTGATTTCCTTAGTTGATCTCACCCACGACCAAGAGTTGCTATGACCCAAAGTCGAAGACTTGAATAAACAAATTTGTATCACACGGAAAAGTCTACGATAATAGATAAATTTTTCTCCCACGGATAAACCTACGAGTTTTGTTCCATATTTTGATAAAATCAAGGTGAACAAGAACTAATTGATAAACCAGACTTATATTCCCGAAAAACAACTCAGTATTATCAATCACCTCACAATAATCTAAATCGTATGGTAGCGAAACTAGATATTGCGGAATCACAAATGATGAGATGAAGATGTTTGTGATTTCTTTTTATCTTGCCCTATCGGAGATATAATCTCAAGCTAATTATTCAATTGAACTCATACGATAGAAAGTGGCAAGATCAGAATGCTCAACTACAAGAGAAGTAGTTTCGTCTGGATTCACAATCCCAATGAAGTCTTTAAGTCGTTAATCGACATGGTCTCGATAAGAAACCTACGATTAAAGGAGAATCGACTCTAGCAAACCAACTAGTATCACACAGGAGGTGTGGGGATTAATATTTACAGATGTTAGATGTCTCCTTTATATAGTTTTCAAATCAGGGTTTGCAATCTAAGTTACCTTGGTAACAAAGCATTCAATATTTACCGTTAGATAAAAAACCTGATTTATCCAAGCTAATATCTTTCAACCGTTAGATCGAATCTTAGCTTGTCATACACACATGAAATGTATTTCATTTAGGTTTGAGTAACCGTACTTAAACGTGTACATTTGGTTGGTTGACCAATGGTTAGCCATATGAGTACTTTCATATCAACCGTATTCATCTTCTCATAACTAGTTCAAATGAGTCATAAGAACTAGTTCAAGAGTTGTTCAATTGCAAGGAAATCTTATGTACTACACAAGACACAATTGAACCAAAATTGGCCTGATTCACTTGAATCAATTCATGAACAATATAGCCACGGTTTGCAAAGATTGCACTCCTTATTGATTTATTGTTTAAGTTCATGAGCTAACCGATTTGAGATATAACCAGCTTGGGTACGCGTACCTTAGCTAACGGAATTGGGTTTGAAAACCCAGCAGAAATTTTCAGTACGAAAACTTCTGTGGGTACGCATACCTAAGGTGACTAGTTTGTAAGTTCGTAAACTCCAAACTACAGCAGAAATTCTCGGTACAAGAACCTATGCCAGTACGCATACGGGTACGCGTACCTAACCTGTCTCCTTCACCAATCCCGCATGCACACATATGCACATACTTGGTTTCCGGTACATGGACTTATACACTAATGTGAGAATACACTATATATATATATGCTTATATCCATAGGTGGTTACGTAATCTCAACTCTACATTTCAATCATTGAAACATTCTTCTATAATGTTAATATTCGTTAGACATAACGAATCGACTATCTTCATCAAAGCCATTTTCGAGATTGAAACGTCATCATGACTTTCGTCACGGATAAAGATGAAAGTGGTTAAAGCGAAATCTTACCAACATATATTTCGAGAAAAATATAAGCGAGTAAGCTCGGCTCGAAATATCAAATATGTATGTATGAAAACTATCATACTATACGACTGTGTCTCAAGAGTAGGAGATAAAGTAGAATTTTGAGTGCTAGATGAGTTCAAGTCTTCACATACCTTTTTAGTCAGATGAATTTCCACCAGTTCCTTAAGTAGTTCTTCGTCTTCGCAAGATAATCATCATGGAGTCTGGATCTCAACTATACTTACTATCCTAAACCGAGACTCCGTCATAAGAAAACTAGAAATCAAGGCATATAGTTTTGATCACTAATATTGGAAAACATGCTTAAGATAGCAACGCATGCGAGTTCGATCGAGCAATGCTCTAACAAAGATCGCAAACACCGGTAAGAACCCATCGAAAGTTATCCTCTAAATTGCGACACAAGATACTCATTGTATAAATCCCTTATATAAAATCATATATTTCAATCATATGCGACTTCCATATCAATAAAACACCACCAGATATTCCACATGAATTTAGACATATTCACCTACAAGGATTTGCACCCCTACATTAGCGCACAATAAGGTTGTACAACTGCTAAGCTTTTTTTTTTTAATAATAAGAATGGTAGGTTTCCAAAGTCTGGCAAGCTTCTTGAGTTTCAGACACTAAAGACCCAAGCAAACACCACAAAACTATAAATACAATTCAATTCCCACCCTCTATTCTCACCTTGAATAATTCATCTTTAAAAGAAATTGTATGATAAAAAAGAGACTTAATCACAAGACGAGAAACACTAATTTCGGTTCTTGTAAAAATCACAATTGAGTTACCTCCATTATCCTTTATGCTTTCAAGGTTTTTGCTAGTCCGCTAACCATGAATGCATCATCCTCTTGATCTTTGCTATATTTTCCTACACTACCACTAGTTGAGTGTAAATCTTCATCAGTTTCAACACCAGAAAATTATTTCAGAGATGGTATTATTTGAGAAATATCTTTACAACAACTTTTCTTTGATTTCGATGTGCCTTTAATTGCCTCATCATGTCCCTTAATTTTAAGAGAGACATAGTTGACTGAACTAGAAATGTTTGAAAATGACTTACAACTATCTACGATTTTTTGATTTAATAATTTCTTTCTGAGACATCTAGGAGAATATTTTGAAAAATTTGCATTAGATTGACTAGAGTCCTCAAGCACAAATCCAAGAGAAAATACTAATTAGGAAAAAAACCTTGGACAGGATCTGGCATTACAAAGTTACATTTTTTGGTAAAGGCTTCCAAATACGCCTGAGATTTTCTTATTTTATTTAGAAAAATCAACCATCTCTTTCTCTATAAATATATATTGCTTGAACTCTATTTATATACATAAGAAACAATTAAAATTCATAAGTGTGTATTGATATTTCCAGTAAAGAAAAAGTATATTGAGTGATCTAAGAAGCAGTGCATAGGATTTTACAAAATGTTAACAACTAATCTGTCCTTCAACTTCGGACTTGAGAACTATCCTGCGAACTTTCGCAACTTCACTTTGCGAACTTCTTTTGCTTTCCTCGTGATTTCCTTTGATCGCAAAATGTTCTTTGCTCGAAAGATGTATTTTCTCTCCACAATTTCGTAAGTTATCATTTGTTGTGATATTCCGCGCGAGAGAATCAAAGGAATCAAAGAATAAATGAAGAATAAATTGAAAGATACTATACTGAACAAGCGCGCCTGGCTTGCGAGAGAGAAATATTAAGAGAAGAAGTAGAAGAGCAAGAATTTCGAGAGGCAGTACGACAAAATAACCATGAAAATTGAGAAAGAAAACGTACACAAAATCGCTATAATAATAATATTCAAGAGGAGTATGATAGGATACAAAGAAGAATAGAGATACAGCGAAGAGAAATGAGGAGAAATGAAGAAATTCGCAGAGAAGAAGATAGGCAACTGCGATTTCAAGAGGATGGTGAAAGAGAAAATCGCAGAGAAAGACATGATGATGATGAAGAAGGAGATATGCAAAATCTCGCAAGACAAGAACGCGGAAGAAGGGAAGCCGCATTAAAAAGGCCAATGGAACAAAACTAAGATGGGAATGAGAAAATTTTGAGAGAATTAGCAGAAATGAGAGGAATGATAAGCAATAGAAGAGAAGGAGGTAGAAGGCAACTTGATGAAGCTATTGAAGAAGCTACGAGGACTCCATTTACTCAAGAAGTACAATTAAGAGGAATACCCCCAAAATGCAATTTACCAGCATTAACCAGCATTTTTGATGGGACTACTTGTGCTGTTCAACACGTCAAAGCTTATGTTAGATGTATGCTACAGTGGGAGAATCATGATGCTGTGTTATGCAAGTATTTTTCATCTAGCTTAACTGGCGAGGCGTTGAAATGGTTTGAGGGATTACCAAAAAATACTATAACTTCTTTTGATAATTTACAAGCTACATTCTTAGGAGCGTACATCAGCAAAAATTCATCGCGGCCGGGTATTGAAGATGTGTTTGGGCTAAAACAAAGAATTGGTGAGAGTCTGAAGCACTTAACTATAAGATGGAAATCAATGTGCAGCGAAATGGCTGGAAGAGTGGATGAAAGATATCTGATCCTATCCTTCATTAATGCAATGTTCGCGACTAATTTACTGTACATTCAGATTTTCAGAATCAAAAATACAATCACCATGACAGAATTGCGAGAACTGCAGGAAGAATACATTGCTTTGGAGGAGAAACAAAATGAGATGGAATCATACCCAATTGTGAACACCAGCTCGCTGGCGGCAAGTGGAAGTTTGATCCCTAAAATGATAAATAATGTAGCGAGAACCTCTCAATCACAACAAGAAAGTAGTCATTGATAATCAACAAAAATTATTAGCGATGGGCAGTCGAGATCAGGAAGAATATGAAAGGGAGAAGAATTATTATAATCGCGGTGGTAATAATAAGATTTAAAGACTCGATCAACCTCAAGAAACTTATGGTGGACAAAGGCAGAATAATTTTAAAGGACAAGGTAATCAGAGGATAATCTGGGAAGAAATTAAGATGCCCGCTCTCAATACTAGCATAGAAAATATTTGGGAAGCTATCATTTTAATGGAAAATATACCCTCTCCGTGGAACATGGGAAAAGAACCCCATCCAAACAATCGAAGTCAAGAATTCTGTCCTTATCATCATTTTCATGGTCACACAGTAAACGATTGTAGGAATGTGAAGAGAATAATCTTGAGGATGATTGATCAGGGAAAGTTAAATCATTTTCTAGTAGGACATCCACAATCTCAGCAATTACTGCCATCACCAGAAACTCGCAGAGTGAATGCTGTAAAAGGAGCGGAAACATTCATAATAGAAGTTGGAGCCAAAGCAAAGAATTTTTTTTGTAATTCTATTGTACATTCACATAGAACTATAGAGGATTTCCATGACAATATTTTAAGCAGGGTCTTCGCGAGAGACACAGATGGAAGAGAGATATTGAATATCGCGAGATCCTCGCCATTAGAGGAGTGGAAGAAGCAAACTCTATCTTTCACTGCGCAAGATGTACCTGAGGTTGGCGAGCAACACGATAATCCACTGATCGTACGATTAGAGATTAATCCAAAACAAGTGCAAGAAGAAGATGAAGAGAATGATAGTAAAGTTGAAGATTCTTGGGCCATCAACAGAGTCTTAATAGATACAGGGAGTTATGTTGATATCTTATTTTATCATACCTTTAAAACCATGGGAGGAAAATACGAAGATCTAATTCCATCAACATACAATATCTATGGTTTTAATGGCACAGCTAACAAACCAAAGGGGGAAATTGAAATGCAGATATCGTTAAAAGGAATATCTTCAAAAATCTTATTCTGCGTTGTGGACATCGAATCACCTTACAATGCCTTGATTGGACGACCTTGGTTACACAGAATATTGGGTGTAGCATATACTTATCACCAGTGTATCAAATTTCCTCATCCAAAAGGTGTTGGAGTTATTAAAGGAGACTGGGGAGAAAGCAAGAAATGTTATGAAATCGATATGAAGTCTTGCGAAGAAAGAGCTGAAAAGAATATCAATTGGAAGTGCAAAATCAAGCAATGATAGAAATGTGAAAGGTTAATGATTGATGCGATAGAACGGAAAGAGGATATAAAAGCTAATTGCGAACGTCTCGCAAAAAAGGAAACAATAGCAAAACGCAGCAGAAAAGAAGAATCAGAAAATAGTAAGTAAAGAGGTAAAATGATGAACCTTAGAGAACTCTACGAATAATTTGTTTGAAAAATATGTAATTGAACAAAATATTCTAATTGAAAAAATCGCAAAAACTTTACCAAAATGATCAAAGTTATGAAATCCTATCAGAGTTACAATACTCGCGAGAAACGCGAATAAAATTTCGCAGAGATTAAAAGAATGGGACGAACCTTTATGGCTTGCACCCTAGTTCGCGAATAAAATTTTGTAAGAGGAAAATGTAAGACCTAATAGCGCATCATATGAGGGGGTATCTCTTGACATGACTCAGCGATAAGGTTATACCGCTGCTGGAACCTGAGTCATGCAGACGATGGGGTTAAAGAAAACCTATCCGGGAGAGAGATCTTGGATTTCCAACTATATATGGTTATACCCTGGTTGGACGACTGAGAATCTCTTCCAAGAAGTGCAAAGTATGACCAAGGCGCCGAGGTACACGGTTGAGCCAAGGGTGCCCGGAACGTACGAAACTCTCTTTCCATCCTTGGTAAGTCTTCACTACAATGCACTTGGCCTAAAGAAAACCCCACTTAGGGTGCAGTCTTGTAACTATAAGCCATATAGGCATAAAGGACAAGAGGCTGTGAAAACAGCTGGTTGTTGGTAAATCTGGATGGGAGGAGCTAGTCTTGTATGGCCGATGTGCCCTCCTTTAAGGGGCAACCATGGGGAAGATAAGGGCAGCACCCTCCATTAGGGAGCTGATAAGTGTCTTAAGACGGCAATGTCATGGGGATTTATGATCGCAAGAAAATTTATGCCTGTCATATTGTCGCGTGACGTAAATGATGTAGAGGCAACAAGCCACGAGAAAAATGTTAAGATGAGATCAATGGGTTTTTACATGAAAGTGTATCGCAAGACGATAATGTCACGAGGCTTTGATCTTGTGAGAGAACTTAGACTTGTCATATTATCGCAATATAATCAAAGAAGAAAGTTAAGGCAAGATCAATGGGTCAATACATGCAAATGTAATGACGTCCTGCGATTTTGTCGCAGAAAGAAGAAGCGTGGAAAAATAAGACCTTTAATTAGGAAGGCACAATAAGACCACAAGATTACTGCGATAATACTCGCAGATGTTATAAGAATTGCGATTTCACGTAACTATTATTTGACGGTAAGATCGCCAATATTATGGTAAATTTTGATTTTTATTTAATCTTTAATAAATATTTATATTTCAGATGAAAAATAGAGGCAAGTATGGGAATGCATGATAACGATGAAATTATTATTCATCTATCATATAAAAATTGCATAGATACAAGCACGCAAATAATTAAAAGAATAATAGTTATATTGATTGATTAACTTGCAGAAAAAGAACTGTTTTCTGATTCTTACAGGTAAAAACAAAAGAGGCAACAAAAATTTACAAATTAACGGCAATATTACAGAACAAGGAGAAAGAAAAAGAAGAACTAGTTAGATCCATCGCGATCCTCCTTATAAGACTTCTCTTCATCGCCAGATTCTTCCCCTTTATCATTATCATCATTATTTTCTTCTCCACCAGACTTTTCACCTTCGTCATCACTATCATTTTCATCCTCATCAGAATTTTCAGCCTCACTATCAGAGATGTCAAGACTTGAAATTACTGCGGGTACTTCTTTCGAAAGATCAGGGTATACAGAAGGAGAAATTCCATGGTCATCGCAGACCAATTTAACAGAATCATTGCGAACGACAATGAGTGATCTATTGAAGTTCGTGGTGGTGATGACAAACTGCTTCTTCAGTTGTGAATATTTGTAATTGCGAGCAGCAAGAGTGTTCGTGAGCTGATCCTTCTCTTGTTCAAGCTCCTTGATTCTTTCAAGATAACCTTTTTCATCTTCTACAAGAATATAACAACAAGTTAGAAATTTTATAAAAGAGAATAATGAAAACAAGAAATTAGCGAGAAGAAGAGTAGCCAATAACCTTCTCTGTTAGAAATCATATCTCTAATTAGAGCCGCCTGTTCGACTTGAAGGCTAACATTTACACCTAAATCATTTCTGGTATTGTCAAGAACCTTCGCAGCCCAGGCAAACTCATCATCGCAGACGAGATCAAATTTGAGTCTCCCTCGCAAGAAGATCTTCATTCTCGTGGATAAGTCTATCTCTAACCATTTGAACTTCAAGAAGAATTTTATGAAAATCTGCTAAGGTTTTAGATCCCTTTTTTATGGCGAGATCCTTCTCGTCAATAAGATCGCTATTCTTCTGCCTTAATTTATCTATTTTTTTCTTTGAATCAAAATAAAGGCGCCTATATTTGTCAGTCAAGCCTAAATTGAATCTGTGTTCAAGTTTTAAGAGATTAAACTTGGATCTAAGTTCATCTATGGAGAGGGAGTTAATCTTATCATCTGAGAAGTTACTCAAGTAATTATTAAGACTAGCGAGAAGAGTATGATCATCTACAGGTTCAGGGAAAGTTTGAAAGATTATAGCCTCGTCAGTAATACCATAAATATCTACAAGTTAAAAGTGATTGCTTGAATAAGCTGCGATAAAATAAATGGAATTAAGAGAGATGGGAAATCAGTCATACCATAGAGTTGTTGGTTAGCTCTATCAAGATTAATGATCTTTTTCTTATTAACAGAAGCTTCTGTCTCCAATTGTTTATTCTTCTTGCGAAGCTCTATATTTTCAGACTCTAGTCTTTCCTTATGTTGGCGAACTTTAGCTGCTTTTTCTTCAGCGTTGACGCATATTTTATCTAAGTCAGAAGCAACAGCAAAAGAAGCTCTTCCAACCTGCGAGTAAAAGAAATAAATTAAAATCTAGCGATAGAGAAAATATGAACAAATTGAAGAAATGAAAACATACCAAGGCACCAAGAGAATTCAAGAGACTGGGAGTCAGCGATCTTGAGATTCCTTGGAGAAAATCATTATCCACTAAAATAGGAGCATCGAAAACTTGAGCAAGGTCTTGGGATATCTTTTCAATCATTTCATCCTCGATATTAGAAGTCATGCTGTGGGAGATATCACTAAAAATCCTAGATAGATGAGTCATTGAAGAATCAGAAGAAGAGGAATTTCTTATTGAAGGAAAACCGCCAACATTAAACTCTTCGTCAATATCCTTATCAAGAACAACACTGGGATTCTCTGGAATTGTCCGAGGAGTTGAAGAAGAAGAAGGTTGAGTTTTTAATTTCTTTAGCGGAGGATCGCTAGATTCATCATTGCGAGGGGCAGAAGACCTTCCCCTAGAAGAAGTAGTCAGCTTCTCCTTTATAGATTTCCCAGATGGTTCCTGTGGAGATTTCTCCTTGATTTTTGGAGGAGGCAGTGGTTCTAATTCTTCGATTTCCTGCGAGCACAGATGAAGATAAGAAATAGGGGCAACAATATATTGTTAAAATTTATGAAGAAATATTTCTTACTTTATCTGTAAAAGATCTCAGAGCCAAGAGAATGTTGGGTTTCCTAAGAGTTTGATAGCTGAGTTTCATTCTATCAATATAAGAAAAATCAGAAAAGTTGGTGAGAATATAAAAATAATAATAAATAATAATAACGTGAAAAGTTGAGAGAATATACTTATTTAGATCTTTCAGGCCAGTTGAAGACCCAGGGTTGAAATTCTGCGAAATTCGTGGGAAGTTCGCGAGAACCAGATATATAAAGACCTTCAAGACTTAATGGGAAGATGAACCACTTATCGTCGCTAGAATGACGAGGACCTTGGTTAGTAGATGTATGAAAGTCAATATCCATCATAAGAGCATTGTCACCTGTTACCTTCTCTTTCTTCAAACGAACACCCCAACATGTACTATCCCTCTTCATAGGGACAATTCTATAGTTTACAAAAAAGTTGTCCACAGTATAATCGCAAGAAACAATGGGGACATCTTTGAACAAAGGATTTTTGGAGCCTCGGGGTAGCGAGTTCCTTTACCAGCGCCACGAGAAGCATATTCAAGTAGTAATCTGATGCAATCCCCACCCAATTGGTATATTTCTCGTGAGAATCTCTCGTCAGAAATTATTTGATAAAATAGCGGAAGCTCAGGATCGTAAAGAGGGATGGGAAGACCAGCTTCAAGTTATCCTAGCGATACTATGATTTTCTCGTGAGAACATTGGTCGTCAGTAAATAGTTTAAGGGAAAGTTCTGATTTGGAATCTTGATCCGGAATCAGAGATAAGTTAAAACCTTTAAGTCTGAGTTTCTCGCGCATTCTATTGAAGGCCTTCAAATTTTTAGCACCAACAGCAACCATTTTGAGTATGGGAATGAAGGAAAAAGTTGAAAAGAAGAAATAAATCACAAATGGTTATAGAAGCGCAATTTGCGGAAGAACAAAAAAATTGCAGAGAGAATATGGAGAGAAGGAAGAAGAAAGTAAAAGAGAAAAGAAGAGGAATGAGAAGAGTATTTATAGAAGAAGAAATTTCTCGAAAAGGATGAAGGAAATTAATGCAAAGAAAAGACGTGGGTGGTCAGATCGCAGCGGTTACAGAAGACGTGTCAAAAATTTATTGGAAGAAAGAAACTCGTGAAAACAGCTGGCGAAGGACGTAGAAACGTGTCAGAATGGGATAGCAGAAAAGATAAGCGATTATGGCATTCTTAATTCTCATGATCTTCTCTTCTTCGCAGAAAAGACATGAGAAGAGGCAAGATGTAGTACCAGAATATCGCTACAATACTATTCCTGCGATATTAACAACATTTCTGAGAGCGTCACTGACGATTCTTCAACAACATTTCACGAGCGTTGCAGAACAATTAAAAGAAACTGACGATGGAAGAAGTAAAAGAAGAATGTGTTGATCCTGCGATAGCCATCATTCTTACGATAGGGAATATTATAGCGATCGCGATGAGATCGCAGAACAAATCCGAAATAGGAGGAAAACTTAGCTTTCATCCATTATGTAAATCCCTATATAAAGGGCACGATAGATCCAGAAAAGGATGATGCATTTTTGAGAGTTGAGAGAATTTTGAGGAGAAAGAAACTCCAGAAAGAAAGTTGTACTTCTGAGTTTTAATATCTCTTGTAAATCTTCCTGAAATTGAATTAATAAAAGTGTTGTTGTTTATTCACAATTATGACTTAGTTTTCATAGATTCTTGAAAAGGGTGTAGTGTAGGAAATCCTGCAACTACACCTGTGCCAATGACAAACCGTGCCAGCCACACCTACCTCGCCAAGGCATGCCAACCATGCTAACGCACCTTTTCATGGCCCCATGCCAACCTAGTCGTGCCACCATGCTGGCATTCCCTATGAGGCTACCAAAACGAAGTCGTGCGAAAAACAACGGCCGCCCTTCAATCACATGAGCAAATCTTAGCCGTCCAAGGTTACTAGACAACACATGGTAACCTTTGACCAAAAACCCTAGCTTGGTCACGATCCAAGCTTGTCCACGCCAAACCCTTGGCCCCACCATGCCAAGCCAAACCGCACCTTGCCTTGACCCTACCTGTGCAAGCCACACCCTGCGCCCATGGCATGCCAAGCCCTTGGCCCCATCATGCCAAGCCAAATCGTACACGCCAAACCCTTGGCCCCACCATGCCAAGCCAAACCGCACCTTGCCTTGGCCCTAGCCGTTCTAGCCGCACCATGAGCCTTTGGCACCACCTTTCCAAGCCAAACCGTCCACGCCAAACCCTTGGACCCACCATGCCAAGCCAAACCGCACCTTGCCTTGGCCCTAGCCGTGCTAGCCGCACCATGCGCCCATGGCATGCCAATCCCTTGTCCCCATCATGCCAAGCCAAACCGTCCATACCAAGCCATTGGGCCCCACCGTGCTATGCCAAACGCACCTTGCCATGGACCCATTCCAACCTAGCCACGCCACCATGCTGACCTTCCCTATGCGGCTACCAAAACAAAGGCGTGCGACAATCAACAGTCGTCCTTCAATCTCAGGAGCAAATCCAAGACGTCCAAGGTTACCAGACAACGCATGGTAGCCTTTGACTCGAAACCCTAGTTTGGCCATGCCAAATCGCGCCAAGGCATGCCAACCTAGCCGCGCAACCATGCTGGCCTTCCTTATGTGGCTACCAAAACAAAGGCATGCGACAATCAACGATCACCCTTCAATCTCATAAGCAAATCCTAGCCGTCCAAGGTTACCAGACAACGCATGGTAAACTTTGACCCTAAACCCTAGTTTGGCCACGCCAAGGCATGCCAACCTATCCGCGCCACCATGCTGGCCTTTCCTATGCGGCTACCAAAATGAAGGCGTGCGACAATTAACGGCCGCCCTTCAATCTCAGGAGAAAATCCTAGCCGTCCAAGGTTACCAGAAAACGCATGGTAACCTTTGACCGCCAAACCGCGCCAAGGAATGCCATTCCAATGGCATGCCAACCTAGCCGTGCCACCATGCTGTCCTTCCATATACGGATACCAAAGCGAAGGCGTGCGACAATCAACGGTCGCCCTTCAATCCCAGGAGCAAATCCTAGTCGTCCAAGGTTACCAGAAAACGCATGGTAACCTTTTACCTAAAACTCTAATTTGGCCGCGCCAAACCAAGACGTGCCATGCCAACGGCATGCCAACCTTGCCTCTCCACCATGCTGGCCTTCCCTATACGGCCACCAAAACGAAAGCGTGCGACGATCAATGGTTACCTTTTCTCTTAAGATGCAAAATATCGACCGTCGAAGGTCACCAAGCCAGCAAGTCTCCCAAGATCGACCTTCCAGCCAACAACAATATGTTACATGTTTTCCATAAAACATTCGAGACATCAACACATATCACAAACTGGGGGATCCTGTTTGGGTATTGGTTTGGCGGTTTACATCGTGTGGCGTACACTACGCCCGTCATAAGGAAGTGTCATAAGGATGAGGCGGTTAGTAAATACAGGGAGTTAATGGTGAAACGCTCTTTTTATGGAACATCAATTCCATGCGTTAACAGTTTTATGGAACATCAATTCCATGCGTTAACAGTTACCACCTCCTCCCATTTACTCACCCATTTTTCCATTCCTTAATGAGACCAGCGTACGTTTCACTTCGACTTGTATAAATATGTCTTACCTATTTTCACCGAAAAAAATTTCAGTCAGGAGCATACATCACTCATAAAATGTTTACTAGCTTTCCATCTGTTAACTTCCCACTTTCTGATACAAGTCGTAACACAACTACTCTTCCAGAATCAACTATTTGGTCTCATCACTTTCCTTGTTTCCCTCCCCAAAACCAACCCATTCTCCTTCACTTTGTGATCGAGGCAAGTCTGGAATGGCCATTTCTTGGTTTAGGCCAGACTTGTATAGATTGATCTCTCGAATTTAAAGTACTCCCTTGCAGTACATTATTTAGGGTTTAAATTCATTTCTCACCAACACACCCGAAATTACCGAAATCAGCAGAAATTGTTTTCACCCATAAATAATTGGCGACCACAGTGGGAGGTTGATCTATCGATCCCAATATCAGTTTCAAGAATATGTTTCTCTAACTCAGGAGGATGGTCGGTTTTAGGACTGAATCCGTGTCCTCTAGTTCCACTCAGTCGAACGACAACGTTTCTTTCCCTAACACAACGCCCAACAATGCAACCGATGAAGGAATTCCAAGGCTGACTGACTTGGTACGGGTTCAGGAGATCCACACCAAGAACATGGGTTTGATGAAAGATGCGATTAATGCCATACTGGACTTCCTCATCAACCTGACGACAGAGTTGAACGGTTCACCTACCCGGGAGACTCCAGAACTAGGGACTAACGTTCTGAACGATTACTCTCAAGTCAACAGATTCACTATTAATCAGAGAACCGTAGGCCAGGAAGCAGCCTCACAGGTAGAAAACGTATGTGAACTATTACATCTTTCAAAGGATCAACGGATGGAGAAGTTCACCGCTATCAATCGAATAGCGTTAAGCATGCCCTTGGTTCCTTCACGCTTAGAAAAAGCAAAAATGCCAGATTTATCCATCAACAATATCACATTTACCGATGACGACATGATGGCATAGGAAGGCCATAGCCGTGCCCTACACGTCACCGCACGTATCAAAGATGTGGAATTCAAAAGGGCTCTCATTGATACGGGATAATCCTCCAACGTTGTTACCCTTAGGACGCTCAGGATGACCAAAGTATGACCGAATGAAGTTGTACGACAATCCACTACAATGACCGATTTCGAAGGCAACCAAACCAGTACATATGGGTACGTCAATTTGATACGGGGTAGCTACCTTATGTGTAATACCATATTTTATCATCAAAATCCTAAAAGGTCCCTTAAAAAAGTGCGACCCTCCATCACTAATTATAGCTCGTGGTGTACCGAAACGTGTAAGTATATTATCTTTAAAGAACTCAATCACAACCCTATGGTCATTCATTTTACACGCAACCGCCTCAATCCACTTAGAGACATAGTCTACAGCGACAAGGATGTATAAGTTGCCAAAAGAATTAGGAAACGATCCCATAAAGTCAATACCCCATACATCAAAGACCTCAACAACTAAAATAGGGTTCAAGGGAATCATGTTCCTACGGAAAATGGTTCCTAATTTCTGGCAACGTTCACAAGTAACACAATAAATGTGGGAGTCTTTAAACAACGAAGTCCAATATAATCCATACTGCAATATCTTAACAACAGTCTTCTTAGCACTAAAGTGACCCCCACAAGCATGATCATGACAAAAGTTGAAGACTTGATAAACAAATCCGTCTCACATAGAAAAGCGTATTGAATAGATAAATCTGTCTCCCACAGAAATACCTACGAGTTTTTGTTTCGTCTTTTGATAAATCAAGGTGAACAGGAACCAATTGATATATCAGACTTATATTCCCAAAGAACAGCCTATAAATATCAATCACCTCACAATAATCTTAATTATATGGTAGCGAAACAAGATATTGTGGAACCACAAATGATGAGACGAAGATGTTTGTAACTACTTTTTATCTTTCCTATCGGAGATTAAATCTCGAGCAAATCTTATAGATGATCGTACTCAATCATGATAGAAAATAGCAAGATCAGAATACGCAACTACAGAGAAAATAGTTGGGTATGGCTTCACAATCCCAATGAAGTCTTCAAGTCGTTAACCTACAGGGTTTCGTGAAAAACCTAAGGTCAAATGAGAATCGACTCTAGTCGCAACTAGCATCACACATGAGGAGTAGGGATTAGGTTTCCCAGTTGCTAGAGTTTTCCTTTATATAGTCTTTAAATCAGGGTTTGTAATCAATGTTACCTTGGTAACAAAGCATTCAATATTCACCGTTAGATGAAAACCTGATTAGACTCAAGCTAATATCTTTCAACTGTTAGATCGAACACACAAATGAAAAGTGACTTCATTTGGATATGAATAACCGTACCTAAACGTGTGCACCTTTGTTGGCTCAATAATAATTAACCTAATTTATCCATATGAACACTTTCATATCAACCATATTCATTTTAACCATAACTAATTCAAATGACTCAAATGAAACTAGTTCTAGAGTTGTTCAATTGTTTATATTCTCATAAAAGTATACAAGACACAATTGAAGCAAAATCAATTTGATTCACTCGAATCAAGGTCATGAACATTATATCCACGGTTTGCAAAATATTACATTCTTTAATTTATAGATGTATTAGTTCATGAACAAACGGATTTTAGAATATAATCCACTCAAGTATGCATACGGGTACACATATCTAGGTGGCCGGACTAAGTTTGGGTTCGCCAGTACGCGAACTGGTACATATACCACAAACTCAGTTAAAGTCTCGGAACTTGAACCTCACGCTAGTACGCGTACTAGTATGCATACTGAGTTCCCGGACCTTGAGTAAACCAAACAGTACGCATACGGGTATGCATACCATGGTTCTCGTACTTGGATTACACATACGCAAGTACGCATATTGTGCTTATATCCAATTGTTCTAAACTCTTATTTCAACCATTGAAACATTCTCGGAAGACGAAAATAACTGTCTCACATAAACTATTAGCTTCAAAGCAATTTTCAAATGATCAAATGATCAATACGAAACATTCCGAGTCTACACCAAATGACAGTCTCACACAAATCATGTAAGATGTTACCAGGCGATTTTCACATGATTATCTTTTGACTTTCGTCAAGAATATAAGATGAACTTGGTTAAAGCGAAAGCTTACCAACATATATTTCGAGAAATATGTAAGCGAGTTAAACTCAGCTCGAAATATCAAATGTGTATAATTGAAGTCTATATAGGTATACAAATTTTGTCTTAAAGCTTTTGTTCAAGTCTCCACAAACCTTTTGTTCAAGTCTCCACAAACCTTTTGTTGATGAAGTTCCACTAGCTCCCCTTAGTAGTTCTCCGTCTTCAATCGATGAACGTCGTGAAGTGTAATGCTCAACTACACTTTCTTTCCTAATATGAGAGTTAGCTATAAGTAGACTATAAATCAAGACTTATAGTTTTGGAAACTAAAATTGACACCAAGCTTGAGATATCAACACTTGCAAGTTTGACCGAGCAGTGCTCTAACAAAAAATATTGCATATGCTCATACTCCTATCAAAACGACAAAGTTGGTGGTGTACTTGGTACGCTCTCCTTTTCATAAGTGATGGTAATTATATAAACCTATTATTGGGTATGCAAACGAGGGAAATTGAGGCTGAAGAATGATAAAAAAAAAAAAAAATCAAAGATCCTAAATATGGACAGGGGGACCTATTGTGTACAAAAGTCAAAAATACCCTTACTCCATAATAAACCCAAATCTAGTTATTCATAAAAAAAAGTAAATCTAGTTTTTTATTGTTTTCTTTCCTTCATAAATCATAATTGTAAGCTTTCTTTGCATGCATGGTATCTTGATGATGATATTATTATCGTTGATACGTTAGAGGTTGCCAAAGCCTTGAGAATATTAGAATCTGAGGGGCCGAGTAGGGGTTTACATCTCAATATTAAGAAAATGAAATATTTTGGCCTTCAGTTGATCCTCGAAGCATTAATAAGGTGTATTCCTCCACACACACACCCCCACCCCGATATTGGTAGGCCTAGTAATGGCGTTAAACTTTTAGGTGGACATGTGAGTCTGGATTTGAATTTCATGAGTGACATGGTGCTGAGTAGGGTGAAAAAGACCATTCAGCTTATGGCCTCCATCAAGAACCCTCAAAGTGAGATGTTGTTACTTCATAATTGTGTTGGCGTGTCTAGATTATATTTTGCAATGTGTACCACTAATCCTGCAGCTCTACAATAGGCCACTGATATTTTTTATGACCATTTACTCAAGTATCTGAGACTTTTAATCACAAGAGACAGAGATGGTTTTGGGCCTTTAAAACAGATATTGGATACCTTGCCTTTCAAAGATGGTGGTCTTGGTATATACACTATGCCAGACACTCATACTTATTGCTACCTTGCCTCTCAGAGTCAGACCAACTCTGTGTGGAAGGTGATACTTGGTGGCTTATTCTCAACAGATAATGGTTCTACTTATCAGTTGGCTCTTCAGAACTTCATTCGGGTATGTGGTTTGCCTTCCACTTTTTGCGTCGATGATAATGGTTCTGCTTATGGCTCTTCAGAACTTCATTCAGGTATGTGGTTTTCCTTCCACTTTTTGCGTCGATGTCATTGCCCCCCCCCCCCCCCTTATGCACTCATTGGAAATCACTTATTTTGATACAATTAAGAAGCAAATCCATGTCCAATTTTCCCCATCTGCAAGAGACTCCATTTTGTGGCAATGTAACCATATCAAACATGTAAAAGACTACCTCTTGGTTATTCCCATTAGTGGGATAGACCAATTCCTTGGGCCCAGACAGTTCAGAGTCGTAGTTTGCTACCGTCTTGGTATCCCCTTATTTTTTGAAGATGGTTTGTGCTCTTGTTGTAATAGACCTACGGATATTTTTGGTGATCATGCGCTCCATTGTGCTAAATATGTTGGACTCAAGTTTCGCTATGACTTGGTTCGTGACGTAAATGCGGATATTTGTTATAAAGTTAGTGTACCTGCGCGCAAAGAGGTCGCTTTGGGATTTTTGTCAAATAACAACAAGGATTTGCGTCCATCTGGCATCCTCGTTCTAAACTGGAAAAATGGCCAAGATGTGTGTATAGATGTCGCAAGTATCTCACCCTTTATTGGTGATGGAGTTGGATCTTTTATTTCAGGCCAGGCTATTTCGAAAGAAATTTCACGTAAACGTATTAAATACTTGGATGAATGTGTTTCACATGGTTATGGGATGGGTGTTTTAGCTTTCACTACTTTGGGGAGCTCAATGAAGATATTGTATGTTTTTTTTAAGCGTTTGAAGAATTGTTTAGTTATTAATGATGCTAGTAGTGGTTTAGGTAGTTTTATTTTTCATAGATTGGGTGTAGCTATTCAAAAAGGGGTTGGTGCGCAGCTTATTGCTAGGTTTTCAACTAAAGCCTTGTACGAATTCTAATCAGTTTACTTTTAATATTTGAAAAATAAATTAGTAAATGACAGATTAATAAAAAAAAGAAGTAAGAATAGACAAACCCACTATTTTTGTTGTTGCTTTTGATTGGCTAAATAGGTTAGAATAACCAAAGTAGAATTCAATTCCAGTTTCAGGAATTACTTACACATAGGAACATCTAAATTCCCAATTGTTAATAGTCATTACAGTTAGGAGTTTATCTTTTCCTAACCGTAAGTGGTCATCTAAAGATTCATCATTTCTCAGTCGTAGGTTAGTAATTTTTTGTTATTCGCGGCTAAAAAAAACAGATTCCTAGATGTATGATATTTTACTGATAGATTTATAACCGTAAGTGGAGTTGAGGATAGAAACTTACACTCATTTTTTAAGAATGAGTATAGTAAGTTTATATTCGATTTTGGAATGGGCATTAGTTTATACTTATTCTTAACATGAGTATCTGCTTTTACTCATTTCCATATAGAGAATATGCTTATTATGGTTAGGAATTGATGAATTCCTTGTTGTAAATAAACTACATATAGCTATGAATTGTTACTTATATATGCTCCCAAAAATGTAGTCTGCAAATGATTGAAATAAGTTATAGTGTTCTTAGCTAAACCTTCTAACCATTTTAGCGCCTCGCCTGTTAAGCTGGATGCGGAATATTTTCATAATACAGCATCATGGTTTTCCCATTATAGCATACACCTAACATAAGCTTTGACATGTTGAATAGCACAAGTAGTTCCATCAAAGATACTGGTTAACGTTGGCAAATTGCATTTTGGGGGTATTCCTCCTAATTGTACTTCTTGGGTGAATGGAGTTTTCGAAGCTTCTTCAATGGCCTCATCAAGTTGGCTTCTGCCTCCCTCTTTTCAGTTATTTAACATTCCCCTCATTTCTACTAACTCTCTCAAGATATGTTCATGTAGTTGCAGAATAACCTACAACTACACCCTCAATAGAATTAGTAAAAACTCAAGAAGTTCTTGATGATGAATAAAAATTTTCTTATTAATGTTCTCATTTGATTACAAAGAAGTATCTAAATGGAAGTAGAATAGTTACAACTTTCTCTATTCTCTTTCCTAAGATATTTTCTAACACTCACTAAAAGAACCTCCCGAATTTTACATTTGAACTCCTATTTATA